>JAHWFO010068719.1:2891834-2949868 GCA_023313115.1 Rhysida immarginata | reverse complement strand
TATTTATTTATTTATTTATTTATTTATTTATTTATTTATTTATTTATATTTTTTTAATTAATTATATATAATCATATTTTTTTATTCTATTTTCCTGAAAATGTAGTTGACCGACGTCAGCGGTATTGTTACGTTATAGCAAGTGGTACCTTTGCGACCGGATGGGCCTGTCTGTTTTCTGCACAATGGCACCCAAAGATGGGATTGAGGCTCTTAACAGAACCCTTCAAGATAGGCAATAAAAAGTTAATGGGAAGTTTTACTTGCGGGAGATTTCAAGCAAACTTTGCCTGTTGTTCCAAGATGAACCCGGCCTGATAAAGTGAAGACATGCTTCAAATCATCATCATTATTATGCCCCAAGATCGTCATTTGCAAGAACACTTAATATGAGGGTGTATCTCCCTCAGGATGTGACGGTGGAAGAATTTTCTAAACTATTACTGCAAATAGGTGACGGGGCAAAATAGCCCCAATAATGCTTCTGAGAAATCTTCTGTGCATTGGCACTCGCCTTCAAGTAAAATCATTGCAACAAAATATTATTGAGGCAACCATCATTACTGGCATTGGTCAAGGTGAGGCAGTACTTATTCCATAGATTCTGCTCCTACCATTGGATTATCATTTCAATTTCAAATGAGTCCAATTCCCCTGTGAAATTATCCTTTGCCCCTGACAATAAATAAGGCACAGGGACGAACTCTTGATATGGCTGGCATAGATCTACAGCAAGACTGTTTTTCCATGGCCAATTATATGTTGCCTGCTCAAGATTTAGCTGTGCCAAAAATTTGGTAATTTCAGAACCTGAAGGCATAGCATCAAATTAAAAAATATCCCCAATGAGCTAAATTAATGGGTTTGAATATCAAATTTGAGAAAAAAACTATTTGGCCCCTTGAGTTAATTGACAACCTTTTCCAACCCAATTCTATGATAAATTTACGTTAGTTATTTTTAGCCCTATTTTTGGCTATTTTGATAATTATCTGGGGTTTAAACATGATAAAAATTTACCAATTTGTTATGTGAACAGGAGTTAAAACGAGACTTTCACGCAGGAAATTCTAAAGGTCAAAGTAATCCTATGCTATTCCAAATCATTCTAAATTATCCTGGGCAACACCGGGTACCACTGCTAGTTACTGTATATAATGTAACTTATTAGATTTTTGTCAGGAGTTTTTTCTACAGTTTCAAACTATGTTGTGGATGTTCAAACTTACAAAATGCCCAATTTAAATAACGCTTGTTAGATTATTTCAATATTTAGCTAAAACCTTAAATGGTAACTATATTATCATTTTATCATTACTATATGCACTCGATGTATTGCCGCAAAATTTATGACCAAAAAATGGCCCTGAAAAGCAAATTTGGGAATAAAACGGGTCGATAAAATTTCCAAATCAAAACACGCAAATATTATTCGTAGTAGGCAATTTTTCCTGTTCTTGATGAGTGTACTGCAATTAAATACCAACGTGTCCTCTTTAATGCAACTTTTATTTATATAAGAGAAGGTAAGATAGATATTGATTTAATAATTAAGATATATAAAAACTCCTTTTTAAATTAAAAACTGGTTATAAAAATTATAAAAATTGAATGATAAAAGTCACCAAAAATTATGATCTAGCGAAAGGAAGCAGGTTGACAGGAGCTAATGGTCTTGTCGAGTGGGAGATGATGGTCTTGTAGGGGTCAAGTAATAGCAGAACAAGAAAATCACAGACATGAAGAACAGTGGCAGGACAGTCTCCTTCATTCCTAACTTTGTTTGTGTCCTGTTATGGTTTGTGTCTTGATAAACTTATTCTAATCACATGTTTTTATATAATTATTTTTGATTTTTTTGTATGACCAGAGTGGAAATTTTGGCATACGGCAATACATCAGGTTATTCAATTTTCCCAATTTTTGGGCCCAAAAATGGGGATGTGGCAATATAACGAGGGTGGCAATACATCGAGTATATATGGTACATAAAAGCAACATGATAAATAATAATTACGAAATAACTTTGTTTTAAATACTTACGGAGGCCAGCGTCTCTTCCAAAGAATTTCTGGAGAGCTCGTTTCAAGGCGTGGTTTTCCTTTTCCTTCATCCTGGATAGTATTGATCACTTTGGCTCCTTCCAATTTATTATCCCAGGTGCCTGTGAGAACCCACTGAATGTTTCCTTCTGGGTCAGCTACAACTCCAGTTACCTAATGTTTTGGGAAAGAAAAAAAATTATAAAAAGCAGTGCATATTTATTTACCCATTCCTACTTAATGTCTTGATTGTTATCAGTAGGGGAAAGTTAGGGTCTATCTTTAGGCATACTTGTTTTAGTGAAGCTAAACTTGTATAGGCAAAAAAACAACAAAAAAAAAAACAAACCCTATAACCACAAAAACACAGGTATGAGTTTTTTCATTCCTCTACCAGTTTTTCCCTGAAATTCTTATATCATGAAGTTAAACCACATAGTGTATATAGGCATTTATTACACATTTTAAAATAATTTTTTTATACATAAAAATGTCCTAATTTGTCTATAGGTCAATTTTATGAAGGAGGATCGAAAAGTAATGCACAACAATGTTTTATGGAATACTGTTCTGCTCCAGATGTTCAAAACTGGCAAATTAATAGTTTGAATCTTTTGCTACAGACAGCAATGGCTTGATCAGGAGTCGCCTTAACAGAAGGACCCGATAACTATTAGGTAATGATGGCATGTTTGCTAGCATCATCAACTTGTGAAAAACAGTGAGGTGTAGTCAGTTTTTTGTGAACCAAATGAAAAAAGGTGATTGAAATCTATAGGGAAATGTTGGAGATGTTTGGTGCTGATTAACTGGACCGTAGAAACATCTCCATGTGGTGTAGATTCTTTGAACGGGGCCGAGAAAAAAATTGAAGAATTTGGATGGGAGGTGCTCAAACATCCACTTTACAGTCCAGACCTCGTACCATCCGACTATTACCTCTTCTCACCAATGAAGAAATTCCCAGGAGGCCAACGCTTTGGTTTAGATGAAGACGTAAAATTTTATGAATGAGGTGTATTGAATCTGGTGCCATGATGGGAGAAATGTGCCGAGAGAGTCGGTGCATGTCGAAAAAATAGGTAAAACCTGCAGCTTTCTTGCACATTATTTCATTTCTGCCTATTATTAAAAATGTTGCCACAAACGGTTGTTGTGCATTACTTTTTAATCCTCCCTTGTATTTTTTCACTTTCCTTCACTTTATTATTACTACTATATTCAGTTATCACTGTATTGTCTCTTCTTTCATAAAAATTAAAAACACACTTTATTTATTAGGTTAAGACCCTTTTCCCCTTTACACCCTACCCTCCCCCACATAAAATTCCTTTCCTCAGGTGATAAAATAATCGATCCTTAAGAATTAGGTCTCCACATATACTCATGTTTTCCTTTTTCTAATAACTTCCTCAAAACATAACATTTTAAAATGCATTTATAATGATTCATTTCCATGCCAAATTTTCATATGAAATAAAATCTTGTAAACATTTCAAGGAGGAGCTTTAGCAGTGAAGCAGAAATACATTTATTTACAAGAAATTACTCCCCCCGAGTAAGGTAATGCAAGTAGCAGATCCTGCGGTCATCTATTTTTACCCCTTTAACTGCACTTTTTACCTCCCACCAAATTTTTTAATCAAAAAATTGATTTTCTCGAACGAGTATGTAAAAAAAAGTAAAAAAGCTTGTATCATCTTTCCTTTCTCATCATTTTCGATGGAATGACATATCACATGCCATATGTTGCCATAGTTCTAACGACCAAGTGACTGCCATCCCCGCAATTCCGACCCCACTGAAACAAATGGGCCTAAACTTCATAGTAATGTAGATCTTGCCTAGAGGAATCTGTATATTGAATTTCACTCCTTTACGTAACTAAATAGCACATAGATCTTTTGTCCTCTCTGAATCCCACCCCCGTTAGGGTCACGGGGGCAGCAGCCCTATGGAGGATCTCCAGTGCTTACGATATTTTGCCATCAGGTGCATGTCCTCAATGGTAATATCCAAGCGACTCAAACACAGATTCTCCATGTAGTCTAGACACCTGTTTCTAGGCTGACCCATTGGTCTCTGACCCACTGGCATGGAAAATAGCAACTGTCTAAGAAGACCAGCTTGCAGATCGATATCATGTGACCATACAAAGCAACTGAGACCTCTCAATGCGGAGAAGTAGTGGCTCAACAAATAACGACTCCCTTATGGTGATACTGTGCTCTATTTAGTAGCCCCTTGGTCTTTTACCCAGCAGCTTAGAAAATAGCAGCTGTTTATTTCTATGACAAATAATAATACTGTAATAGTCTTCATTACTTCTTTTTGCAATTTTATTGTCAGGTGAAGACTTATCATTAAGAATAAATATACTTCTCAAAGGACAACTCTAAGCAAAAAATTGATTATAATTTTTTTTTTTTTACAGAATACCATTCTTGGACACCACACTTCTGTTTAAATTTTTAACTATTCCATAATTTCAATATAAAAAGTGCTTTGAAAACAAAAAACAGCACTTTTGCATTCCCCTCTCGCTAACCATTTCTTTCCGGAAGTGACGTAGGTCGAGTCAAATGAGGCCAACAAAAAAGACAGGCCCTGACATGGAAAAAATCACCTGACCATACTAGAAAAGGTCCCGACGCAGAAAAGTCACCTGACCA
Source organism: Rhysida immarginata (assembly GCA_023313115.1). Taxonomy (NCBI): domain Eukaryota; kingdom Metazoa; phylum Arthropoda; class Chilopoda; order Scolopendromorpha; family Scolopendridae; genus Rhysida; species Rhysida immarginata. Next base: position 2,945,154 of record JAHWFO010068719.1, on the reverse strand, counting down.
ACAATCTAACCTTCATTGTTTTCAACAAATGAAAAAATACTGATTGTTAAAATCATGACAGAAAAATAAAGATCACATTCTTATTCTATGCATGACTCCTACTATGTCACGGCCTCACCTAAGATGGATGTTTCCCCATTTCAAATTGTGCTCATTAGTTTCGTTTTTTCACACATTTAGAGTTCGAATTAAAATTTTTAAATAATGCCATGATGTTATTAATAGGTTAGGCTTTCGATTTAAATAAAGCTATGTATGATTGTAGAGTTGTCCTTTAACCTTTTTCTGACATTATAAAAACATGGTCAAAAGAAAACATTAAGGCCTTTGGGTTTTCACAAAATTTCAGTAACAAGAATAATTTGAAAAGAGTAATTATAACACTTGATTTGAGGCCTGGGTTTCTATTTATAAAAACGGTCTTGACTCCGCAGGCCATTATTCGAGGCAGGCTTCTATTTAAGACCCAGCATTAAGAGCAATTCCCAAACATACCACTAAAACTTCGACATCCAACTTAGTGAATTTGTTTGTTTTTTTTTATATTAAAAACGATACTTTAAAGTTTTACATCATAAACTACAAATGACGGAGGTAAAAGAAAAGAAGGAAGAAGACACAAGAACCCTGGAATAAAATAAAAAAATGAAACTTGAACACAGGGTGGTAAGACCCTAGAAAAGAAGCTGACATTTAGGAAAGAACTATCCTTTGTCAAAGTAAGGAGTGAAAGTCTTTGAGTAAAGATAGCCTCTATCCGAAAGGTCAGCTTTTTTTTAGGGTCTTATCACCCTGTGTTCAAGTTTCATTTTTTATCAAACACTACAGAAATTTTCTAGTAGATATTACTATCTTCTATTTCAGAATCGCTGGAGATGACTGCTTCATTATTATAAAGTTCATCATCATTATTAAAATAGACCAGGCCTTTATGCGAGACTGGCTTTTAGCTGAAACTTTTAGATAAATACCTGGCTTAAATTTATGCTTCCGGCCTCAAATCAAGTTTTTACGGTACAGGTATTGCCAAAATGTACATGCAAAACCTCAAAGATTATTTCAAAATAACAGATTATAACAAAAATCTTCATGTTTCACTTCCAAAAGGAGAATTAATTATAAAAGGTAAATGTGTTTAACTAAAGTAAACCTTAGTAAAGTGAAAATGTGTAGATAAAATCCACAGAAGTAAAAAATTATTACCTTTCTAGGTATTTCTCTGGAGAAATAACTATAAGGGTAATATTTTAAATGACATTTATCTCCTGTTGTATGGTTGATTATGTCCATATCACCATGTTGGTCAACCCACAATTTGCCTACAATAATGTTGTGAACAGTTGTGGTTATTTTGCGCCATGTATAATGATTTCCTTAAAAAAAAAAAAGAAGAAGAAGAAAAAAAAACATAAGAGAAAAAATTTTGGATAAATATATAATTTTATCTGTTAGCTTGCTTCTATCTACCTGATTTCTCAAATAACAAATGTGATATTCCTAAGGGAATTATTTGAAGGTATTTTCCTCGAAATTTGCTGGACATTGTGAATTCTTGCCAGCATAACCACCCCCTCCCAATTGTATGTTGTGCAGCCATAGGAGGATGATGGCTAACCTACAAAATGGAAAAAAATAATTTTAAAGGAGGAGTATTTAACTTTTAATCGGTAAAAAATAAAGCAATATCTTTAAGAAGGGCATTCGCCCTTAGGTTAAACGCACACAAGGTTTTTAGTGCTAACCACAAACATTATTTGCCATTTTATTATAGCAAAATTCTGACCACTGCCACCAGCACAGAACATGGCAGCATGAATTAATTGTTGTTAACAGAATTTTTCTGTGCGGCATCTGAAGAATCTAATACACCACAACCTATCACTGATATTATACTCTGTCCAACGAAAGAAAAACTGCGCATGCCTAATTAAATTTCCGATTTCAATTGTTAAACATTGTTGCTAAGAAATATTAACAATCACTAACAATTGAAATCAGAAATTTAACTGGACACGCCCAGTTTTTCTTTCGTTGGATAGAGTATAATCAACTCAAGGACATCATTCTGAAGATGTTCAATGCTATTCTAGCGGGCATGTTCCGAAAACACAGTTGTTTCTCTGTATCTGCAAGTGTTTGCAATTAATCTGACAGTACTCAGAGCCACCTATAGCTCGATCTCGCAACCAGAATGAGACCAAATTTGGTAAGGGAACTAATGACAGCATGGGAAGAAAGATTCCACGAAATAAAATTATAGTTCCAAACTTTGCCGATAGAGGATAGGATGGCACTGTGCGGTGTAATTAAAAAAAAAAAATCTATTAATAAAAGTTTATTTTATCAATTTTATCCTTATCAGAAACTCAAATTCCCAGAATTTATTTTTAATTTTTCTTTAATGCAGGATTAAATTTAACATATTACTAAATATATATGTAATGATATAAAACTTGTCACTGATTTATTATACTCTTTATTATGTTATTTTATGCATTTTTAATTGGGCACAATATGCTTCTCTTCAGATCAGTCTGTGAGGCTCTCGCCCATTATCTTATCTGACTTAACACACCTACTGGCCAGATATGGTACCAATGTCGGCAGTTGCACTTGATGTATGCAAATCTTGCGTTCCAAATTCTGGATATTATTCCTACCGAGTTTGAACCCCGTACCATAATGAATAGAATTAGTAAGTGTGATTACTTGCGTAGTTTTCTGGTGCATCTGCAAGATGTCACTGCGTGTGTTTTCGACCAGCGAATCGCAGGTTTTTAGCACTCACTTACAGGGAAAAAGACGAAATGTTAACAGTATTTTCAAATATTAATTTTCAAACACGATTTCTTTTTTCTTCTTACTGTTTCTCCACGGAAAAATTCAACTTTATTTTTTTTTTGGATTCAGGGTAATAAAATATATACATGTATATCATTCAAAATTTTCAATTTATCCTAATTGGCCCTCAATTTTTAAGAAAAATGTCTCAGATGATTTAAAATTGGCCCTCTCGTCCCCTCAGGAGAATCAGCGGAACAAGAAGTCATTTCCTGCCGTGAGAACCACTTTGATTCTAACCTCATTTCGATTCTACATAACACAAGAGTTTGCTTGCCTTTTTTCTATCAGAATGCCTTTAAATTGTTCTCTGTTTGGGTGTGTAAATAAGAAATCTGATAGAAACTTCACGTTTCATAGATTTATATAATCAGAATCGATTAAGAAACAGTGGATTACCTTTTGCCAGCGAAGAACTGGTATCCAAATGCGAACAGCAGTGTGCTCAGTTCATTTTGAAGCATCATGCTTTTTCTACGATCTTGCCATTTTAAATTCATTGTCAATTAAAAAGAAATTCACTGAACCACAATTCTGTTCAAACTCTGAAGGGGCCTAATTCTGGTGATCTTCAAGAACAACGACCGCAACAGTCAGACATTTGCTATCTGCCGAAAGAATGAAGTAGGCCTATCTGCTGTCATGTGCATGAGTAGAGGAGTAAATTTTTTAAAATAAGATTAAAAATGCTGTTTTAAACTTAACAAGCAACATACAAATTACACTAATAACACCTTATAACATGCTCATCATGTATAAATAGTGAAACAGTAAAATATACAACAGATAAACAGTCTGTTTCAGACGGCGATATATCAATTTTTTATTTAAATACAGAAATTTGGCTACTAAATTTCACGATATGGAAGTTAATCTAAAAGTTGTTTCAGTTCGTCCTACTATGCTAATATTCACAGAAACCTGGAGTCGAGACACTATTGACATACCTTGTATGCTTAATTAAAGTAGTGCTTTGGTAATTATGCTTTAATACCCTCATTCACAGAGGTTACGCCTGATTACGAGTCCTTAGCTGTTGCGGTTAACAGGAAATTAGTTATCTTAGCTATTTACCGTCCCCCTGCCAGTAATTTCGTAAGATTTTGTTCATATTTGGCTACCACTCTCCTTGAATTACAGCAGATGGGCAAGGTCCTGATATTGATCAGCGATTATAATATAGAGTTAAGCAAACCCTCGTCTACTCAGTGTTTATTTTTGTACCCAATTACACAAGCTGGCCTTCAACTTACTTCCGCATATTGTACTCATTTTTTCAACTTACCAGCAAACATACTCCGTTATCAACGGTTGCTTTTCGAATTTAATTTCTTTGTTATTCAGTGGGGTCCTGGATGTTTCGATTAGTGATCATTTTCCGTTGTTAACTATCTTTAATTGTAATATAGTGCCATCCATTCCACCTAATTTTCTGTTGTTTCGTTTTGTAACTCTGAACCATATAGCGATATTTGAATCCTTTCTTTCGGCCACAGACTGGCAATCTTTATTCACAACTACGACCGGCTCTAACCAGTTATTAAATAGTTTAGTGTCACAAATCCTTCTAAGTTACAAGCGTTATTTCCCTCTCAAATTGCCAAATCGGACAAAAGACTATTTGTCTCCGATTCGATGTCCGACTCGTTCACTCTTTCACAATTCTCATCTTTTATCCTGTTTTTTTTTTTTTTTTTAATTAAATAAAAACAAAATGCCATAATAAGGAGAGGTTTATAATTGTTGTAAAATATATTTACATTTCAATGAAAACAAAGACAAGAACGATAATGTATTTTTTGTTAATATTCAAAATCGAGTTGACCTGACCAATAGCAGTTAAAGAGATCGAGATAATATGCAAATTCCTGGTATTTGGAATTATTAATTTATAAAATTGTAAGTTTTACAAATAAACGTTTCTTCAGAAATACAAAGAAAGAATTTTTTTTTTTTTTTATTAAACGTGAAAATTCTTTCTTTTGTAACCAGAAAAATGGCTACCATGCACATAACACCTGTACTCATCTAATGACTTCGCAATACGCATGAGTCTTAAGCACTCCTGACAAGTTGAACTTACCTTTATCCTAGATTATTTTGGGGAAGAGCCAATCAAGGAGGCTTGTCTATTAGTTTGTGATTGGTTTTGAATGATGACCATCATTTTATAAGAACTGAATCTGTGATTGGTCCTTGGTCAAGATTTAACAAATTATTCTTATTGGTGCTTTGAATTGCTATGCTTTCAAAGGGGTCAAGATGAGTAATTTTTTCAACTGGATGAAGTAATTTTAAGTTCTTTATAAAATTTGAAAATTCTTCCTCCATTTGAGGAAAATAGTCATTTTGACCTCTTTGAAAGCATAGCAATTCAAAGCACCAATAAGAATATTAACTTCATTCTCTTCTCGCTTACAAATATGTAACAAGGTGCTATTGCTGTCAGAAAAACTTGAATTGCACTACGCATTGCCATAGATTCGAATGGCTTGAATTTAGGCTGCTATTTTCATTCCACTTGATCATGCAGGCAACATGTGATTGTGATGAATATGACTGGTCACTTCTTAAACACGCTGAATATTACCGGTCGTTACTTTCTAGACAGGCTGTTTGCAACCGGTCTGACTTTTAGATACACCCTAAGTGCATTTTTCTATCAGTGGCTCTTAACAGATCTAAGGTGCAAAACATAGTCCGAAAAATATGGCAAGTATTCAGGAATATTGAATTTAAATGAACCAACCAAGAACTGAAATTTACCTGTTCAGAAATGGCATACCATCCCATGTCATCTCTCCTATCACATTCATAAGTTTCACCTAGAAGTGGATTAAATGGTTTCCCTGTCCTTACACTTGTAGTTGCATATGGAGAGACTGTGAAAGCAGCCACATAGGCCATCTGTTCAAAGTTATCGTCACATTCAGCAGCTCTATCCAAGAGCTCAGAATATTCAAAATCTTCTGTTAGCCGCTGTAGCATCGACAAAGGTTCACTGAAATTAACCTAAAACATAAGAAAACACTATCTTCATGGAGTTTGTGAATGATGTTCAAACCATTCCTAAAAGTAAGTTGTTTTACTCACTGGCATTGGAATTTTTGTTAAGTCTTTTCCAATGCAATTCTTCATTATGCTCCACAGATTAAGACTATAATTAGGTTTAACAGGAATGACTTTTCTTCGTTTCACTTGATTAACATGTTCTGTTGCTGGATTGTATGTAGAGTTCATTAAACCTTCACTCTCACGGCCAGAATAAACATCACCTGAACCCTAAGGAAGTTCAAATTTAAAATTAGCAAATATTATTTTGCAAATAAAGTATTAATTTCATGGATCAAACCGATATACTTTATGATTATTTTTAGTGACGACTCCAGTCTCTCTGCCTTCACATTCACCATCAGAACCAGAACTTGAAACGCCATCATTCAGTCCACCAGCACCTTCGCTTCCTGTACTCATGCCACTAGCTGTCCTCCTAAGGAAGAGGAAAAAATTACGTTTGCCAAATAAAGAAAGGTTTTCCTTTGGATTTATAAATAAATTATCATGTGAGTCTAATACAGTTGGATTTTCATTTATATCATATGAGGATAAGTCAATAAATAAATTGGAAATGTTGAAATATCAAATATCATTTTAAATTCAGCACACATTTTGCCCGCAGATAGCAGTTCATACAAGTTAGAAAGTGGAGGCCTTGCGGAATCCCTACACCTTCGGGTTAATCAGCGGCAGCTAGTGAAAGCAGCAGGTGTGTTCTACAAATGTATACGAGAAGAACAATTGCAGTTTTGCATTTTGTGTGGGCCAAATATATTGCGAAGTGAATCTCATGCACGGAAAAACAGTCGGTCATGAAAAGCAAATGACCTGGACTCTTGATAGCAGGGTGTAAATCTCCTGGATGACAATGCCTGCCCTCATAGACCTAGGCAAATGCAAGAGCTATTGCAAACATTCCACTGAGAATGCTTGGAACATCCACTTTATAACCCTGACCATAATCATAGAAAGGGAAATAGGGGGAACTTGCTTATGCTTATACTTTGGCATAGAAAAAAACAAATTTTTATTACTGAAGATTTAATGCTTATCTGAAACCAATTGTAGTATATACATTTCTTTATTACAGTTAAAAGTACTCTAATAAATTTAGTTTACAATTTTTGATGAGATATTTGTAGAAAACCTTGCAACCGAACATTAATGCGTGCAACCATTCCATATTGTCACTGTGGCAGTTTTGTGTAATGTGGTGATGTTGCAGTTTTGGATCTAAATAAAAATTAATCACAGGAATTGTTTTGCAGTTTGGATTGTTTATTTAATTTGATTTAAAAGGTATTGTAGCACTAATATTATTTAATTTTTCTTCGTTACGTAGTTAAATAAATTGAAATAATGAAATTAAGTATACAGTGGAGGACCACGAATCTCGTGCGTGCGTGCGTATGTGTGTGTTTAATAGTTTCTGACGACTGTTATTTAAAATTTCTTTTAAAATAAAAGTTTTCAAAATTATACAATTAAAGTCATTATTATAATATCTTATTTATTTATGTAATTATATTATGATTTTGTCCAGATTTTTTTTTGTACAAGTATTTCATAACTTTAAGTCCGAGTTCTTCACGTTTGGTTGGCCACTTTAAAATTAATTTTCTTTTCGATGTTTCTAAGAATTATCACAAATTCATTTATAAATGTGTATTATATTTACTTCAGCAGAAGAGTTAGAAATTGCAGGAAAATTCAATTGGAATCAATGCACCATTGGGTGCCGTACTGGCAACACCGCCAGAAGGCAAAAAGCAACATTGCGCAACCCATTGGAAAATTGGAAGTCCAAGCCGTGATAGATTCATGCATTTGAAGGGAACAACGCCAAACAAGTCCATGAGAAGATAAATCAAAATTTTAGAAGTGCAGCAAATTTGTCGGTGTTTAGGCTTAACACTATTCTGAAAATGCGCTAAATCATCAAAAATACTCAAAGTTGTGCAATGTGAATATAATTTATTAAGGAATTTTAATTAAAACTAACGAAATTTTATTCAAAAAATATGAAACGAAGCAACTTCCACGAGTCTTAAACATTTCATCTGTCGTATGTTTCAGCACTCGTCGTTTGTTTTTTTTTGTTTTGTTTTTTTTTCTTCCATAAATGTTTAGCATTATTTTTGTGCATGTTACATGGGTAATACCGAGAATTAATTATATTAACGAATGTTATTTTTTTCTTAATAAAATTTTTTTCCTATAGATACAGTTCACATGGCCCTTTGGCTTCTTATTTCATCACATTCTAACAGATTTTATAGATAGAAGTTAAAAAGATAGGAGATTCAACTTTTAACGGAACTTTACATGGAACTTTTAATAAGTATATTAAAAAGTTAATGCTTTAAAGGTGCATAAAGTTGAGATAAACCACGTTCGAGATCGAAATGCGCGAGTTTGGAGGGAGAGGGGAGTGGGGGAAAGGTAATGGAAGAATAGTGCCTTTGTGAAGGTTAATGCCATTATAGGGAATTGAATTTCCAAATGAGAAAAGGACTGGAATTGCTTTCTTTCTTTTTTTTGATATGGAAGTTGTTATCCTGTAAGGAGTGGCCACGGGAATTTAAGTGTTTAGTGATTTTTTTTCCACCCTATATTTTGTATTACTGTATATCCAGACTCGTTTTTATTTTCTGGCTAGAGAATTGAGTAGAGATGTTTGTAAAGCAGTGAAAAGTAAGGTTTGGTTTGTTTGGTATTGACGTCCTTTTCAACTGCCATGGTCATTTCAGGACGGCGTTATAGGGGCCGCAAATTTTGCCTCGCAAGGGTTCTTTAACGTGCAGCCGGCAAACGACTACATGGGACTAACGGCTTTACTCCCCTTACGAAGGATATGCATGAGCTCAGCATTTCCCCCCTGAAAAAATCCTCGTCGTCCTCAGCTGGGGTCAAACCCGCGTCCTCGGGCATCAGAGGCGATCACGCAACCACTGAGCCACCAAGGCCGATGCAGTGAAAAGTAAAACAAATAAAAAATTTGCAAAATTGCTCTCTTAATATTTGAACTCTTTCTCTGATTATGCTTGAACTGTTATTTATTTTTAAGAGTATAATTCTGTTTTAAATTTATTAATAATTGCAGGCAATAAAGCTCAATAAATACACAATTGAAATTTTAGTTTTTGATTTGATGTCATTCATTTTAGATTTTATCACTTTGTAAATAAAGAGTTAACAGGAAAATAAGCTTACAGCCAAAACAGCAGTGGAACACAGAAAACTATAGATTTCTCTACTTCCCTTTCTACGATTATGCCGTGACTGAGCCTCTAATAATTTCCATCTGTTTGGCCCTTGAAAAATGATTTGTGTGCTTGCCATTGCAAAGAAAAGGCTTCTCATGCACTGTCAACTTGTTGCCAGCAACACTGGCTGCGAACAACCAAAAACAACCACTGTTTGTATCGCTCTCGTTCATTCTTGCCTTCATATTAAGCTCAGCATTGCGTCGGCAAACTCGCATTGAGGATATAGATGCAATCTGCAGTGGCTATGTTATTAAAGGGGGGGGGGGGGGGGGCGGAATAAAGGGTGGAAATAAAGACATGTTCCAAATTGTTTAGAGGACTTGCAAAAAAATAATAAATCAAAATGAAATGAGACAAGGGGATAATATGAGGCCTCATGCAAAATGCTTTTGCAGGGTCTATTTTTGTTTATATTTTATCATCAAAAATTTCAGAAGTGTGGGGCCTTGTGAAGCCACATAATATGCATCATCCTCGGGTCGACCGTGACTGTTTATTTTAAAGTTATAAACGAAAAACTCATCGGGAAGGGGTGGTTACTCTTGCACTGCGAAGACGTCGGTAGAAACAAGCCACCCGTGTCACCGAATGCATTGCTCTTGATTTTCTGGCCTCCAGCAACTGACAGGTTGCTGCAGCCACGTATATGTAAACGATAACTACTCTAGTTATGTCTCGAGGTTGCTGCCAACCCTTCGATAATAATTAAGAGGCCTAATGCAGCCACAGCTCAAAAGATCACTTCTTGGCTACGACACGAACCTTTTGCTGCTGAAATTCAAAGGCTTGTAAAGCAATAAACGTCTGAAGGTACAAGGTGATTATATGTTGAAAATGAAATAAATTTCAGGCAGTTACTCTCAGCACGTTTTTTTCTATCTAGTTTTGCAACTTACTGACTTTACCCTTTTTGATATCCTATTAAAATTATAGGAACTGGATTTTGGTTTCAGTATTTTCTCATTTTATGATCAGTTTTCATGAATGGGTTAGTAAGGAAGGCTTTATGATCATAATCAAAGCACAACTGATTAGAAAGCACAACAAAATTAAATGAGATCCAGAATCAACATGGGCTTGAAACAAAAAAAAAAGTTTTTATTGTACTTTTCCTATAGCATCATTGCTGTCATCTAATACAGTATTTCTCAACCTTTTTTTGCACATCTTTTTTAGAATCAATTTATATAGCAGAGACAGGCTAGCAACCAACAATTGCTCATCAATCCGTACCCTTGCAACACTCTACAGAGCTTGAAGGAATTTTGCCATGTGGTTTTTTGAAGTTCACAAAGCAAACATACACATCTTTTGCATACTCCCAGGATTTCTCAAAGACTTACCTTGGAGCGAAGATGTGATACGTTCTGCTTCAGCCAGGTCGGTTGTGATAAATAAACAGTTTAAAGATCATCGGAGGAAAGAATGTACAGACCAGTTGATAGGAGGTAATTATACTCTTATTCCAAAGGATAAATAAAAGGTTTGTTGGGGATATGCATCATATCTGCATGGGAATTTCTAAAAAGAGCATCATCAGGGGAATTAAAAAGTGCTGCAAATGCATAAGATGGAACAGAAGATGACATTATGTGGGAAGAAAACCTTAATCTGATGATGAAATCTAAAATTATTTTACAGGGTGCTTAGGATATTTGGGGATGATTCAATGGCAGAATACCAGCTAACGCAAGAAAGGAGAAAACATGCCGTGATCGTTCGCTGCACGCATAGCACAGCGATGTTGAAATTGCAATATTTTTGAAAGTCGTCAGATCGTTGGTAAACAAAGTTCGGAAGGAGTTGGAAGACTGAGGGGGACATGTGTTGTTGCCTCAGGGGGACAATGTTTGCAATGGCAGGCCGTATGTCTTTCAATAGGACTCTGCATCTGCACATAAAGTTGTGACAACACAAGAATGGATGGCAACCCATCTGCATGATCACATCATACAACTAACTTGCCAGATCTGAATCCTCTGGCCTGGGTATTACATTTGGGGAATTGTTGAATGAAAAGCTAATCGACATTCCCACAATATCATTGGTTCCGTGAAGGCTGCCATTGGCTGGATAATGGCCAATATCCAGAAAGTAATTTGAGCATGTCGATGCTTCTGGTCTTGCATTGAAGCCGTGATTGAAAATGGAAAATTGAGAAAATGAAGTGAATTCTCAACACTTTTTGAATGTGTAACGTGTCCTGAGATGAAAAAATAAATGATCAAAATCCAAATCACGGTAAATCGAGTTGCGTTAGATCAAGCCTGCCCCCCTTCCTCAGGAAGATAAATAAAACGGACAGCTGTACATTATAAGATCTAGAACTATGATATTTATTTTTATAAACTTAAAAACATAACAAAATCGTTAAAATAATTGCAGAAAACGAAAAGCATTAAAGAATAACCAACAAAATAAATGGTTGTCGTCATTTTTCTTTCGTAATCTGGCTATCGCGCTGGAAAAGTGGACAAAAATTCAAGGAAAAAAGTGAATTCTTCATAAAGTTTCACCAATACGTACAACATTTATGATGCATATATGATGAAAAAAAAATTTTTCCTTAAATTCTTTCAAATTTTGGAGGCAAATAATAATTCTTTCAAGTTTTAGGGGTCATCTTATAATTGGGTAAATACAGTATTATTTTCCTGAAGCAGTTGCGGAACCCTCAAGGAAGTGCACGTGGAACCCTAAAGGCTCCACAGAGCAAAGCTTGAGAAACACTAATACAACAGACCTTTATAACAAAAAAAAAATTCTCTTTTTCAAATACTATAAATTCTAGCAAACCAAAATTTGAAAATTTTTACTGGAAATATTTACCTGTGACTTTTATTTGGTATAGTCACAATGTAATCTGTCACTTGATCCTCAGCATCAAAGAATTCTTCTTCACCATCTGAATAAGTCTTATCTAATAAAACAAATAATAAATAATTTTGAGATTTCTTAAAAGAAACGAAAAAAGAGAGAACTTTATGATTATTAAGAAAAACATGAATTACTCTCTGAAATTATTTTAAACTGGCCTTGTTGTATATTATATAGAGTATACTTCTAAGGTAAAATTACCATGTACAAAAATAGGGGTCTAAAAGCACATAAGGTGGTCATCTAAAAATGAACATGTACAAGTTTTAAAAACTACATGCTTTATGTGGCATACTAAACAGAAAAAATCAATTTCTGTCCACAAATAAAGACAGCAGTTTGATTTAATCTAACCTAGCTAAAACTAATCCTAAATCAGTCCTGAAATTTTTTTTCTGATTAAAATTTTTTTGCAGATTTGACCCTATTCTACAAGTTATACACAGTGTCTCTAAATTGTTTGAACAAACTTTAGGAGGTGCTTCCTGGTTGGATAAGAAAAAAAATGTCCAGTGAACTCACGGGGGAGGAGGACATTCTTCCACAGCTTCGAAACTATATAAAAATCTAATGTCATTGTCAATCAGATAGCCGATCGTCAACTGTCAGCATTTGAATTGTATATTAAAAATATTTTAGAATGATGCATTTTGGTATAAGAAACATTATCAGGGCCTTTTCATTCAAATAATCATTTTAACTATCACTATCCATTCTGGCATTTATTTTTATTAATAAGTTCCAAATCTGCTATTCAGTATTATGACATCGCAAGAAACCAATTTAAGCTATGCAAAAGAAACTATCCAATGCAGCTGCAGCTCTTAAATTGTAACAGCTATATTCTAAAACAGTATGATCAACAGTCAACCATAGCAGATCTCTGATGCTTCTAAAATGTCATCTTCTAATATGTGTGTCATTTCAAGATTAGTACGGTAAATGATCCTAATCGGTGACTCTATCGTAGTATTAGAGAAAAATGCTGTACTTTAATATTTGAAAGGTTTCTGAATGTACTGTACTATTTACAGGTCAACTTATAGGAGGAGGTAAACTTTCTGGAAGGCATGTCATTTGGCAGATTTTCAATGGAGACCATACTCAAAATAATGAAAGTGTCCTCACAATCAGAAGTCAAGAACTCATTAGATTGAAAAGGAAGCTTGACAAACTTTGCCTCACTGATTTTAATGGAAAAAATTTTCTGAATAGCTTTCACCCAACTGTGATCTATGAAAAGCCATTCGATGCACTTCTCAAAAATTGCAGAGAAAAAAAATTCATTAAGTCTTATCACCAATCAACTGTCTACATAAATACCTAAACTGTACTGTCAAATATTATACAGTCTTCATGGCACAGCTGTAAGTTGCAGTCTCCATGAAAGCATCATATGATGCAGGTTTGGGTTCAAATCCAGCAGTTGAGAATTTTTTTTTTCTTTTTTGTTCCTGAATTCATTTTAACATCTTGGAAGTGTATAATATATTTTGTAAATTTAATCACAATTTTCCAATTTATTACCATTGTTTTTTTGTAAAATAAAAAGTTGCTACAAGTTCTGTTTTGTTCATGCTTTTATGCATTTTTTTTAAAGAAATATAGTGCAAGCAGTATTTACATTTGTGTGCTTAAATGAAAATAAAATAATCCCAGAAGTTCAGAAATGCATAAAAGCATGTAATATTACTTTTGATAATCATATCTTTAAATTTCAGTTACCACTTCAGCAGCTATGGGGTTTGAACCCAAATTTGCATCATGAAAAGCCTTCAACTTACACCTGGTGTCTAAGACTATCCTTTTGATGCTGATTTAAGCTTGACAAAAATCATGAAGTCTGCAGGAGCCGGATCAGGCACATATGGAAGGTGTTTAATGACTGTCACTTTTTTTCCCCACCAAAAATTGATGGACAATAATTAAAGAAAGCATTGGTGCATTGTTGCGCAGCACAAACCACTCACCCGATTCTCAGTCTCTTTGGCTAACATTTTGATACTCCTTTGGCAGTTATTGGTTAGCAATAAGTGCACGATTCAACATTTTCATCAGTAATGCTTGTGGTAGGTCCTTTCTCTCTGATTTTCTTCCAGAGCCATGTCTATTCTTGAAATGTGAATACAGAGCCAATTTCTGGGGACAGATCCTGGTTTGCCTGCCTCGTCTCCGGTGAATAAGCATCCTCTGAGAAGTTCCCGGAAATTAATATATCCCCAGAAATGTCCCCGAAAATGAACATATTCCCAGAATTTAATAAATAATTGTTGTTCAGTAATTATTCTAAGGAAATGTTAGCTAATCTTTCACAATTTTATGTTGGCTAAATTTTCACAATCCTATAGTTATGCTTTCAATAGGCCTAGCTTTCAATTGTACGAATGTGAAATAACGCGTTCAGAAGCGGATTGGTTCTTAGAAGAAAGGGGGGAGGGTGAGTGATAAATGTAGTCTTGTAAAGTGAGTTTGGAGTTCCCTTAGTAGTATAGCCTACGATGATAGGAAAGTAGGCTATAGTAATTTCGTTAATATGCTGGCAGTGGCATGATGTCAGAAGCTCCCAATGTCATGTGACTTCCGGCTCACATCCTTGGAAAAATTCTGGTCATCCTACGTGAATATCATTCCAACACCTTGCTACAAATCAAGATATTCATTTCCACAGGTAGCTTGTATCATTTGGAACGTTTCTGAATATTTAAAAAAAAGCTTGATGGCTGCTCTTTGTTAAGTTTTTTTACAGATTAAAAAAAAACACGAGAATTTCACAACGTTATTACTAACCACATATTATTCAAAACGCCACAAAACAATTGCAGGCTATTAATAAGACTATGTTTTAAATAAATCCATACTTTCCCTATAGATTGTAGCAACAGTATGTATTATCTACAATCAGACTGAACCATAGCGTCAAACAAATCTTTGGTAGAAGCCTCTTCCTCAATATCTGAATTTTACATTATAGCAGTTCTTAAAATATTTGATTATTGTGTCTTCCTTGATATTCTCCCATGGATATTTGATCCAATTTACTCATCCAGCGCAGTTTAGATTGTGCCAATAATGAACCAGGCTGTTGGAGTTCAACTTTTCAATTACAACGTCAGATCAGAAGTTTATAGTATTTTTAGGCAGATAAATGTGCAAGTTTTACAAACTCTTTTCTGATCTGCTGTTCCTCACTGTTCTGTGATAGGCAGTCCTATATACTGCTATATGATTGGATGGTGATGGTACCTGTAATGAAGTTCATTGTTATGAGAGGCAAACAAGTTATTTACAAAAAAAATTTGTCTAAATATGAGGCACCCATACATTTCGAATTCATTGTGTTTGGTTTGCCAGTATGAATACAACAGCCATTTCTTCAATTTTTGAAAAAATTTATATCTCTAAAAAAAGGTTAACCAGTTGTAATAAATATACATCAAAGCACAGTTTGTTTTTTTTTTTAAATTATTTATTTAATCTAAACAACCCACGGGTTGCTCCCAACAGGCCGAAGCCCAACACGGGGTTTTCACATTATAATAAAGGACAATCACAAACATCCATGCCCCAAGCGGGATTCGAACCCGCGACTTGCTGGTTGCGAGAGCGATAAGACCTGCACCTCAGCGCTCTCGGCCAACAAGCCGGCTTATTAATAAGAGTTTATTATGGTACCCTCCAAGAGTTTATTAATAAATTGGTTCTGCTTTATGGCATTTCGGAGGAGATAGCTGCACAAAATTGGTCACACATGTACAGACGGAAATTTAAAAAAAATAAAAAATTCAACATATCTTCTCGAATCATGAGTTTTAATTTTTAAGTCGCTTTCAGAAAAAAAAAAAAAAATTTAAGAAACAAAACACACAAGCCATTTAGAGGTAGGCCAAAAATCAGTCTCAGTACTTTAAAAATGCATTGTGCATTATGTGCACATGCTGCTGATAAACTTTAAGAATCTTTTCTGTGCAAATTCTGAAAAGTGCATCGAATGACTTTCTTTGTATGGTAACTTATTTATTGAAGCGCTGGTCATAGAATTTTTTCATCCAAATTAGTGAGTCGAAGTTCGTGGAATCTTTGGTAAGATCATCAATTCTTGCAAGATCATAGCCAATATAAATGACACATGGGTTATAACGAATAACAGCTTACGTTATCAGTTTTTATTAGTGCTTTCTATACGGTTTTATGTAATGCATGGAACAGTACACTTTTATGGATGTCTGGTTTCAAATTATCAACGAGTGTTTACAAACGTTTGCTCATGCCACAGGTATGTCAATATCCAGTATGGATATGTTCATTACAATCATTCTACAGGGCGATTCGAAAGTCACCGAACTCCAAGTTTAAGACGCATTTACTGCAAAGCCATAAAAGATATCAGAGTATTGTTGCTTGTGGCAGTTGTGTGTGACCTTTGGAATGCGCTACACAACGTGAGAGCACTACAAGACAAGATGCTTGCGTGGGCACGGGCGAGCAGTGATGTTATTTCAGTCATGGTTCTCACGGAAAAAAACAGAGAATCCAATTTCATGCAGCTAATTGAGCGTAAAACTCTTGTGCTTAAAATCTTAAAACTTAGCAGTAAGCACTGCATTTTTCCACATCCAAAAAACGAAGCTCTTGCACTACTCGAATTCTGTACGGCCGTAGCTTTAGACGTTTAGTAGCCCTCTGGCAGGCTGAATCCGGGGCCCCCCCCCCCCCAATTCTCGAGACAGCCGTCGAAGTGACTTCCGCGGAAAGCGCTGCAGGGAAGCTTGAATTTTCTCCAGAAACATGGTCATCACCACAACAGGTCGGGCACTTTTGGGCTTATCATACACACAGCATGTCTCATAAAACCAGTATACAAGATCATACACAGTTGTTTTCCCTGGTACAGTATAGGAGCATCAGAAAACTTACTTTGAAAGCGCTAAATTCAATGTTGGTACGATTTTTCCGCAAAATAAACTTCTAAGAATATGACTCTGATCTTGCATGAGAACCATGACCGACTCTACGTCACTGTTCACCCGTGCCCGTGCAACCGTCATATCACGTGGTGCTCTCACGTTGTGCAGCGGATTCCTAAGATCACACACAGCTATCACAAACCATTACCGCATTACTCAGATGCCTCTCATGGTTTTGCTGTAAATACATCTTAAATTTGAAGTTCGGGGACTTTCAAATCGTCCTGTATAATCACAATGAATATTTCCATTATGGTCCAGAGCTGTGTTTGAAATTCTGTGGCTAAAAACTTCAAGGGGGGGGGGGTTAAAAATATAGATACGTTATAAAGAATTATTATGGAAGAAAAGCAGGAACACATGAATGCAATAATAAAGTAAGCAAATGAGCTCTTTATGGGCCTTTGCAAGTATCAGTTAACAGAAATTAAAACAACTATTAAACAGCTAATAGATTACAGTCTATTTCACAAGAAAATATAAAAAATTTTTATTTCAGAAGCTTTAAAAAAAATATTCCAATCTTAAATGTATGTGCTTAATAAAAAGTATTGTTTCAATCAACTTTCTTCAAGTATATATATTGGTTTCCTATTATTTGTACAGTTTATGCAATACAAAATATTTCTCATAATTTTTTTTTTTTAATATGTGCCTCATTTTCAAATTATAATGATCGTATCAGGACTGTCTTTCTGGAGCGCAGCATAGGTGGCTTTGAGGCAGGCATGGTGATTCGGGCTGGATGAAGAACAGATTCATATCAGGATTAGATTGCGAAGACCATCTCACTGCAAATGCGGATCCAACTAGTTATGAGAAGAAAATGACACAAAATTGTAGGCGTGTCAGTTGGAAAGGGCTATGCAATCATGGACATTATTGCTATTTGTATTTGCTTCTATTATAGTCCATCCAGCCTTACTTTACTTGAGATTTGATGGGCATGTCAATTGTTAAGTATTGTTCAATTTTTATTGTAACAATGTCCAACATTTGAATCAGCCATTGCATCTCAAGCACAGTAAAGCCGCAGATTAAGAAATACCATAGATACAACACGGCATTGTTGAAAGTGGGAAACCGGCAACACTAGCGATCCTGGTGAATTACTTGGGCATAGCTTCCCATAATTTTTTTTCGAATTACACTTAAAGCTTAGAATATGGAATGAAACCAAGGCGAAACCAAGCACACCATAGACCTTTTCTGTTTTTGTTGCATTATCCATTTAAAAAAAAACAATTTTTTTTTCTGGAGAAAAATCTATTACTTCACGCGCTATAATAATTTTTGTTTACAAGGTTGTTATGGAAACTAAACTTTTGCCCAACCGATTTACCAGGATCGCTAGTGTTGTAGGTTTCCCACTTTCAACAATCACTTGTCGTATCTATGGTATATCTTAATCTATGGTAAGGCTAGATGAACTATAATTTTTTTTTTTTTTACTTTTTAATTGGAATGACTTTTCTTAGAGTTTTCAAGGAAGTAAGCTTAAAATAAATAATCCCTTATCATAATCTTTTTCTAGCAGTTAGCTATTCAACCCCTTTGTCAACATGACATATTAATAAAATAATTTAGTTTTAGATTAAGTAAATAATTCAATAATTAGCTTTAATAAATAATCAAAATACTGACAAATACATTGAGATTTTAAAAGGAGCAAAGTTAAATTCCGAAGGCCTAATGAGCATTTCTGGTTGTAATTTAGCAAAGTTTGCAATTTTCACATACCTAGGACTAATGTAGAATAATTCAAAACCCAGAAAATCATTATATGTATATAATGTAATAACACAGTTTTACATCAACTCATTTGGATGCAGTGCATATCAGTGTAGAAATAAAAAAGTAATAAAACAAATTTATTTAAATTGGCAATAGTTGATATAAAAAATTAGCTATATAAAAGTTTATACATGTTAACTCTGTTAATTCTAATCTTCAGGGGACCAAATTAAAATTTTGGCTTATCAGGGATTCAACTTAAACATTGGAATAAAAATGAGGCTACCGGAAACAGATACTTACGTATTACAACTAATAACATGTCTATGTTCAGAAGCGTATACAGGGTTACCCAAACTTTTCCAGCATAATTGTTTAGGAACATTGTATGGTTCAAATGGAACAAAAAACGTCCTATATACATTACATCTAGTTTCGATCGTATGTGAGATATCGACGCTTGTCTATTTTCTTGTAGAGTTGTTAAAGCAAATAAATAAAACACTTGAGAGTGCAGATCACTTTTATTCTGCATACTGACAGAACATCACATTGAACTATAAAACAAGGAATAAGTATAAGAAGAAAGTAACAAATCAATGTCAAGGAAGCCCCTCAAAATGGTTGCCCCCAGCTCCAATACACTGGTTACATCTTCGGACAACTGATCTGGTAGCTGCCACAATCTGTTCGGGTGTAATTGCTTGACTACAAGCTTGAATGGATGCAATGAGCTCATCTCTGGAAGAGTACATTTAAGAATAAATAGGTAAACCTACGTTTTTTCTAGGAAAAGATTCTAAATAAAAGAAAATAGACAAACGTCGATATCTCACACACAATCGAAACTAGATGTAATGTTTATAGGACATTTTTTGTTCCATTTGAACCATACAATGTTCCTAAACAATTATGCTGGATAAATTTGGGTCACCCTGTATACAAAGAAAACAGAAATAGTTGCTGAGGAGTTTTCAATTCTTATTTCCTCAACTCAGCTTATTAACTGCAGTGATTTCTTCTTCATTGAACCCACGGAAATCAAATTTTCATCAGCTTTTGCATTAAATCCAGGTTATCGCCATTTTGCTTTCAAAACTTTGCTATCGCACGACGGAAAAGTGGAAAGAAATTCCAGAGGAAAAAAAAAAGTGAATTTTCTGTAAAGTTTCGAATGCACAACATACAAGGGTGAATCAAAAAGTAAGTTACACTCAGCATCATCTGTGGTCGAAGAGCGCTAACATCATTCGCAGTTTTTAAGGATGTTGCCTGTATGTCCATAATTGCAATGTGGCATGATCCCACGTGTTCACACGTTTACTGCATACGCAAGAGTATTGTTGTCATGGCGCAGCAACTGTGGTTGTACATTCCAAGTTAGAGATTCGCGGAACAATCCGTTTTTTGTGGGTAAAAGGCTTAAATTGCACTGAAATCCATAAGGAAATTTGCAGCGTCTACGGGGATAATGTGATTTCTCGTCCTGCAATTGTGAAGTGGTGCCAGCAATTCGGAAAAAGGCGCTCAGATTTGACGGACGAATACCGCGCAGAAAGACCATCCACATCCAACACTCCTGAGCACATTGCCTGCAGTAATGAGATGATTCTGGACAATCGACGAATCAGAATTAAAGAAATCGCCAGAACGTTTAGCATTTCTTATGGGAGTGTGCACTTGATTACTCAAGAACTGCTGTCAACGTTTAAGTGGGAGGTGTGGCAACATCCACCATACAGTCCCGACTTAGTCCCATGTGACTATCATTTGTTCGGGAAAATGAAATGTGACCTGGGAGGAAAACAATTCTGCACTGATGATGACGTCAAAGATGCAGTGCTGACATAGTTGAGAAATGCTGGAGCAGATTTTTACCATAGTGGCATGGAAAAGTTAATTTCACATTCAGACAAGTGTTTACAATTGATGGGTGATTATGTAGAAAAGTGAAATAAATGGTGCATGTTTCCTCAGAATGTGTGTATGGGATCTTAACTTACATCTGTTTTTACTGTTTCAGAGCGTAACTTACTTTTTTATTCACCATATATATATATCTTGTGTGTCGTGAAATGAACAATAAATAGTCAACTGTGCCAAAACCGCACGTTGGAGCAGATTTCGTGTTGCAGCAGATCATGTTCAGCTGTATCCAATGTGTATCAGGTTGTTGCATATCAAATGTTGGATTTCGAGGTTGGTTCCGCTCTTCAGCACGGTTTCCACGTTTAGTAGCAAGTTCCCATAGACAAAGTGGTACATTCCCAGAGATAAACCCATCAGCGAGCGACCAGCTGCCTGAAATTTGCATGTCTGCGATGATATTTAATAGTGTTTGAACCCAAGCGAAGATAGTCATGACTTCATACAAATTACGTATGATAATGCATTATGAGTTCAGGCTGAATCACACTGCATCCAACGCCTCTCAAAACATCAATAAGGTAATCGGTGTAGGCACCATAAATGAACATATTGCCCAACATTGGTTCCGAAAATTCCGGGCGGGAGTGACGGACCTGGCAAATAAGCCACGCGGCAGACCACTCAACGTGTTGAATGACGCTGATCTGAAGCGATCTGTGGAAGAGGACCCGTCAAAAACTGTTCGGGACCTTGCAGGGGATCATGCTGTGTCAGCGTCGACTGTCAGTAGACACCTTAGGACCATCGGCAAAGTGAAAAAGCAGGACAAATGGGTCCCACAGGAAGCTCGTGGTTACAGTTTGGTGGAACATCCGTGGTGTAGTGCATTACAGCTTCCTGCAGCAGGGGGAGACGATCACCACTGCGACCTACTGTCGTAAACTGCATCGTATGCACACAAAAATGTGTCAGTTAACAACTTGCACTTGTGCATCACAAAGGCGTCCTTTTGCTACATGACAATGCGCGTCCACACATTACACGAACGACCATGCAGGTGCAACAGAATTTAATTTTAAATTTTGAAAATTTTTGTATATGGCAAGTGATTACTGATTGCTTCATCTTTTGTTTTAAACAAAGTTGTATGTGACCATAGAATTTACCTTTAAACCACTCAATGTCAATAGTTTACATAATTCCAAAAAAAAAAAAAAAGAAAAAAATTCTGAACTCTAACTATCCGATCCAAAGATTTTGAATAATGGATTGCTGACCTGTACTAATTTATGAAAAAAGTTGACCTGCAAGTCGACAATTACAGCATTAACATTAATTTTTCTGATATTAAAGTTCATTTTAAATTTAAGAGGAAAAGATAAATTATGGGGATTAAAAAAAATATTTTAAATGTAAAATTACACAGATGTACAGTATTTGTTGATGGTCTTAAAATTTAGAAAAAATGTTAATTGAAAACTTAAAATACCTCAGCATCAAAGAGAAAAAAGTTATTTACTCTGTAAGTACCCCTAGAAACTAATGGTTCTTACTTGACCCAGGAATGCATTGGCCACTGGTTGCCTCTTTTGCAGCTTGCTCCAGATGTGAATGTTGACGGGCCAACTGTTCAACCATTTCTTCTAAACGGAGACGTTGTTCATGCTCATGCTGAAGCATACGTTGCCACTTTTTCCCTTGTGTTTGCGTCAGTTCTAAATAATCTGAACATGCCTTTATCATGGATACAAAATTATCAAAATAAGCATCCTTTAATTAAGTTTTATTAAAGGTAAATTCTATGGAAAAATTCAGCTTAATCTACTTTACATCATAACACCAGTCAAGGGTAAGAAAGTATGTATCAATTGAAAAAGTTTTGATTTAAGTTAATAATTTATTAAGAAAACTGCCTTGGTATACTGATAATCAGTCATCTCACGCCTCTCCTCCCTGCTCTTAAGAAAATCAGTGGAACGTGATAGCATTCCTCTGTAAGAACTTGCCAAGAATCTTGTTAGCGAAAGTGTATTTTTGATTCTAATCTCGAACGAGTCCATGCATTGCAAGATTTCACTAACCTGTTCTTTGTACAGAATGTCTTTAAACTGTTCTGTGCTGGATGCGTCAATACTCAAACAGATAAACTTCGGTACTACAATTCATGATTCCCAAGCTCTATGGGAGGAGGGATTGTTTGTGTCAAACACAAACCTATGCCATTTCTCACATCACAGTGGAGAAAGGGGAAAGTTACAGTTTTTCCTTTTTTTTTTTTAAATTTTTGATTTAAAATGAGAATAACGCTAAGTGATTATTGATACCTTCATATTTCATTTTAAGTTGTACGTGACCACAGAATTTACCTTTTAATGATTCATTATAGAATAATGAATAATCACATTCCAGTACAAATGAATTCTAACAACTGAACAAGCAATTCAATACATTTTAGTAACTTTCCTTCAGCGTTTCAAAAAGCAGAGTCTACAAAAATGAGAAAACAATGAAGGAAATTACCAATAATTATCTCCAGATCTTGGCTACCTGATTGTGTCTGTGTAAATATTCTCTCTGAATAAATGAGTGGGTATTTTGCAACTAGAAACAACATGCTGGATGCTTTTCTCTGCAATATGATATTTCCTACATCTAATTAGAATAACCAAACAGCGGTGTATTCTTGGCAGCACAGCGAATTAAAAATCAGTTTACCCACTATGTCATCAAAAATTTCCTGTCATTAAGTGGTGTCATCACAACACCTATCCCTGAAATGTCAAAAGCATTTGGTCAAAAGTGCAGCTTTCCAATTTCCTGGCTGACATGCAGCCCCATACCATAAGCGACGCACTTTACTACTCGTTTTAGACAATCCTTGTGGAACGCTTCATGGGGCTGTTGGATCAAATTTTTGCAATCATCACCTACACAAACACTGAATTTTGCTTCATTTGACATGGTTATTTTACACAGCCAGGCACTTTGAATATGGCTTTCCCATTCTTCTTTATAGAGAAGATGCAACCAACTTCAGAAAATAATAAAAAATAGTTTAAATAATTATGAGTACACACATTAATTTTTTTGTTTTGATATTAGAATAAGAAGGGAGTTCTGGTAGGCTCCATGACATCTTAAAGCCACTCATTACAAACCTGCATATAGTATTTGTAACCTTACCAATGCAGTTGAAGTGATTAACCAATTTTTCACAGTTAACACTAGAAATCTGTTATTGATGTTATAAGGATATCACGTTTTGACATACAATATCATTGTGATTAGAGTTCTAGCACCACATGCAAAGATGTCTATGTCAGCGAGCTAATATCCAATGTGCCCAGGCCTCAGAATTTACAGCATGAATTATGTGGGCAGCAGTCTACGAAGACTCTTATATTACAGAAACCAATTCTTGACTGACTAGGTTGCTTTGTGGCGCAATTTGTTTTTCAGAGCCTACTTTGTTGTCCTTGTAAGCTATGACTGTGCCTGCCTAAGTACACTCAAATAAAGATCCATTAATCAAGCAATAAAATCTTCCAAAATGAAATTGATTTTGCTTATTGTTGCTAAATAAATTTGTAAAATAAATATAATTTTTATTCTTTTAAAGTTTAAAGATCTGACTTATAGGAGTAATAGCTTTTCTTGATTAGCTTTGCACAAGAGTTGAAGCAATTTTTTTTAATTAAACAATGAATAATTAAAATGAACAAATGATGAAACGTATTTAATCAAAAATAATTATTTAATAAAAAATAATTGAAAAGCAATCAGCCTCGTTTCTTGAATAAACTGCCCTGTCTCAGAGTTCTAAAAATTGTTATTTGAAATCTACCCTAAATGTTTTTAAACATCCATACAAAATATTATCGTAACAAACAGAATTAGAAAAGTGTGATCACTCACGCAGTGACCAATACTAAAATCAGGTGAGATGGCACATAAGTGAAATAGCAGCGCTGTTGTCGCTTTCGACCTACTTCATAGCAAATACTGCTTACTGCAAATGGCAATTTCACATTTTGTGTTAAGTTTCTATCATATATATTTTGTTCCAGTATTTATGACTGATGAGAGTTTATAATGTGTAATTTGAATATTGCTTGTTAAGTGTAAAACTATACTTTTACTTGTATTTTAAAATATCAAAAGCAAAACATGAAACTAGCATGAATATACAAAAAGCCATTTTATATCTGAAAAACTATAAGAAGTTTTTGGCTAGGCAAACAGATGCAGATATCCATATCTAATCTGTGAATGATTTCACGTACAATAATAAAATTTTCCACAGTGAAAGAAAGCAGCTTCCAGCCATGCTCCCCAATGAGTGATAAAAAGTAAAATAAACATTAGAATATTTTTACAAAAAGTACATTAATTAAAACCATATTTAAAAAAAATTTCCTTAAAATATTTTTTACCTAGCAATGACAATAAATGATAACAGAATAATAATGATGGAATCACTGTGGCTTCAGGAATACAGTAATAGCTTCAGGAATAAAATAAGATTGTCTATGGTAATACGGTGTAAGTGGTAAGAAGAAAAAAGAAAGCACATTTTTAAAATTAATTTTTAAAACTACAGTTAACATTTCATCTTTTTTCTTGAAAATAAGTGCTGAAAACCTGCGACTTGTTGGTCGATAATGCATGCTGTGGCATCTAGTGGATGTGCCATAAAACTACGCAAGTAATCACGCTTTATAATTCTATTCGTTATGTATGTAAAAGAAAAAAGGTTTTGGGTTTCCAGTTTGAAATTTCAGATTTTTAGAGTATAATATAAATGATACAAGTTGATAGTGGAAAGTAGAATTAATCTAAATGATGATTTATAATTTCCATCTTATGAGAATTTTGAATTTAAAAGTTTTTTGTTTTTTTTACATGTAGAAGGTGAAATAATTATGGCTGTTTATCTAGTATATTCATTAATTGTATAAATCAACACGTTAAATTTGGCTTTTAAAATAATAAAAAAAAAATAAAAATAAAAATAAAAGTTTTACGTACCAAGTACAGTAAAATCCCATTAAAACGTATCTCACTTTAACGTACATTTCAAAAAAACGTACAAATTTTAAAATCCCCAGCCGAAATCTAGGTCTTTTATTGCTAAAAAGTTTCAGTTTAACATATCGAATTAACATACAATTCAGATTAACGAACTAATTTTACGTTCCCTCGGTTAAATTATCCCTTCATTACAACGTATATAGTTTGAATGTCTTGCTCTGATTGATCAATACCTTAAACAGCCCATACGAAAGTGGCAAATGGCAATGCATCAAAATGAAACGATGTGTCATCACTTAAGCCAAAGGGATAATTAAGCCAAGCAAATCTCAGCATGTAACTCAGTCGGGACCCACATTGTATGGCAACGAGACGGATGATTGCCCATCATCAATACGGTAAGATCATGACCACCAATTGTTTGTTTACATGTATTTTAATTTTAGTTTTAAGTACATGTACATGCATATTTCTCACTGTGTACATATATTAACATGGGACAAGAACGAAATGAAATTGAAAGTGACCAGGAAGACAAAGATAAAATGGCCGTTTAGAACCAGAGATAACGCCCGTCTCAACTTTAAGTTATGGAAAGAAAGCAGACGGTCATTGCAGATTTTATTTTAAAAATTAATCAACTGTAATACTACATGTATTGTGTATTTGTATTGAATAAAATAAAATGCTACACTTCATGTATTCTTATGTTTCACAAGCTTCCCCCCCCCCCCCATTTCGGAATAACGTACACCTCAGATTAACATACAAAATTCCAGTTTCCTTGGAGTACTTTGTAATGGGATTTTACTGTATATTTATATTCAAAATTAGTTTCACTTGACTTAACTCTGTAGCAATTTTAAAATTTCACTGCAGATGTACGAAATTACTAATCATTATGAGACCCACCAAATACATATTGTTGCTTGTTTAAAAGTTTTAAACATATACGTATAAGCTTTTTTAAAAAAAAAAATTAAAACCTTTTATCAGATTTATTTCTATTAAAAGAAAGAAAGTCAGCAATTTTCTTTTGTATCCTGCACATGCCAATATCTCGATCTTAATTTTCTTTCAGACAATTTTAAATATCTGCTTTCAAATAAGGTGCAGAGCAAAATTTTTAAAGCTTGAATTATTATTATTGTAGGCCAGTATTTCAATGAGGATAGTTCGCTATTGTGTTCATCAAGATGATTTGATAGCATAAAGCTCCAATGGATAATTTCTCTCGATAATGCTGCCTGGCTTCATTAGGTAACGACACATAATAAAGGCTGGTCATAGCAAGCTAGAAGAGAGTTGGCTGAATACCAAAGACAAACAAGCATCTGCAGCCTTCCATTACAACACAAATACGGTCTGCAGTAGCGAAAATCAGATGTAATCGTGTGGAGTTTCTCGTGTAATAGCCTGTGGGTTTGTTTACAAACTGAATGGGGTGAATTCCTCATACATCATCTTCTTCTTCATGGTTAATTGGTTTTATAGATGACAGTCATATCAGAATGCTTAAACTTATGGTGACTAGATTTCTCAGTTTAAAATTCAGGATGGTCAATTGGGATTGGAGGAGGAAGAGGCAAAGCATTTCTTTTTGCATAAGTAATTCATAAAATTGTTGTAAAAATTGTTTTAAGATTTAATCTATTTCATTATAATAACAGAAATTACTTTTATTTCTTATAAATTTGATTCATAGGTGAATGAATCTAAATACCATACAGAAAAAATGCAAGGATAAATTTTTAATTATTTATATGTTTGTACTAAATTAATACTGTATACCAAAATTTTGAACTTACGTTCATCATTGCATTAGATGTTATCCGAAAAAGAGTTGCTCTTTCGTTGACGGCTTTTATTTTTGTTGCCAAATCCACTGAAGGTGATTCTAACTGTTCTAATTCACTGAGTGAACGTTGCAATGCTGCTCCGTGCTTCATAATCAGATCGTTGCATGTGTTTAGATCTTCTAATTTTGCAGATAAAGTTTTCATAAATGATTGCATTTCATTTTTATCCGACTGCATCGGCATATCTTCAAATTCTTCTTCATCTTCTAAACATTGGATTTTGAAAATACATATTGGAATGAATATTTTAATGAAATAAAAAAAAAAACCATTTATTTTATAACTAAGATAAATTTAGCCAAATGCTCTAGCACCATTCAATTTCTTTCTCTCACTCTCCTTCCATAAAACAAATGTGTGATGTGTATTATAAGTAAAAAAAATAGCAAGTTGTGAATAAAATTTAGCTGTCCTATTTTTTTTTTTCCTGCTTATTTGCAACTTTAATTATTGCAATGTTGTTTAAGAGAATTAATCATAAAAAATAAAATATAAAAGTTTAAAAGCTAGCTTCCTTATACAATCTTTTTAAATTTTTTTTTGCTTTTGCAGAGGCATATAATTTTCTTGTCATTGACAAAATAAAAATTGATTGATAATTCACTAACTATTATGACTAGATTGATAATTTGTAAATTAAAACCATTTCTATTTTTGCTTATTAAAAAGAAAAAATTTTAAATATTTGAAAAGTGGAAATTAAGAGATAAAACTAAAAATAAATTACATAAGCTGGCATTATAATTTATGGTTATGTAAGTTTTAAGTCGATTAGACAATTTAATAAACCATTACAATACAAATATTTATATAATGGACCAAGCTTTACAGGCACAGTTGTCGGTTAACCCTTTGAAGACCATGATATATACATGCCCTTATAATTAAAAGAATTAACTGTGTAAAATTCATACATATTCTTTTATCTATCCCTGCTTAATTAACATAGTTAAAATCACTCTGAAAGATGACTTATGCTGTAATATATTTTTTTGAATTTTCATAATTTTTTGCATCCTTCAAATTTTGAGGTAAAATGAACATTTTTTATTGCAAGTTTTTGCCAGGAACTAACACTGTTTTTAACTAAAGCATTATTTAGGGAACATATTTGAGGATTTTTTTTCTACTCTTTCATTAATTACAGCCATATTAGCAAATTATTAATACTGGGCATATTATTCCCTGTGATCCACAAGGGATACTTTAGTAGTTGGTCCATTCAGTTGTGCTTGATTCCTATTCTTGATCAAAAATGTATTTGTACAGATTGGCCAATGAATTAGAAACATGTGTTTAATATTTTATTGCACTCCATTTGGCCCGAATTATAGCAAGTCTGCGGTATGGCATAATATCGATAAGGTGTTGAAGCAATTTTTGTCACTAGAAGACCAGGTGTTCAACAGCCATTGAAACCCACCAAGTTTCATTTACAAGGGATTTTGCATAACTTCATATCACAATTGCAGCCACATTTACTGTATAATAAACATCTCGACGCCTGATGAGTGAAATTTTAAATGTTCATAACGTACAATGTAACTGACGAGCATGCTAGAAAATGTATGGATAATTATAATACCCTGGTCATATTTCTTGATCATGATCAAGATGAAACTTATTCAAGCCCTATTGACAAATTACGCTACAAAATTCAGATTATAATCAGGGTTACAATTTTTGCCATCAGCTGATGACAGTAGTTATTTTAGCAATAGGCTCTTTACTGATAGGCCTGCTAACCCAATCTTCTCTGCTTACCAAAAGTAACTTCAGTTTCTTTCTTGTTTCTATTCATAACCGACGTTCTTGAACAAATACAGTTCTTCCTGCACTAATTATTATTGCCATGATGGTGCAATTAACTCGTTTAAAATATTTAGCAAAGTGGAGTTCTTCTGCCATTGTCAAAAGCCTTGGTGAGCCATTGGATTCTAGGAGACACTTAAAAATGAATGTGTGAAAGGAATTGATCAGATTACGGGAATGTGTGAAATTACAAGTTTCCAATTATGATCACGTTTCACTTAGGGGCGAACAGACAAACCCAGTCACAAACAATCTCTCCAAAAAGTATCAATTGGTCGTGTTCACTGTGTCTAAAATGTAATGGATCATGCTATTGTTCATGACTAGACTCTAAAGCCGGTCGCCTGCCTGATCCAACTGGAATGAAAATGGCAGACTAAATTCACAACATTCGAATCTTTGGTTGCATAGCACAATTAAAGTTTTCCTGATAGAAATGAAAACTTTACATATCTCTAAGCAAGAAGAGGAGTAAGTTAATGCAGGAGATGAGACAGAAGATAAAAAGAAGTAAATTATGATAACTAGAGAATTCATTTGTAAACGTACGTGCCGAACTCTAATAACATACTTTCAGTTTCAACTGATCATGACAACACTATCCAAACGAATTGATCATAATCAAGAATTATAGCATGCATAGGGTATATAGTTCATGCACTGGAATAAATACCATATATCTGTTGAAAGTGAACCAGATTCAGTGGGCATATTAAAAAAATATGGACATGAAGAACTGGTGCAAAATATAGTTATATGTGGAGCAAAGTAAAATTTTTGAAATTAATTTATTTTCATGAACACTGATGGATTTAATGTACTTAGGGTTGTATCTAGCAAACTGGCAGGGCATATTTGATCAGAAAATAGGGAAAGTCAGAGATATAAGCAAATATTACAATGGTTACTTTATAAATCCAATGAAAAAGGGCAGGGTGCCGCACCCTTCTATTTCTACCTAGATGCAACACTGTGTACTTTCTTCTATTTGCGAATGCTAAAATGATTTGTAGGACATTTATACCAAAAATAATGTCCCGATCAAGGGTGAAACAAATTTGGTTGGCATTTCATTTCTGAGGTACAGAAAACAGTCTTCGCAAACAACACAAGAATTCAGGTTACAAAATACTCCCAGTAACTGGATATCTAAATAGGCATTTTCAAAGAGCTCATAGATGAGCGCAGGCTCAAGTTCAAAAGACTCTAAGTAATATGTTAATCCTACGCCAGTAAAAAGGAATTCAAAATACATGTATGGACTTAGATGATTCAAAAAAAAGGGCGTTAGAAAGTGTATATAGTACTAAAAAAAAATAGTACAAGGGGAAATCAAAAAGTAATCGAGTAAATTTTTCACAGCAAAACCGTCATGTATTTCCAAAAATCATTATATACATTTTGAATGATTAACATTGATTTACTTCTCAAATAACTATTCACATTTAAGCATTTGTCACAATGTGAGACCAACTTTTCGATGCCCA
The DNA here is from genome assembly GCA_023313115.1 of Rhysida immarginata. Taxonomy (NCBI): domain Eukaryota; kingdom Metazoa; phylum Arthropoda; class Chilopoda; order Scolopendromorpha; family Scolopendridae; genus Rhysida; species Rhysida immarginata. Next base: position 2,914,354 of record JAHWFO010068719.1, on the reverse strand, counting down.
TAACATAGAATTCATAACCCATAACTTCATGGTTGGGGGGGGGGGGGGGGGGAAGCCATGACCACACAGCTGTTTTCACTTCATTGTCGCTCTGGAAGCGTGTGCCACCAAGGTGTTGTGTTAGAGGTCCGAACTGGTGAAAAATCCGAGGCTGCCAGATCTGGATTGCAAGCTGGATGGCATAGGACTTCCCACTTCCAGAACTGCAGTTTTTGCGACACTGCTGCAGCAACATGGGGATGCGCATTATCATGCAGAATGACGACCTCATCCATGACTTTTTCGGACTTTTTCGGTGCAGAGCAGCTCGTAGCCAATCCAATGTGGCAGAATGAGCAGCAATGTTCACAGTTTCTCCTTTGGCCAGATAATCAGCAAGAGGAACACCATGGCCGTCCCAGAAAACAGTAACGACGACTTTTCCTGCAGAAGTTGTCGTCTTGAATTTTTTTGGAGGGGAGACTCATGCATTTCCATACTATACTCTGTCGCTTCATTTTGGGGGTGTAATAAAATGCCCACTTTCATTTCCAGTGACAATGTGCTCAAGGAATGAGTCTCCCTCCACAGTCTCAAACGTCTTCAGCTTATCCGCCATTTGGGAACAGCCTGTAGCTCTGCCTGCCACTCCCTGGGTGTGGAGAATTACATGCTCTTCAAAATGTATATAATGATTTTTGCAATTACCTGATGGTTTTGCTGTGAAAAATTTACTCAATTACTTTATGATTTCCCCTTGTAAATCAATCCAAGGGCTAGTATTGAGCCGTTTAAAATCCCTCATTCTGCAGATTGATCTCATTCATAAAAATACACATACAAGCTGAAATAAAATAAAATTAATTGTCCCTCTATAGTACATAATGTAATAATAATAAATGAGAGAGAAGTAGATCTAATGGAGCAGATAAAAATAGCATATGAAGCAGATAGGAGATTAAAAATTATACACTAAGAATATCTTTAGATCTCTTAGACATTGCAACAAAGAATATGGTACTTGTATTCATGCTGTTAGTGAATGAATGAGCAGAAAGGAAGACAATCACCACAATATGGTAGATAATGCAATAGCTCAAGTTATCTTCTTCAAATGTATATCGTTAAAAAACAAATGTACTGCAGGTGCTCCGTTATGAACATCACATAGTGAAAATAAAAATTAAAAAAAAAAAAATCTATAAAAGAAATATATTCACTGTGCTACAAAAAAAAAGAGAATGAAAGTAATAATGTTTTTAATGTTCATTATACAGAACACAAAGACATATTCGTCCCTAACTAATTTTAACATATATGCATACAATATTTAATTTATTTGATTTTATTAGATTATTTATATTGCCATTAAGAATTTATAAAAAAAAAAAAATAAATACTTTTCATAGAGTAGATATCTTATGGTTAAAGCCGAATTATTTACTTATGGTGCTTCTTGGCTGGGCTTTAACTCATGAATTGTTTAAAGCTGTTTTATGACGTGATGCAAACAAATGTCCAGAAGGGGTGATTGGGGAGGAGAGTGGGGTGGGGGGAGAGGTTAGCATCTAGGTGTGCGCTTGAGTGTATGGATGCAGCGTTATCAGCAGAGAAGTGACTGCATAGATACATCGTAAATGATTACCCGATTCCATCATCCGGATTGCCTTCGCTTTGGCCAACTCGAGTGCCGTCACCCACCGCTGTCGCTCGACTTCTGTACTCGCTTTTAGGTGAAACGTTTGCGTTCCGCCATTGGATATAACAAAATTACACGAGTCTTCCGTGTGGATGACTGCGCCGTGAAGACTTATTGTGCCACGGCAAGTATGTGCCATCTCCGCCTGAGTTCTGTTAAAATGAAGGAAAAAGGAATGGATGAATTAAAGGGACGAAAAAAAAAAGGGAGCAATGAAAGAGGTACGCTAGATAGCATATCGAGATATTTCATCACTCGCAATCGCCCAAAAGGAAAATAGAAATATATATTTAAAGCAACCCAATTCGGTTAAATTCACAACGAAATCCAAATTACTACACTCACAATTAATTATTTTTTTAAACAATATTTGGTAAATTACATAAATGAATCTGCCAACCAGTTCATTTACAACGTAGTTGAAAATCGGTGTGATTTACGCTCAATATCCGAGACAATCGTACCTGTAATAAGATAGCAATCCATTGGAAAGGACAAACCATCGCTTTTGATAGCCTTTGATGTAATTTGTCCATTTGTAGAGCCATCCCTTCATTTCCGGCTCGGTTTGGTGAACTTTTATATCGCTCATTTTTCCACGACAGCCATCGATACTTCTCTCCTTTACAAATTGGACAGGCTACAGGCTCGTTTAATGTCTATCCGCCAGGTGGCAACTCGTCACAACGCATGCGCGCATGTTAAATGGCAGCTGCTGGCTGCTGTTGTTGCATTGCTTCTGCGTCCAGTGAAGTCAGATGATAAGCATTGTACACAGCTGATTTTATAATCGTACTAAAATGCGAGCTGTCATTTGTTTTTAGAATTAATTCCACGTTTCAAAAACTTACTTTTTTACAAGTGAGCAATCATTGTCTCCTTGCAATAACAAAATAAAAGGTAAATATTCGTTTGAAATACTCAACAAGGACTCCGCCGCTTTGAAATACTCGAGAAAATCCGGTCCTTAACGACGCACGACGATCTACATAGCAAAAAATGATGCGGGCTTCAGTTCAGTAAAAGCGAACAAAAATGTTTTGAAGATAGTGGAAAAAGAGTTCTATAACATTTTTATTGAATATCGACGCGCGTTTTCGTATTATTATTGTACTGTATTGTTAACACAAACTGTGAAAATTACTGGACATAACTAAACATTTTACGAGATCGAAAATTAATTTGAGAAAGCGTATTTAATAAAATAAAAACGCAAAGCTGAGCTTAAAGATCTATTGCTCAAACTTAATTTCTTTTTCTGTGCTATGTTGACCAAAGCCAACCAGATAGAGAGGATGAAATTGAAATCTCACAATCGCGTCATATTTTAAATGTGAAAGGTTATCCTTTGTTGTTGTTTGTTTTCTTTTTTTTCCCCCTGCTTTTTCTTTTATTTTTTTCCGAATAAATACCATAATAACCGGTTTAATAATCGCTTGAATTATTTACCTGAAATCTAATGGCTGTTGGCTAGACTCTTCAAATCTCCCACAATAATCAAGATTTACATCTTGCCAACTTATGGAAGGAATGTTAATGAAATTAGACCCATTTTATCCTCACCCACTCTCAGAATTATGTAATATTGTATTAAAAACACCAGAATGATCTTTTAAGTTAGTAAAAAAGAAAATTATCAATTACACTAATTTAAAGTGGGGATAAGTGATTATCCGGTAACTTTTGGCACTTCACTGTATAAAACCTGATAACAGTTTCAAAACCAACATTTGTTTGATTAAATAATGCTTAGTATCTTTTACTCTCATAGATCTTATTAAATTAGAATTTGAACTGGGGAAGATTAAATGAAATCTGATAAAGAGAGAACTAATTGGGGGAGGGGAAGGACAGTTCAAGAGTATGTTGTATCATATCATGTCCTGTTAGAATTGCAATTAAAAGTTACCATTTGATTGCAAAATTGTCCCATCAGCAAGTATCTGTGGAATTTATTACAATTAAGTACAAGACAAATGATCACGGGGTTAGGCATTGTCTTGATATATATTTTCAAATTGGACAGCCACAAGAGCATTAGTTATTACTTGATTGATGTAGATAATGCAACTGCATGTATTAAGAAACTTAAGTTTCCAAATAAAAACTGCTAAGTTTATGACTTGATTAAAAATTAAATATTTAGAGTAACTTAATTTGAGCTTAAATGAAATACTGTAGTCAAAAGTTTGCATTAAGCTGGAGAAATGAGGGGAGGTAGAGGGTGGATTAAATCTGTAGGTTGTTGGCTAATATGTGACCATGATGAGGTGGCCAAGGGCATTTGAGATGTAGGCTTTTAGTTCTGGAGTCCATTGAGTCATTAACTTGATTCATATATGAGCATGGATGGTTGTGATGTCATAGATAAGGGTGCAAATGATCTAAAGATAACATATCCATAAACTTAAATCATTTAAATTTAATTTCATAGATTTTTAAGTTTATAAAGAGATTTCCATTTTAAAAAATGATTTTCTGAACATAAGCTTTAATTGAAAGTTTTACACCCATTTCAAAAATAAATTGAAGTGGTGGAATGGCATATTTTATATAGATTTTCCATTATGACTTGTGACATTTATACTCCTAGTTCCAATTTTGCTGCTCTCAAATTCTGTAAAATTTTAGTAAAAATTTTGTAAAACTAAAAACTCCTATCTCCCAAATGATTCAGTTATTTCCCATCAATTTATATTCAAAAATTGTTCATCTCAATGAGAGCCCATTTTGAAACAGTCAGCTGCACATATGTACCACAGTAACAACAAATTGTTCTTATCGGTGGCTTTGCATGTACAGAATAATTTTTTTTTTTTTTTGGAAACTTCAACATAGCTTCACAAATCATGAAAAAAATTTTCAATTGGTCAATATAGGTTATTGGAATCAAACAATTTATGTACAAAAGTTGCTAGTCTCGGTGGAGGGATTCTGTACGTGTTGGTGGTATGATTGTTACAACCATTTCTTCACTTTTAGAAACAAAAAAAATTCTCTTAAAAGGGTTAACCAACATGATACAAAATACATCAAGGCTTAGTTTAAGAAACCCTCTAAGTGGGTTTAGATGCACAGAATTGGTCACGTACAGACTGATATTGTTGTTATTATTATTATTATTATTTTGTAAAATTTTAACATCTCAAATCATGAGAGTTAAGTCGATTTCAGTGAAAAAAAAAACATTTGAGTTAGTGGATGAAAATGTAGGACCAACATTAAGATGGTGATTGGCCAATAATATGAGAAAGGGAGTCCAATTGAGATTTACAATGAATAATTATCTTTATGAAAATAAGTATTTTCAGTAGTAAAAAATTTTGTAATTTCTGTATATTTATGAATTAAATCTTATTTTTAAAATGAAGATAGCACTGGAAACTTTAGAAGAATGAGTGCACTAAGTTACAAGACGGGTGGAGGATCTTTACAGAAAGTTGAAGATATGGAACTCTATGAAATGGCATGGCTAGCTGGCATAAGGATGGATCCAAAAGTGTTTGCGTAAGGCTTTATAGACAGTATTGATCCAGCTGTGTAATTTTTGTTTAAATAAGTTAGTGCATTGGATCATTTCATCACTTGAAACTATAAGATTTGTCCTGTAAAATTGAACAGTGTTTTTGCTCATATTACTAAATTTTGTATATTAGTAAATACATGCCAAAAATAAAAAGTAATAAATACTTAAAAAAATCTTTGCATAAAACTGAAATTAAATTTAATAATCTTTTTAAATTAATCATCAGGATAATGTATAGGATAAATTTAATCCTGAAGAATGTTAGAATAAATGCTGAAACTAATTTTTTAAAATGTACAATTTTTGATTCTATAATGATTTCTTTAATATTGTGCTGCTGGATCTCCATTAATCTTCATAAATTTAATAATTCTTTTGGCATAAAGGAATTTATTGAAATTTACAAAATAATAAAGGAATATATTCTTAAATAACTTACATCATTGGACTGGAAATACATGTATTAGGTATGCAATTTTATTCTGTTATCGTCTCTAAAAAGCCAAATTCATAAATCAGCTGTTTATACTTTCCCCATTTTTACAAGGGGAAGACAATCACATGATCTTTGTGCATAATTAAAAATGAAATTTTTATTCATTACTTCACAAGTTACATTGCCAGAAGCCCGACAAGGCGGACATTGGACACTGCATACTGGATTACTTTCACTGGAAGATTTCTCCTGAAACATACATGATCCTGTACAAAATATACGGAGAGACTACTGCAATTGAAAGATGTCAGCAGTGGTTCAAAACCTTTTGGGGTCAATAATTTTGACATGAACAATGAGGAGAACCTGAGCCAGCTAAAGGAGGCTTCAGACTCTGATATTAAAGCAGTCCTCTCTGAAGACACGACACAGACTCAAAAAGAACTTGGAGAGGTTCGGAGTAAATCGCCATGTCATTGGATGCCAGTTGGACACTCGTGGAAAAATCCAGAAAGAAGGAAAATGGGTGACTCGAGTTGCGGAAAACAATTGGACACAACAGCACGACAAGTCTTCAGCTGATCGCCAGGCAGAATCTTTTTTGTACAAGATCATGATTAGTGACGAAAAATTGGCTCTGATACAACACCCCGACACTCAAAACATTGTGGGTTTACCTTTTTGAACTTGTCCCATCAGGGCAGACAGTCATGACAGACCGCTGTCCATGTCTACTGCAAAATCTGCAACATACAATTGAGAGAAATATGTCAATGTTACCACCATGTAGTCCTGCTGCACGACAATGCTCGTCCTTGCACTGCTCAAGTGGTGATGTCCTTAATGAACATCAGCGAGAAATCCTCTCCCTCCGGGCACACTTTTCGGACATTGCTCCTTCGAGCAATCACTTGCTCCATTCAATGAAGAATCATCTGGATGGCACTTGTCATCAAAATGAAGTCTGAAATTGGACCACTGACTTCATTTAAGTCAAAGAATAAACTGTCCTCTCACTAAAAGTTACTTCAACGATGGGCAAAGGTGGTGACAGCTGATGGAAATTACTTCGAACTGATATGTTCCAAGAAACAAAATTAAAATCTGATAGAATTAAATTGCACACTCGATACTATTGAATGAAACAAAGTTCAATAACTTTAAACTCTAACAAGAAAACTGATTAACAATAGAAAGGAGTTTTGTTTGGCTCTGTTAAATTGTAAAGATTTCTATTATGAATGAAAGAGACCTGACAATGATAAAAAGTGAAACATGTCCTGTATACAGGGTGTTTTTGAATGGTCTTCACTATCTTCCAGGATATGTTCCAATGTCCAAAACCAGCAGAAAATGTATATCAACATGGGGTGAAAAACACTTCTTTCTAAAGTTATAATAGTTATAACTCTTCCTGCAGTAGAAGAGTTACGACAATTGAAAGAATCGTCTAAAGAAAATTGTGCTCTCTTCCACGTCAGATTTGAAATGCTGAATATTTTGTTAGAGTACCAGATGTTGCAAATCTCCATCAGTGGATCCTGGATGGCTGCAACATCGTCTGTCATATACCTGGTATTTTCCAACAAGTTCGCTAATTCATGCAGCAGCATGCACAGGCTTCCTTGGAATTTAACGGAGGCCATTTTGAGCATATGCTATGGCAAGTGTATTGTCTTGGTTTACAGTTTTGTCAAATAAATCACACAGTGCAACTCTAAATGCTTTTATGTTAATTTTGTGTACTGCAGGACACCTTCAAATTGTTATAACTGTAGAAAGAAGCATTTTCGACCCCATGTTCATATGACATTTTCTGCTTATTTTGGTCCATGGAACATATCCTGAAAATTTGTAAAGACCATTATAAACTCCCTGTATTAATGATATTGAAGCTTTATAACTGTGAATAAAATGAACGGTCAATTTCATTTTTAAACTTGCAATAAGAGTTCTGTGTATTTAGTAGTGTAATTTGCTAAACACACATTTCCTTTGGTTAAGTTTATCATTGATCTTTCCATCATTCATTACAGAGCTTGAATGTTTAGATAGCCGAGAGGTGAACCGAGGCTTTGATCTAGAAAATTAAGCTTCTTTTTTTTTTATTTTATACATCTGTAAAATAGAAAAGGGTGCTTTTGGATTATTTCTCATTGACATTCTCCCATAATTTCTTTCCTTGTTGAAAGGTGTGGTGGATATGCCATGTAGAACTTGTTGCATGGTAAAACAGCAAAATATGTAGGCCTTTTCTGTTAAAAACTTCTTACAGCTTTTTACAAATGTATAGACCACAGATCCATGAAGCTGATAGTTGTTAAGATGCATATACATCGGCGAGCAGAGTACGAGCCGAGTCGATTCTTTGCCTGTGGCGTGTATCTATGGACAGCAGGCTCACGGCAAGTCAACTGTGATCCATGAGATGAGGAGTGCGCTTCTAGCTGTCAAGATCACGCAAAAGAGATGAATGTCAGTCTCATGAGCCAACAAAATATGCTACAAACCCATCCCCCAAGAAGGCCCCTATTAGCTGTCAAAAAAACAAAAAACAAATAAGAAATGGATCTGTGCAAATTAATTGAAAACAAACAATTTCAAGTCTTGCAGGGATCTGTTTTTGCTTTGTCACAGCAAGTAAGTGTCATCTCTAGGGGTCGTTTTCTTCTTATGACCACATTTTACGTTTAGTAGAAACCAGTCCGGGGCTACGAGGCCATATAAAATGGTGAACTCTGCTCGAGGAAGACTGCTCATGGTTGGCTTACCAGATGTATATGCACCTTAAGAATTTTTCTTCGTATTCAAGAAATTTACCCTTTATATCTTCGTTTGAATCCCATTTACCATTTATTGAATCTGAATATATGATTTTAAGATGTAAGAACAGTATTTCTAATAATTTATTTCCTTAAAATATTTCTCTTCTTTATTTGCTAGCATTGTTTTGGATTTATTACAAATGAATATCTCTCCACTTGCTGTTGTGGAAGTTTTAAGAAGGATGTCAACAATTGCTAATCAAATTTATAACCAAAGGACCAACAAGAAATGAGAAAATGATGATATTCTTGTTAATCTTTGGAAATCTCTTCAATTTAAGTAAAAATTAAATTGCATTAAAATTATTTACTAGTTTATTTACTAAATTACAGATAGAGCAACATTAACCCTTAATTCCTCAATTATTTTGTAATCCTGTACAAAGTCTTGGAAACGGTATCTCACGAAATCTCCTCATCAATCTATGTTTACATAAACTAATTAATTCTTATACTTATCAATTTAATAGAAACTCGGCATCTTGTAACAGTGGTCTATACAGTGATTCATTTTATTACTTATTATTAAATACATTTTTATTAAATTAAAAACTAACAACAAAACAAAGTGCATGTTAAAAACAATTGTCCCCAAAACAAATAATATATCATTATGGTTCTAATTTTGAATAAATATCTTGTATTTATTTCATTGTGAGTTGTACATTAACACAAATATTGGAAACGATGTATTAAAATAAATATTCTGGTTTCAGTAAGTATGTGAGTGTAGACTGCAGCCAGTGTAGCATCTTATGTTGACTCTCGGCAATCAATATAAAGTGTGATTCAAAAGTACATACAGTGCTCCCTCTATATAACAGGACTCTACATAATGCTAAATTTATAACGGCAAGTCCATATTAATTTGGCGTTATGTAGAGTGCCATTATGTATTTGATTTCAAAGTACTATAACTACGCTACTGTTGACAGAAGGTGAACAAGCTGCTTACCATTGGAAAGAGAGGATCATCAGGTTTGTGAAGTTGCTGGTAGAGGTCTCCCCGGTCTCATTTGTTTTCAATATGGGGATCCATCCGTTGAGCTATAAGAAAACTTTAAGGAGAAGTAAGATGAATTAAGTGAAGCCATGACTTGTAAATGGATCAGCAATCTGACATATTGAGAGTGGAAGGATTCAATGAGTAAAAGTATAAAATACAGAAGCTTGATTACAATCTTTGGTAACGATTTATCCTATAATGCTGTGAGTCACATGCATGTCCAAGTGACAGCACGTGAAATGATGCTGTTACATCTGCATTGTTGTTTCATTTGAAAGCAGTAAATGTTATAAAAAAAAATGTCTCCGAAAATCAGACCTTACTGGAAAGAGTACATTACTTCCCTTTCCAAAGCTAATTACAACTATTCTGCTAATTACTGCATGTAAAACAGTAAATAGAAAAGGAAAATCCTGGGATGGGTTAATTCCAATTGGCCAAAAACCGCAAAATTCTCAAGTTCCCACAAGTCGAAAGTCAAGCAGCTTGTTCAGCGTGAAAATCCAGCAACCCAAAGAGGAATCACAAACATTGTAGGAACATCACAGGCTACCGTAAATAAAATAATAAACAAAGATTTGCAATTGGAAAGGCATCATAGGAGTCGTGTTCATAAGCTGCTGCCACGACACATTGCAGAAAAGAAGAGGAACTGCCAGAGGCTCTGTGAGGATTACCTCCTAGCATAACGATGAAACTACATTTCCACTTTGGGTGACACCTACATATATCTGAGGGATTGCAACAAGCCCCTTGCAATTTTCTGTCTTAACCTAACCATCCTAGGATAGCCTTCATCATCACCAATACCTACCGACAAACTATTTTAAGTGTCCAAAGAGGTGAAATCACTCTGAGCGAGATCCAGCTGTAAAGTGCACAGTTCAATTTGACCGCCCTTCGTACTGTCGTGTTCTGAGTGATGTGCATATGTGCCTGTGGATAAAACTGCCAGATTTGATCATTTGATCATGAACTCATTATGCACATCGCACTATGTGCACTTTAGGAGTCCTAGATGGTTCAAACGTACTGACAAATCTTTCTATGCAGACACATTCCAGGCATTAGTTAAACCAGGGATAAGTGGATAAATGTAGCAAGAGAGTATGTTGAAAAATAAATGCCACGTCTACTTCTTGAAATTTGTTCTTCTATTTTATAAACGCTAAAGTTCCGGTTTGACTTGAACACCCCTCGTTTAAATGCGTTTTCCCATTGATTGTGCCCCACCTCATATAAATGTTGTATGTTCAGCTATTTTTTCCTAACTACTCATTGTTGTACATCAAATGCATTGTACGTCTTTAGTAGGAGCCTTAACACTAAATATGTCAGCTGTACATGATTCCATGTCGTTGCCATGTTAGTGGAGAAAAATGGTTTCAAGTCGTTACAAGGCGCTATCATGTTACTTCTCCAGTTAATTTATAGCACCAAGGATCTAGCAACAGAAAGAGTTTTGCATCACCTGCTTCAACAAGCGCGAGTCAGCAATAACCATCCAGCTTAAATTTCGTATAAGATTTGGAAGAAAAGCCCCTACTGCTAAGAGCATTAGAAAATGGTATCAAACATTCCATTTCTTGCAGAAATGCACCAGTTGTCCTCATACCCTGATGAAACATCTAACGTTGCTGAGTAAATGTGTGCAGTCAAAGGGTTATATTGAATCCCTGTAAAACGCCGTTTGAAATTTGGTTGATATGATGAATGTTTTTTTATTTTACTGCATCTGTGTATGTTTATTTTAACAATAAATACCGCATTTTGAAATCTGGTATGGACTTAAGTGAACTTTTGCAAAGATGATTCAAAATTAGGTGAACTATCTCAATCATTCAGTATATGTTTATCTAAAAATATTATCATAATCTTGTTAAAAAAAAAAAAACAAAAAACAAACTTACTGTATGTGGTAGCATCACAGTATTATGGTAATAGTTAGGTCCCCTCATGCCTGTGAAGTGATCTTCAACAGCACACCATACTTCAACAAGTCTATCCTTTTATGGCTACATTTTATTCCTACAACATAGATTTAGGAAAAAAAATGTTAATTTCTTAAACTGTTAGAAATATAGTCTTCAGATTGAATCTTCAGCCCTGAGTATTCAGAAAACTAGAATATAATTTATAATTGTACCATCTGCTGATTGTATGCTTTTTGACAATAGCCTTGGGTGGAATTTAGCAACACTGTAATCTGTTTAACAAAAGTTGGACTGGGAATATCCAGTTTAACTTCATATTTCAATTGTTAGACCTTGTTACAAAGTAAAATTAATAATGTCTAACAATTGAAATTGGAAATTTAATTGACACACTTAACCCAACTTTCATTGGACATATTATAAATATGTAATACATTGATATTAGATGTAGTTTTAAATATTATTCTAATAGATACATACAGTTCCTGACCATGTAAGTTTGATATATATATGGGGGATGCCGTGGGCTGGGGGGCCTTCACAGAGCAAGCCAGTTCTGGAAGCTAAGCTCTGCCTAGCATGGCCAGCAACTGGATGGGTGACCCCATTCAGTGAAGAGAGCTTTTACGCCCCCCCCCCCCCCAGTATTACAGAGAATTACAGTATTTTTAATTGAATAATGGAACTCTTAGCAATAAAACAAAATAGAAAATGTTACACTTTCTGCAAAATGATTTAATAAATTATTTAATAATGAAATAATCTCATTTATTTGTAAACTAATAAATAAGAAATAAAAGATTTCAGCATATTAAGTGATTTCGACATAAAATGAATGAAGGAAATTGCTTTGTAATTGCAATAAAGATGTGTCAATTATAAACAAACAACGAGTTAAACATCTAAAATTCTTCAGTGATTTAAAATCTCGATCGAATTTGCATTTCCACCGAATTGTCGCGTCCACCCAATTGTCGGGCTCCCGTTCAAAGATATTCTGTGTGCTATTATTCAATTTTTGGCTGCTGAAAGGCATCAGCCAATATAAATTTTTATGAGAATGAAAGCTGTATACAGTGATCAGTTATATTCTTACACAATGTATTCAAAAAGTTCCAGGACTTCTGCCTTTAAAACAGTACAAGTGGCGCCGTCTCTGCACAACAAATGGAATCACGCAGCAATGACCTTGGGATGCAACCATACGAAGTTTCATTCAGTTTTGAGGAGTTCTGACTTGTGGTCGTTCATTTGCGTACAGTGCGTTTTTGTGCTGTTGTCATCGTGTGAGACCAGGATTGTTGGATAGTGGAAAGTGGTGCACCATCTCACAAGACCATCATTAAATTGTTAAAAATTAATCAGATGAGTACAGGAGTTGGTCAATGTTCACAACCTGCCTTCTAGTCAAAACTAACTGCCGAATGATGGGCTTGTGAGACGGTGCATTGTCGTATATAATAGCCACCACTTTCCACAATCCAGCAATTCTGGTCTCACATGATGATAAGAGCATGCAAACACACTTTACAAGAATAAACTCCCACAAATCAGAACTCATTGAAACTGAATGAAACTTCGTATGGGTACATTGCTGCGTGATTCCATTTATAGCGCAAGATGGCGCCAGTTGTACTGCTTTGAGTGGCAGTCCTGGAACAATTTGAATACACTGTGTATATGGCAGAGGTAAATGGTGCAAGAAATTTCGACCAAAAAAAAGAATCCAGTAAGATTTGGCCCGTACAGGATGTGCTCGTTTTGCTACATCAGATGAAAATGCGAGACAATTGGAACATCCACCTTATAGCCCAAACTTGCCCCCATCTAATGTTCATTTCTTTGAACCTCTAAAGCAATCACTAAAAGGAGGTGGTTCAATTCCAACACTGACATAGAGTTTACTGTTACACAATAGTTTCATCAACAACCACAGGAATTTTACCAATCGATTAGTGTACCAATGGGACTCATGCCTTAATGTTCATGGAGATTTCTTTTAAATTTGTTGCTTCCCAGCCTCTGAAAATGTTTTTATGGAACAATCCTTGTAAATATGGACTTGCTAGTAGAAAAAAAAAAAAAATTTCCTTTGCATAGCTTTCACCTGGCAAATGGGAAAAATGAAGATTTCTGTGTGGACTAGTGTTTATATTTACCAAGAATAATGTATCAGGTTGTTGCAAAAGTTTTTTCCGGATTTTTATTCCAACACAAAAACGATTGAACTTGAATGACAGATTCAGCTCATGCAGATGCCAGGCAATGGTTGAAAAGTGAACCATGAACTGTTCTACGAGTTCTCTCGTTGTTACATTGTGATCTTCATCAATTGCTTGGCGTAGATCACCATCTGAAATCATGATTGGCCGACCAGAGAGGTGCATCTTGAAGAGTGCTATCTCCGCATCTGAACTGGCGATACCATTCTTCTATTGTACGTAAACTAACAGTATGATCACCTAAACGTTGGCAAATGATCGGTGACATTGCGCTCACTGATCTTTCCAGAATACTCGTAGAAGATTATTGCTCGAATATGCTCGCGTGAAAGGTCCATTTCAGACCGTTGATGGCATTCACAGATGTATAGTCAGAAAGTTGATTCTTGGATGTAATATAGCAAAGATATTCAGGAATCGAATGCAATAATTTGTTCGAAAACATATGAACACCCCCCTCGGAAAATGAGCCCTTCTTGGGCACGGGTTCTAGAACCGGAAGAAACTTTTGCAACAACCTGATATTACAGAAAAAAATATCATGAAAATTTTTTTTATACAGAGTGATTCAAAATTCACTGTACAAACTTTTAGGGGAGGTAGTAGGGGTGATTCTAAGCAAAAAAATTCATATGAACATGGGTTCTCATTTAAACGCTGAGATATGAACAGAAATAAAAACGTCGCCACTAAGATCAACAAGTTAATAACTCAGGTTCTGCAATGCCTAGAATAATGAAGTTTGAAGGAACAATAAGGCACATAAAACTGTGTATACCGTTAAAATTTGATCGTATTCCAACAGGTAGTTTCCGAGTTACGCATTCAAAATCATAACAGTACTCACGTGTGTATTAAACGTGTTATGATGTTGAATGCGTAACTCGGAAACTACTTGTTGAAATACGATCAAATTTTAACAGTATACACAGTTTTATGTGCCCTATTATTCCTCCAAAATTCATTATTCTAGAAGTTGCAGAACCCAAGTTATTAACTTGTTGATCTTGGTGGCGGCGTTTTTTATATCTGTTCATATCTCAGTTATCGTTCAAATGAGGACCCATGTTCATATGAACTTTTTTGCTTAGAATCGCCCCTACTACCTCCCCTAAAAGTTTGTACATTGAATTTTGAATCACCATGTATAGGGCATTTTTAAAGAGACAGCTGAAAATTAACAGCATAAATCTACATCCCAAAATAACCAAAATGTTCCTTATCGAAACTGTCTAAAACTCAAAATTTAGGGCTAAAAAAGTGGCTCGTTACACCATTTATGAACTAACTGCACCAGCAGTTCACATAAGGAACTGCGCTATGCCATGAGAAAAAGGGTGGTAGTTGTTGAGATTAAATGGTGTTTTTGCCAACTTTTTAGCAAATTTCGTGTGGCAAAAACTTTGCGTTAAAATTTGGGTTTTGAACCTTTTTTTTTTGCATAAAGAACTTATTGCTTATTTTGTTTTGGGACATAGAATCAGGCTGCTAATTTTCAGCCATCTCTCTAGAAATGCCCTGTATTTTTATTGACCTGGTTAGATAAATTATGCTGTGCTTCGAGGTCATTTGGTTTACCATAAATGGTTGTTCAACTTGAGTAAAAATTTTAGTCAGGAAGTGTCTGTATATAATTTTTCTAGAATTTTTTTTATGATTGCAACAGTTATTGGACTTTCAATTGCTAATTTGTTTTTAAATTTGTTTCCCTAGGATCTATAAATGCAATATTAGTTCGTGTGAAGTTTGAACGTTCAGATATTAGAAGTCACTATTATTGATAGCAGTACATAGATCAGTATCACTGTCTTAAAATGGATTTGGGCAGGTTTTATTCCATTATTATTTTATAGCAAGGAGATGACACTTTTATTAAAAATTATCTTTACATGCAGTGCCAATATTGTATCCTTAATAGATTGTTAATAAATTTCCATTACTATTAATATACTGGTTGATCATTTCATTTTAATTTAAGCTATATTTTACATAAGCATTTAAAACAAAGATAAAGTTTTAATCATGGGGAGAATGGGAATGAATCTCTACCATGTCTAAAGAAAGAAAAACTTGTCATGTCCAATTAAACAAATTTCAGTTGTTAGACATTAATTGGACATGCCCAGTTTTTATTTCATTGGACTGTGTAGTTTCTTTGGTTCCTTAATCTTTTACTTTACTATTTTCATGATCCTAGTATCTGACAAATGTTTTTGAACTGTTGACAATATAAATATCCATTTTCCTTATATTTCCATTATAATGATAGCCTTCTCTCTTCTCTCACTTTTCTCAGCATTTCTTAATTTTTTACCCTACATGACCAATGATTATTTAACATCTTCCAGATTCACATTTCCAAGCCCTCAATTTGTTTTCAATCTCTTTAGTAATGTCACAACCATACAACATGACACTTAGCACGTAACAATTTATTATTCTTTACTTCAAGTTTATATCAATCTTACGTCAATATTTTCTGTCTCGATGTTTTTTTTGCCATCCTCATTCGTACTTTTATCTTTTTTTCATTTCTCCAGTTTTTATCTTTTTTTCATTTTCATTTCTGTTACTTTCACACAAAAATGTCTACAGCCTTCTTTTTTGTTGAATCCATCACCTTTCACATAAACTTCCATATGTTTGATCTCCCCACTTGCATGATTTTTTTTTTTTTTTTTTGGTTAATTCTCAACTCTTATTCTTCCTTCGTCTTCTTTGTTTTAACATACCCTTCAAGTCATTCGCATTTTTTGCTAATAATCATCTGCAAACCAGCAGATTCATTATTTGTCTGCCTCCTATATTCACTACTTTGTCTTCATTCCAACATTGCTCTTCCATTTGTTCCACGTTTTTTTGTTGACGAGATTTGGAGATAAAATTGTCCTATCTCACACCATTGTCCTATCTCACTCCCTGTCCTATCTCAAACCATTGTCCTTTTTTTCACTTATTCCCATATGCAACTTGCTGATATGTCTTCTGTCTCTCCAGTCCACTCCTTTGTTTTTCAAAATTTCCACCAGTTTCTTCTATTTTATACAATTGAAGGCCTCTTTTTAAAGCTACAAAGTATTTGTATTCATTTCCTTTTTTGTAAGTATCTTTGTCCTATTTTTTGTACTACGCCTATCACACCTCTTGTTCGCATTCTCTTTTTAAGATGCAACTATATTTCAGCTTCACTCTCTTCCCTATTCCTGATTAGCCTTCAAGAAATTTTTGTTGTATGTATAACGATGCTGATAGTTCTACATTTTTTACTATATTTGATCCCTTTCGTTTTTGCTTTTGGTATAGTCTCCATTATCATAAATTTCTTTGGCCACTCTCCACTTTGGTATACAACCCAAATGCAAAAATCTTGGGCCGAGAGTTGAATGTAATATACATACACATTTATTTTACAAATACAAATGCTTTAAATTAGCCAGTTGCTTTATATTACAAAAATAAAGTGTGTCAGTTTGACCTTCGTTGATGATCCATGCAGCAAATTGCAATTGTAGAAATGCCATGGCTACAAAGCAACTGGGACCAGCATCTCATTAAAAAAGCTTGGAACACCTACTTCCTCGATCAAAATACCTGGGATGCTGATCAAATTAATATTTTTTAGCATCACCACCTTCATTAATGACTGCTTTACATAATTTGGACAATGAACTAATTGCATCCTTTCTGCACAGCAATGTTGTTCCATAAATTTTGTAGAGCATGTAGGGTGACCTAATCTAACCTTATCTTAATTCTGCTTTCACATGGTCTCAATCTGGTTTAAATCTGGATTATTAGCGGGCCATCTCATTATCTTGATATGTTTTCCAGGTATTCAGTTCATAGTTGATTTTGCAGTGTAACATGGAGCTCCGTTTTGTTGAGATAAATATTCAACTGGCAAACACAGTTTGTTTACTGATGGAATTAATACTTTCTGTAATATTGGAATATTCTGCTGCATTAATTGTGCCATCCAGGAACTCAAGAATACCAAGTCCTATT
Source organism: Rhysida immarginata (assembly GCA_023313115.1). Taxonomy (NCBI): domain Eukaryota; kingdom Metazoa; phylum Arthropoda; class Chilopoda; order Scolopendromorpha; family Scolopendridae; genus Rhysida; species Rhysida immarginata. The sequence goes on along the minus strand of JAHWFO010068719.1, from coordinate 2,896,722 downwards.
CTAAACGTGCATCCCAAAACTGTGACAGTTGCTGGAAAACTTTCTTGTTGGTAAATTGGATCCATTGCCTTCTGTTGGATGTTCATTTGCTAATATGCATTTATTTGTTTGTGTGTAAGCGAAGCTAATTTCGCTTCGCAGGGCAGACCGGTCAGTCGGTCGCAGGTGTTTCTTACGGTTCAGTAAGATCGCGCCAGGTGCCGCATAGATTGAATCAGGGCTGACCGTGACCTGCAATAGAGGTTTTTCATTGAAACTGAAAATGAAAGTAAATTTTCTGTCTGTCGATAGGATGGCGCTGCAGGCGTTTTTGGGCCGAATGTACATGCAGCGCCACTTGTACTATTAAACATTAGTAGCCACCTTGTGTGCAACCTGAGCTTAAAAGGCAGGAAAAGTAACCTTAAACGCTTAAAAATACTTTGCATTGTTTGATGAAGGTAGCCCATCTGTTAGCATCTTTGTGATGGTAATCAATAGCTTACAGCTTATGAAGGTATACCCAAGTTTCACCTAAGGTGACTACCCATTGCCATCTGTCATGTGCAAGGTACTGATTGTGAAATTTTCTGGCATTGATGAAGTATTCGTGGATGGCCAGTGTCCACAAGCCATTGCAACATTTTCTCTCATCATTGGGGAGGATAATGGAAGGTGCAAAAAGAGCAGTTCAAAATCCATAGCCTTTTTTACAATCCAATGTGAACAAACGAATACACATTATATTAAGAAAGAGTATCAAAGCAAGTTACTGTAGATGCATCTAGGTTGAAGATGAAATTCTTTTGGAAATGCTGAATTGATGAAATTGTTTTATTACTAGCAATTTATAAAGGGAGCAGTTTCATTGCAGGCAGAGTTAAATGTGATGTCTAGTTACGTCTTGAGTCTATTGTGGTGATAGCTCCCCAGAGAAAATAGTCTGTTGGAGCAAGAAATCACTACTGCCATTGCCATTTTCAGAAAATGGTAGAGGGAGTAATGGCTTATCCAAGAGACAGTCCATCACATGACTATTTATTGTTACCATGTCGTATACATGTATCAAAAGAAAACTGATATGACACGTCAGGTGTTCTCTGAAAACTATCAGTGGACAAAAATTAAAGCAAATAAAACGTTATGCAATATTATAAACTTTTGGTTTATTAATCTAGATGGCCACTGGAACCGACTGGGTGACATGACCCTTCAAAAGGGCTTGAGAAAACACTGAATGTATGTTGATGTATCATTGGAACACAGTATGATGTGTATGGACCCTTTAGAAAGCCAGTATATTACAGGGACCAATGTGTGATATAAAGATCTTGTAAACCAGTTTAGTACTAGTTAATTCCAATTTTGGATCTGTGTAGATCCACAGCCTGGAAAAACGTAAAATTTTAATTGTATTGTAGAGAATTCCTTCTATTCATACAAATTGTCACAATGTCGAGACACCAGATGACAGGTAAGTACGGGATGCTGTCCTAAAATTTCTGAAATCTGTATGGCCCATGTAAAGTAGTGTAAGTACACCCAAATGCCAAAGGGTATAGCTTTATGCATTCTTTTTGAAACAATATACCATGTGGCTTCGAGCTAAGAAGCTATGTTCACGAGTTTACAATGAAGTGGACTGATTACATCAGGTTAATTAGCTCATTATGCATCCTTTACATTGAGCTGATTAACTCATTATGCTGCTTGTCACTGTGTGGTGGGGATTTGGATCTCAGTACACATGGCTCAGAGGAAATCTGACCTCAAAATTCCTACAAAGAAGGCTAAATCATATCGTCAACCTGTCTTTATCTGTGATGAAAAGCTGACAGGTCTTCTGTTTGATGGACTATTAGGTTCCCCAATAATGAACATTATATTTCTGGAGAAGTGAGGAAAATATGTACGAAGAATTGTCGGCCTTGGGATGTCTTTGGCTCTCGTCCTGCCATGAAGTATTTTTCACTATTTCATATTATATCAGAACAAAGCAACTGGATCTTAAAAAAAGTATTATTCCACAAGGTAAACTGATGGTAGTTCTATTGAATTCAAACATGTTGCCTTGTTTCTGTGAATTTTTCCAGTATGCTTTTGCAAAAGCTGGGTATTGAACTGATGGAACAGTTTGAGTCGTCTGAAAGATTTGCATTTGACTGTGGCCTCGTTAACTGTCAGCATTGTGACACAATAACTTTTATTTACCATAACACAGTTGGTGTAAAAACACATTCTGCTTTGATCACTTCTTCGTGAACAATCCAAACTTTGAGATTTCCTCCCAATCATGTGGATTGGGGTCAAAATTTCTGGCTAATCTTGATGAGCACAAACTAACTAATCAGTTTGACTTCATTCAACTCATGTATATAGCTTGTGAGTGAATGCATTCATTTTTGGTTGGTATGGGTTTTTTTTTCATTGTTGTTTGCTTTATGTTGCAAATTCACATGGCTGATGTGAAAGAGAGCAGCGTGTTTGTATCAAATTCAGTTTTAAATCTTTGAGAAATCTGCTGCAGAAATGTACAAGATATTAAAGCAAGCTTTTTGTGACAATGCTTTAGGGAAGTCACAATCTTAAGTCTGGTTCAAACATTTTAAATACAATTGAATATCAATTGATGATGATGATCATTCAGGATGATCGTCAACCTACATCACACGAAAACTAAACTATGGGATCCATTTTTATTGAAAAACTGAATGCTACAACTTTGAGTGATAGTAGAAATAGCATTATACAGTAATCTACAAGATACTTCAGCAATAACTTGAAAGATGACCATTTAACTTCTGAGGTCGTCACTAGTGACAATTTGGCTTATGGATGCACCCCGAAACCAAGAGCTCATCTTCACCCAGACTGAATAACCCTAGTAGTCAAGAGTAACGTCAAATCCATTTTGAGCCTATTTTTGATTAGCCATAAGGAGTTTAGTATCCCTCATTTGCCATGGTTCTGAGGGACTAATGGGATTATCCATAAGGAGTTTGTTCCTCATGACCAAATGGTAAATGAGGGGTTCTGTCACATGGTCCAAGGCAGCTGAGGGAATATGGGAAGAAATAATGCTCAGAAAATGGCACATGAGCAACTGGGTTCCTCTTGATACAACATTGCAAGGCTACATACCATGCTTGCAGCAGTTTTCAGCGAAAACAATATGGTAGTTATTTATCCACCAAATTGAAGGGACAGGGAATTGACACAAAGGAGGAGATTCAAGCTGCATCTCTGAATCACTGAACACACTGACCGAAATGGACTTCAGAATTAATTCTATAGTTTCACAAACACTGGGGTTGCATTCATATGGTGACAGAAGTGCTGGGATGCATTTCATGTGGTAAAAGAAGTGCTGAGTATGCACCTCTAAGAAGTTTATTACTTTAAAGGTGGTAGTGGTAAATAAGATGCACATAATGTATTGGTGCTGGTAGTAGTTGAGATTGAATATATTACATAGTCTTGCCAAAAATTCTGGCCAAGGAACGAGTTTATTTGATGAGCACATTGCAACAAGAGAGAAGAGTAATACACTCTTTATTGCCACATCTCAAAAACTGTAGGGAGAAATATCAAAACATAAACATTGAATATCCGCCATCTTTTGAGGGCATCGAGACCCATGGCTGCCATGGCTCTGAACTTATCCCATTGATATACAATACATCCAAACATGCAACAACTCGTTACCATCGTTATACAATAACAAGTCGGGCAAAAAACGATGGTAACGAGTTGGGCACTTCGATGAGTAGCAGTATAGGATTGCCTTCCTCTTGCCCTCAAAAAATGGCAGCTGTACCCATCATTCAGTGCGAAGATATTTTCCCCTATTCAAAATGGCCACTTTTAGCACATACGCAGTGCTTCAAACGGTCCAGTCACTCATCGATACAATTTTATGGAAGCTGCTGTAGTAATAAGATCTGCCTTCAAGCTCTCAATATTGCAATGGGACTTTGAGCAAGCCTTCTCCTCCAAAATGTTCCAAAGGTAATAGTCAACGAGGGTTAAGATAGTGCTTCCTGAGGGGCAATCTTTTGCAGCAATGAAATTGGATAAATTCTCTTGAAATGAATGCTGTGTTGTTTTGGCCATGTGGGTGGGTGCTGGTTCGTGCTGAAAGACCCATTACTTTCCAGAAAACAAGGTCTTATGGGGCTTAACAACTTGTTCTAAAACGTCAGTTTGGTAAATCGCAGCCTTCGTTGTGATGCATTGTTCTCAGAAATGCAATTTGGTCACCCTGTCAGGGCCTCCTCTGCCGATTGAGCTGCTTGGTGGCTTCATGGAAGCAAAGAACGTATAAGGATGGAACTTCGAGCATGAAAATAGAAGGGATGGAAGTCGTGGTTTCCTTTTACGTTCTTTGATGGAAGTCCAATTGGATATCAGGTAACAGCATGGCAGTTCATATCCGCGGTAGCTCAATTGGTAAGAGCAGTGCTAATGGTCCCTGGTTCGAGTCCAGATCGCGGAATTTTTCCTTCCCTTTTCTGTTTGTAATTGTGATATGTTTGAAGAAGTTTCTTCAGTTAATTTATTATCTTCTGTTTGTGACTCTGTATTGCCCTGTAGTGACAGGACTTTTGGCACGACTGTGTAAAAAAATAATAACTAGAAAACTTAAGTGGTCTTATCCTCATTAAAAATACAGGGTGATTCAAAATGATGTTCGGCTTTTCAAAATTTTACTATGCATTTATTTTGTAACATAAACTAACCAGACCAGGTTTAAAATGCAGGAAAACTCAAATATTTTTAACTTTTCCGCAATTGGAGGCTGTGATGGCGATAGTGTCGCGATAAAAGTAAAAATGGAGACTGTGAATGAAAAGGAGTATGCAAGAACCAGGGTCGTAGCCAGGACGTTATCTTGGGGGGGGGGGGTCGT
>JAHWFO010068719.1:2703308-2891734 GCA_023313115.1 Rhysida immarginata | reverse complement strand
CCCCCCCCCCCCCCCCCCGACTACGGGCCTGAAGAACAAACTATAATTTTTAGTCCAGCAGGCATTTCGTAGGCAATTTCATAAAGATTGTCCTACTGACAAAAGCATCCGTAAATGGTATGATCAATTTCTGGAAACTGGTTGTCTTTGTAAACGCAAAAGCACGGGACCAGGGCCGTACCCAGAAATTTTTTCGGGGGGGGGGGGGGGGCTGAGGAGGGCTGGCCCAATCCAGCTTGTGGAAGGGGATCGCCCATGCAACAGATTTAGTTGACATGGTGGCCAATTTCGGGGGGGGGGGGCGGCCCCCCTTCCCCCCGGGTACGGCCCTGCACGGGACTAGTGACAGCAGACATGCTGAAAGGAGTTTGGGATGAGATTGACTATCGTCTTGACATTGTCCAGGTGACTCGAGGGAGTTACATAGAACATTTGTAATGCTAGAATCAAAAGATATTTGAGTTTTCCTGCATTTAAAACCCGGTCTGGTTAGTTTATGTTATAAAATAAATGCATAGTAAAATTTTGAAATGCCGGACATCATTTAGAATCACCCTGTATGATGTAGGAAAAAAGTCACAAACAAACACAAAAAGTTCACCACTTTTCCTAAAGGTTTAGACTTCATTAATCTCAATGATGATGTTTTTCAGTATGCTACACTCAAGATGTTGCAGTTGTCTTACTGGATATTAATTCAGAATATTAAAACAACAAGATTGAGGAGCTCTGTAGAAAAACTTAGGAGTCGTCTTTTTGGTTGGTTCGTTAGGTTTATGGGCGCCCTTTATGGACAGCTAAGTCGTTTTGCGCCTTTTCACATGGCTAATATCTTTACATAATCCAGAGAATTCAACATGATTTTCAACTTTTGGCATTCCGGGAACAAACACAAACATCCATGCCCACGGCGGGATTCGAAAATGGGATCCGAGTGATTCGAGAACTGAAAAACCTACCTCTCAGCACTCTTGTCCGCCGGATCGGCTCTTCTATTTTATTTGGTGTGGGCTCTTCTGTTTTATTCAGCAGTAATGCCGACTTCAGTGCTTGAGGCTTTACAACCAATTTTGTTAATTTGAATAAATAAAATGAAAATAAATCAAAAGAAATAAACGATTCAAGATTACTTAACTCCAGATTTCTTAATTTTGGAATTACTGTTTTTCATTGCTCGTTGGTTTTTTTAATGGTAAGTTTTGCTTGAAATGAATTTTGTAAACGAATTACTGGTTTTTAAGTTGTTCGTTTTGTTGAATTTCATTATTATTTTTTTTATTATTTGCCATGGATCTGAAATCTCTTTAAATGGTGTTGCTAAATTTGTTTTATTAAGTTTTATAAATATAGATCCAGAGAAAGTTGCAATTTTATTCATGGATGGATAAATTGGATGGCCTTTTGGGTAAATTGGATGCTTATGCAAAGACTAACGGAAACAAAAATTAATAAAAAAAACCTGCAAAGTGCACATTTTTTGGTCTTTCATTCTTGACGAAACAATGAAACTATATCTTAGAATTAAAAATTATAGGTTTAGATGTAGTAGTCGCTGATACAAATTCAAATTAAATTAAACGAATCGGTTTGGCGCTGTCGTCTGCTGTTACGCGTTAAGTCAACTTGTCCGATAAGAGTTTTAGAATATAAAGAAGAGGAAAATAAAAGGAAACAATGCGCTTGTTTGACCTCAAAAACATGCTATTTACGTTGTTGTAATGTGCTGTAACAACCAAGTATTCGAGCCATTAATTTACCTTTGAATAGCTTCTACATATCAGAGGACTCGTTCAAGATTATGGAAGCGCTTGTTTAATTGTAAATGCACTCAAAAGATGGCGCCTTCAGTGAATTTGTTAAGTTTTCAGGTACTCCCTTTTGATAGGATAGCCAACCAGTATGAATTCAAATGTAGAATGGAAAGAATTACTTTAAGGCATTCATTTCGTGCAATGAAATTCCGGAACTCTTATCTTATGCGTTGCTTGCGGAACATTCCTTTTTGAACTGAAAATGATAAAATGATATGCCATAAGTTTTCCTCGAAATTCTATCATAAAATTTCGATGTTTAATCAATCAGGTTTTATCAAATTCAAATTGAAAATGGCAACCTTTGGCGTTAAGATTTGGTTTGAAACAGTTAAAAGAACCGAAATATTAATGTTTGGAGCCACCAAAGGCGAATTACTCCATAGCAACTACATATATGTTACACAATGTGATAGGCATACATAAGTATTTATTAAGAGGTGAAATAAGGACTCGCTTGCTAATCGCATTATTCCCAACTCCTATTGCAATCTAGTGTTGTCAAACCCCCCATCTCAAAAAAATGTTCTTACAACTGACAAGCTCCCAATACCCCCAAAAGCAGAATCCTATTTTTCTGAACTTAACGGATCATTTTTTTTCGTTCTAAACAGGCCCGATTTTACAGCTTTTATTTTGATGACCTCAGTTTCCCTGGTAATTTGTTGCAGATTAAAAAAGAAAAATGTCGAATGTTGAATATGATCTCGATACCTCAAGCGGATTGATGCCAGTAAATTTGAAAAAATATAACTTTTTGTTTTTTTTATAATATATAATCGTTAGAGAACTAAATGAGACATCTTAGTGCACTTGCTTAAATTTTATTTCTTAGCAAATTCAAGCTCTAATTGCACCGCCAGTAAGTGATGACGGAGTAAAGAAGACAACGAAGAAAGACAAAGAAGCAAATTACTATCGACGACCAGGACGCTCAGTTAATCATGACTGTTGCGATAGTTGCAAAGAAGGTGGTGATTTACTGTGTTGTGATAGATGCCCAGCTGCTTTCCACCTCAAATGCCAGTAAGATCAATAGCTTGTTAGCTTTTTTTTTGTAACTGGATATGAAACTACCAATTCGAATTTGCTTATTCATACATAGGAAATGGAAGTTAGGTGCACTTTTTTTCTTAATTCCTTGGAAGACAGAATCTTTAATTATGTGATAGAGCAAGCTTGATATTAAGAAAATAAAAAGAAGATAAATATTTATGATATCCATGCAAGCTTTAAAAATGGAGCGCATACAATTTTTGACATATTGTGCTTGAGAAAGGTATAAAGAAGCCATAGAAACGACATCTTGGGCTTCTGTGCGAAGGGGTGGGGGTGGCATGCAAAGTCAGGATCAACAGTGGATTATGTCCGTGGCAAAACTTGGGTATTTGGTTATATTGTCTGTCGTAAGGAGCATTTTGTGCCGTCAGCGCTTTTCCGGCCAAACCACTCGGGCACGCCATGTGTCAACCCAACCAGAAACTAGCGTAGGGGCTCTGCCCTTACACCACTGCAGCACTGCTCCCTGTCCCATGTGCCTTCGCCCAATGCACTTACCTCTACCTTACCCTCCCCCCCCCCCCCCTCCCTCTTTTTGTCAGAAAGCAGAAATGATTATATACCCTCTGGTGTTGCATGCAAGATCATTGGAAAAACGTAAATGGCTGCCAGAAAGTTAAAGAGAATCTCATGCCACTTTTATGGGCTAACTTGAGTTAACCTGTGCTCGGTTTAGTGCCAGCCGACCGCACAGTTTACTGCAGGCAATAACCTACTTTCCTTTATTAAGGCCAAAAGATAATGCACAAAGGAACGGAGTGAGTTAGGGTAGTGGCAAAACCTGACCTATCAGGATTTAAAAGAGAATGCCATGAAAAAATTAAGAATAAAGTTTAAAAGTTCGTCAATAAAATATTAAAAATTTGTACTAATAAAAAAATGCATTTAACACAAAATACAGTACAACGCCAATTATCCGAACACTTATTAACCGAAACGCCGGTTATCCGAACTCCAAACCCAAAATAAAAAAAAACGAAAACAAAACCTTCATGTGCTCTACTAGAAACACATTTCTCTTCTTGTTTCCGTTATCTGGTGCACATGTGCATGACTTGTACAAGGTCAAACCTAGTTTCTCTCTGAACAGACGTGTATATTACCAGGGTACAGTTAGTACAGGTTATAAAGAATAATGTATTAGAATATTCTATATATATACTGTAGTTAGAATATTGTTAGAAACTGCCATGGCATGGTGTGAACAACAGAACGAGTGTTGGCCAACACAATTTCTACTTCTAAAAAGGATGAGGGACTTAGCAGCAAAGAAAAGAACGTCCAACTTAAAACAACGAAAAATTAGTGATTACTGAACACAACAAATAGTACAATAAAGACTTTACAGGGGAGAAACGAATGTACGTATATTTTCTTACTAACTTCTTTAATGCAACCTTTTTGTCGGTAGTTTGATTATCCGAAAAAACAGATTACCCGAACCACCCCCAGTCACAATTAGTTCGGATAATCGGTATTGTACTGTAGCATGATATAAAAGTTGAAAACTAAAGCATCTTTTTTTACTTTCTGCCAGTGTACAAAATCTTTCGTTTCAGGTTTTGAAGTTAGCATACTGGATCTACTTGCTTGTATAGTATTATTGCCTCAAGTAAACTGTGGGGTCGATTGGTGCTAAACAGTGTAAACAAAGAGGAGAATGCATACAAAAATGCTGACTTTTTTTTTTAAATATGCTTCCTTTCGATAATTACTGATTATCCACAAATCAGCAAAAGAAAAAGCACAAAACTACAAATGATTCAAAACCACTGTGGTATGCTAATTATCTGCAGTTGCTATAGCAACATGTACACTTCTAACATTACATGTTGGTTTGAAATATAACTTGCAGCCAGTCCTTCTTCCATCACCTTGAAAAAGCCAGGTACCAAATGGTGAAACCATTGTTAACTATAGTCCAGTCCCGTTATTTATGAAATAAAAACAAAGCACACATGCTGAAGCTGACATCAGTCTACATTCATGGAGAAACTGAAACTATTCTTAGGCATCTACTTGATTGCCTTATTTGAAAACTTCTCACTAATGGAAAAATGCACAAAATTTTTTAGTAAGAAAAAACAAAACAACAACAACATTCATATATGTATCAAATTTTTTATTTATAATACAGGAAGTCCTCAACTGAAGACACTTAGACTTACAACAACTTGAACAGTTACAAATTCTCACTCATTCTTCAAGTTAAAACACTTGTTTCACACTAAGACAAAAATACAATAGAAAAAGGCAGTTTCTTAAAAGAAATTCTTAAGAAAAATGAAGCTTTGACTTAATACGTTTCAACTTGAAATTCATTGCACAGGAACCAATGGTGCGAGAACGCTCTGCATATATATTACTGTTACATATATATATATATCTCCTCAAAAGATGGCGCTGGTGTCCTCAAATTATTAATCTCTACACTTTAAGAGATTTCGAAAGATATCGATAAAAATAACAGAAATTACACTGTCAACAAATTAATGTTTTTAAAATGAATCGGAACATATTACAATTAAAACAAATCACTTTTGAGTAGTATTGCAATAATATTCAAGTAGTAATTTCATTATTTTTTTAGAAAAATATCCAAAGAGAAAGGGTTTATTTCTTATGGTGAATTGGAGCAGCATTTGCGTTTTGATTTTATTTCATAGATACTGAGACTGGATTATAATTTTTCTTAAATATAAATTCATTGCAAGACATCTATATCCTTTATAAGAAAGATTTGACCATAGAAATGTAAAGGGGGGGGGGGGCAGAATTAAAGGAGAGAATGTTTGTAATTATAAACAAAGATTATGGGTCACAGGCCAATCTCCAAGCATTTCTAGTTGCGTCATATCTCTAATATCAAAAGTATGCTCCAATACATTAAACAGAACAGTCATTTTTTAAAGAAAACTTCTTCAACTCTGATACATAAATGAGCTTCTCCACCTATTTATAGTGCCTGCCACAAAAGAAAAAGGAATCTGAAACATGCATAATTTGTTCTTATTGATTCTAAATGTCTGCTTTATTCAAAGTTTCTGAAACATTGTTGCCTCTGCTGCACCTATAAGCCTGTTTGTTCAGGAAAAACTACATATAGTCAGCCTAGAATCATGATTTATAATGGTTTTAACTATTTAAAGGAGAATAGACTTGGATATAATAGTGAAACAATAATAAAACAAAACCAGCAAGGCAAACTGATTATTGCATTCATCCTGTTGATTAATCGACAGCCAGATTTCTTTTGGTTTCATTCGAAATGCCAGGAATAAGTATACTCCATTTCATGCCCATTTCTGATTGGTTGAACACGTTTTAATCATTCATGCATGTGTCAGTTCTCTTTTTCTTTCGTGCGAGGCACTATAAATATTAACATCTATCAGAAAAGAAAATTGTATTGCTAAACAAGTTGTATTCAATAATTTTCTGTTAAATCCTGCCTAAGAATTTTATTAAAGCATAAGGTAATTTCAAACGGAATAAATAATTAACACAAAATTTGATTAGGCAACTGAGAGTAGTACAGTTGAAATAATAGGAGAAGGTGTCAGAAACTGTGGACGGTAATTGATGTAACAAGAAAGGAGAAAACACAATTCCACACTAAGATTTTAATTCCATGTATGCGCATTTCGGCAGCCAAGCTGCCTTCTTCAGCATGTTACAATGGTCTAATCAAAAGAGAGTCTCCGTTTTGATCAGACCATTGCAACAAGCTGATGAAGGCAACTTGGGCTGCTGAAATGCACATACGTGGAATTAAAATCTTAGTGTGGAATTGTGTTTTCTCCTTTCTTGCTATGTCAAGTAGTACAGTTGTTTGAGCCTATAGACCAGAATGAACACCGATTACTGTTATTTACTGTTGTGTTCTTTTGACTGTCTCTACATGTGGCTACCCCCCCCCTCCATCTCTCTCTCTCTCTCTCTCTCTCTCTCTCTCTCTCTCTCTCTCTCTCTCTCTCTCTCTCTCTCTCTCTCTCAATGTAATGAATCAAATATAGAACTTTCGAAAATAGTAGTGCTTGCCATCTTTTCATATCAAGTAAATCTGGTGGCTATTCCATATGCTAGAACTCTCTAGAATGCTCTTTGAATTATTTCCAGGCAACTTAGGCCTGATGACATGAAGCATTATTCTGCCAGAATATCCTATGAGTTTATTCTCGGAGTACTTGAAAATCTTTTGAGGGTGGCAAATAGTCACCAAGCATACAATATAGTAGTCAGTGGCCTGTTTAGGTGGCTAGTGAACATATCCCAGACCAGTTAGGAACTGTTATCTGCCTGTATGGGTCAAGCCTTGCTGACAATGAGGGATCCATGGATTCATAGAATCTTCATCACATCCTGCTTTAATCCTGAAACAACTGCAACCATGACTCTTTGGACTGAGCTACATCTTGCCAGCCTCTAGGGTTGATGTCATGAATCCAAGTGAGTTGTATCTTAAGTTATGGTGGGTGTTCCGCTCCCATATCCCATGGAAACTTCAGTATATGTCTATTTTGAATGTATAAGGTGTGCCCAAATGAAAAGGAGACTATAGTTGTATCTAATGAATATTTTAAGTACAGAATATTTGACACACAGTTAATGTGTAACATGACACCTACACATTATCGCCTTTGATAATGAAACATTGATCTCAGAGCATAAGAAGCAAATGACGGTTTCAGCGTTGAAACTCTTGGGTTGCATACAGAACCTTTTTTCACGGTGTTCTACACTTCCTTGTTACAGGTGAACTGATGACAGGGTTCATTTTAGGCAGGATTTATGGGGCGCACTGCCCCGTTTGCCCTTTTGATGAAAAATTTCCGTCCCGCTGCCCCAATACCCAAAAATGCACCCGCAAAAGAAAATCTAAAAATCTTGTAAAGGGTTAAGGAACTTCAAAAAGAACTATGCATTTTTTATAGAAAAAAATCTATTTTTGAAAATTAAGTGCGTTTTTTTGATAAGGTCGTGCCATTTTTAGCCCTTAGCACCCAGCCCTTTTTTTTGCGATGACCTGTCAGTGATTTTTTTAAGGGGCCGAAAATATAGAGTCAGTTGGGGTTCTACAGAGGATGTTTGAGGACTTCCCATCGAAATATTTCAAGCAGGTAGAGGGTCTTTTTGGCCACAAGTGACTTAGCGTTGTCATGGAGCAGCACTAATCATTTCGAGGGCTTCACTCTGTGCTTTCGATGGCCTGTTTTGGTTTCAGAAACGTGTTGCAGTACCATTCTAGCCAGTCAAGGAGTATGGTCCTTCTTCGTCGAAAAAGAAACTAAGCATCACTTTTCCAGCCTATGATTAGATAGAACAGTGCTACAGTGAAATTCTCCTTTTCATTTGGGCACACCATATATAAGTACCGGTATTAAACACATTGCCTTCAAAACCCTTTATGCACTTTTTTTCTTGCCATGACCTGTGACTATTTGCCCTCTCATAGCATTTTTTAGGAGTCCAAATGTGAAAATTCAAAGGGGCCAAATCTGAACCAGTCAGCAAGATGCTGAAGAACTTTTCACTGCATCTATATGAAGGTGCATGCATTTTCATGGCATTCTTTTCCTTTCACAGTTTTTCTTTTTATTATGTGCTAATGGCTGTTTAATTCTCTATGGAGTATGCTGTAGTATGATGTCCATAGCATGTTACTTTGTTGCCATACTCAATTCAGTGTGCTGGCAGTATAAGCATTAATTTAAGGAGAGGCCATTTGGAGCATATTTAACCATATACATGTAGATAATTATGCAAGATACTACAGTTTTCGAGATTATTTGTATCTTAACTGAGTTCCACATTCAAACAATGACTGGATAAATGAGTTAAGCCTTTTTTCCACTTAGCTACTTTTAAGTTTTATCCAGACTCTTGTCTGATCTGATTGGTCGAGTCACTGCAAACAGTTGTTGCTCTCTCAAGACTATGGAAAAGAAGATATCGACCACTCTGATGACTTTCAGGCTTTGAATTTATTACTCTATCGTTTCTACTTAGCAAATAATGATTCACCAAATTTTTAAAACCTGTTTATTAATAAATTCACAAGGGTAAGGTCACGAAAACTGTGTCAGCGAACACCAGCTATGGCAGCTATGATTCTCCATCTGTATCGGCAAAGCCCACTCACTACAGAATACATAGCCAAATAGATTGCACCTGATTGGCTAAATTCGAAAAGATGCCTGAAAAAATGCGTTAAAATCTAAACTTCAGCAGATCTTGAATAATCGTGTGACAGACACATACGTGTGAAAATCGCTAATTGGAAAACGTGTGCGATTTCCAAAAATACAGAAAAAAGTCGCAGACGCCTAACAAATGCTAAAAAGTTGCTAAATGGAAAACGTGCTTTATGAATCATGGACCAGTCTTCTTTGACATGACAGTGGACAACACCATATTTTTGATGAATATGTTAAGCAGTTGGATATGTGGAATTGACAGTGTTATTTTAAATAGGATTCAGTGTCTTGTCAGACATCTAATGTGCCCGTGGAGCTGATTGAGTTTTTTCCTCATTCACATCATCTCTAAAGGGTTGTAGGACACCAAGATCCCCTGACCTGAGCAGCCCAGATTTCTTTCTATTGCAGGCTTACTGAAAGACACAGTGTACATAAAGAAATCCCATACGTTAAAGCTGTTGTAGGACGACATTTTAGCCTAAAACTGAAACACTGCAACAGTGGGTGAGTCACAGAAAATATGCAACAGTGGGTAGCAGTGTGCCTTGATGAAATGGTGCACACTCTTAACTCCTGCTCTGATTCCAATCAACGTAACACAATGCAAGGAAATGCAAATTTCATTACTATCTACTGTATATGATTTGTTTGCTTTTATATTATAGCTGATTATGTTGGGCCAGTTTCATATGAATCATCCTTTATCATATAATTTTGATTAGCTAGATTGCATCTGAACTGTATTCAAGGATGTACTGTACAGCATCCAGTCCATAAAATTATTGACTCTGCCTTGTATTTTAATTCTTTGTATAAATTTTAATTTTGGATTTTTGAAGTATTACTCAAAACAATTTCTCGATTTTTATATATTAATCTTGTAATTGTGGAGTTTACTGCACAAAGACGTAACCTAAACATAATTTGTTACCGTAACTCCTTTAGAGGCTGCATATCATTAAGCAGAATAAGAGTTGTTTACTGACATATATACTGCTGTAATCTTCTGGAGATAGTTGGGAGCACAATGAAAGAAAATAGACATAGGGCTATTACTCCATTTATATAATGATAAACATTTCTAGCCCTAAAAATGAAATGGAGATCCACTATGAAGAGAAGAATAATACTAATTCTGTTTTCTGTATGTAGATAAGAAATATTTTTTCTTCTTTGTACTACCCCTGCATTCAATCCCTGCTGCTTTCTTATCTGTTCTTCCTTTCATGCACACTCTTTTTTTATTCAAACTGTTAATAGCAACAACTTCACATATTTTATCCACTTATTCCTTTCAAAATCTGCTAAAGATGGTTCCAAGGCTAACTGAAAAAGAGAGTTGCCTTCAGACAAGCCAAAATCCTACACTGTGTTTTCTGGAATCTCAAGGGGCAGCCCCTCCTCCCTCCTTCCCAACTGGATTGTGAAGGTTAAA
Organism: Rhysida immarginata; assembly: GCA_023313115.1. Lineage (NCBI taxonomy): Eukaryota > Metazoa > Arthropoda > Chilopoda > Scolopendromorpha > Scolopendridae > Rhysida > Rhysida immarginata. Next base: position 2,881,229 of record JAHWFO010068719.1, on the reverse strand, counting down.
ACTAAGAGGAAGATATTGTCTTTAACATGATTTGTCAGATTGCTGCCCTTTTTTTAAAATAATTTATTATTTTTTTTAAATTTTTTTTTTAAATTTATAGTGATCCACCATTAGATGAGGAAGATATTCCATCAGGGGAATGGGTTTGCCATCGCTGTAAAATGATTGCGAAAGAGGTGATACTTAACAAAAAATTATTAATATTATTAATCGAGAAAGAGTGTTTAGTAATGAATTTATCCTAATGAGTACAATAAGATTACGGTAATTCATTAAACAATTATTAGTATTGACTAATTATTAATTTTTAAATTTTCTGTATCATTTAACCACATTTGATTTTTCAGTTTGGAATTAGGCCTACTGTGAAGACAGAAGGAGGAGAAGTCTCATCTAGTACAGATCAATCAAATGATGCTAATCAAACCACTGCTGAAAAAAATGAAACTACGTCATCTGGTTTGGCTGTTGGAAATATTCCTGAAGAAAATATCTATAATGAGGATATTAATATGAGATCACAGGAGGATCTGGAGGATGAATCTCCATTGCATACACTTATTCGTGCTGCCACTTTCATGAATCCTAAGCAGTTTCAACTTCCACTTGAATTACATTGTACAACATTATTGCCTGGTAATATACATAAAGGAATAAGTAAATTAAAATGTAATTCAAATTTAAATCATTATAATAATATACACTTGTGTCCAAAAGTTAAGCATAATTGTAAAAAAAATAACATTTAAAGGTTCAGATCCAGAAAATCAACTGACGTTGATATGTAAATATCATGTAAATCAGACAGTTAAAAACCATGTCAACTCGCAATCGGATTATCTCAAAAATATAAATTTATGCAAAGTGACGAAAGTGCAGTAAATACATTAAAGTAAACCATATGGCCATATTACACTTTTGCAAGTCAGGAGAACTTACCATTTAGTGTTTAATATGGATCACAAGCTCCAAATTGATCTTGTCCTGAAAGGCAGAATAATCAGAAGACTTGAAGCAGGACAGTCATGAATGAATGTCTCCAGAGAACTGAGTGTTCCACAAAGTGTGATTTCGAGACTTTGGAGACGGTTCCAACACACAGATGTTGTTACACGCCAACCAGTGCTAACCAGAGCTCTGCTGGTGGAGTACTTTCTGCAAAGTGAGAATATCCAACACATGGAGTGGCCAGCAAATTTCCAGATATGAACTTGATTGAACATGTTTGGCATGCACTAGGGAGATGAATTGCATCCTGTCAGCCTCCACCAATGACCATCCCAGAGCTCAAAACTGCTCTTCACCAGGAGTGGGATTTGTTGCCAGTCAAGCTCTTGAATAACCTCATTGAAAGCATGGGGTGCAGGTGTAGCTTGTGTGTCTGCCAGGGGTGACCATGTTTCCTATGTTTCGTGCGCATAAAAACTGTTTTTTTTCCTTTGTTTTCATAAACTTCTTTTTTATGAAATAAAACCTGTTTAGTTAAATGATTTTGTATATTTTTATACTTCAATATGTAGTCGTGCACACAGACCAAGTCTCAACTCATTCTGGAAGATTGTTAATGAAATAAGTATACTGATACTGATTATGCTTATCTTTTGGACACGATAAAAGATAAGCTATTGTTTTAATTTATTTTGCAATTTTATAGTATTTTTTTTAACTTTTCTGCACTTCTACAATTTGACTTTCTTTCCTGTTAATTAAATATGTTGTGCAGTATCATTAAAACACACGCACACACATGCATGCCCTTGCAAAAAGTATTGCATTTTATTAAGTACAGGGTGACCCAAAAAAAGAAGAATTTTTGAAATGCATAGTGGCAGCCTCGAGCAGATTGCAGCACTGTGGGACAGTGACCTTGAGCAAGTAAACACATTGCCATTTTAGTAATCATGGGTCAGTGGAACGGGCAACAATGTGCGTTAGCTATAAAAATGTTTTTAATCATGTGATTTCAAGATTCTGTAATGTTCCCTGGCCCCCTAGATTGCCAGATTTGTCAGTTTGTGATTTTTTCTTGTGGGGCTATCTCAAGAGTAAAGTGTACACGACTCGACCAAGAACTCTGGATGAGTTAAAACAGAGAATTCAGGATGAAATTCACAGTATCCCAGCTGAGTTGTTGCAGGGGTCAGTGAGGAATCTCAACAGCAGGTTTCAAGAATGCATTCGTACAGGAGGACACCATAAAAAACGATAAATTCCATTAATGTTTCGTAAATGACAAGTATACAGGTTTCAATTACTGTACTATGAATAAAATGTTTTTCTTCCATCACTCTTGGTTTTATTGGATTGTTAAAAAGTTCCCGTTTTTTTGGGTCACCCTGTACATACAGGGCGTTTGTAAGAACACTGACAGTACTCAAGCTAAATTTGGTAGGTGGACTAATGAAATGGGAAGAAGGAGTCTGAAAAAAAAAAAGAAAAAACCAGTATCAAAAGTCACCAATAGGGGAAAAGGTGGCACTTGTAGTCTACGTAACCAAGATTTTGCATAAAGCGCAGGGAAAAATCTGTAATGCAAATTCTCGACTACATGGGGGTCACAATAGCGCCAGCAGTTCAGGAAAGCTTCAAAAGACAGTCCTAGGACCAAGTTATCTCAACATGCGTCTTACCAAGAAAATGAAATCAATAACGGCGATGATGACGAGGAATTAATTAAACCGTCAATTGCAGAAGTTTGAGCAGCCTGCGCACCATCAAAACAGCTCTTCAAATGAGCGGCTATGATAAAATGGATGACTGTTCAAAGTAATGTTCATGATTTTTTAAGAAGGCAATGTTGTCAAACACACATTAGACAATATTTTAATATTTAATTAATTTAATAATAATAATTTAATATTAGACAATATTTAAATAAACTATTTTGAGAAGATATTGTACGTGTATAAATGATTATTTAAGCAAACAAACTTGTCTATATGTAAGTACAAACACATGCTTGACTTGTTGGATAAAAAAATATGTGCTTTTGGTAACTTCACATAAAACAGCCACCGGTTAATGTGGCCACTTAAGCATTGTCCCGAGGTGGCCATATTAAGCGGCGACCACTGTACCCTATATTTTACAGTTTCTTGGCTTATCCTATTTTCATAGTAGCTGCTGTTTTAAAAAAAAGAAAATAAATGCAAAAAAAAAAAACAAAAAAAAACTATGAATTTCAACCATTCTTAGGAAACTTATATAATTTTACTTTAAAATTTGTATTAGAAAACATTGTAAGGAATACATCTCTCAGAGTATGCTGTTTGAGTACTGTCAATGTACATGTAATTACAAACACCCTGTACGTTATAGTGAAGCATGGGAGACTCGACTATCGATGAAATCAAAGGATATTTCATATATCCAAAGAAACAAAACTTTATTAGAGCAGCTATTATTCAGGATAATATAAAAATTTATTAAAGAGCATCAAACATGATTTGAATATTCAGTACAGTTTCTTATACTATAATTACAAAATTTAAAAAATAAATTTAATTAATGAATATTAACATTAACGATTTAAAAAATTTTTGTATACTTAATTAGGGACAAGTAAGCGACCTCAGAAAAAAGATGGTAATAAAAATAATTGTAAAAAAGTTGCACATGAATTAGATAATGGAATTGTACCTCTTCCTGCAAAAGTTTGCTTTGAATGTCGAAAGTAAGATGTTTTATATTACAGTAGGTTTATAGAAATTATGGACAATTTAATTAATTTGATTGGTTTTTGTCATTGACTGTGATCTTTATTTTTCAGGAGTTGTAGAAAAGCACCATTGATTCAGTGTGATTATTGTCCATTATTGTTCCATCAAGATTGTCTTAACCCTCCTCTAACTACAATGCCCACCACCCGATGGATGTGCCCAAATCATGCGGAAAACGTGCTTGTAAGTTTCCTAGACATTAACTTTTTGTTTTCCATTAGTAAGGAGGAATTAACTTCCAACAAACATTGTAAATTAAATTATTATTTTATCATTTTAAAAACAGGACCAGAAGCTCCTCACATCTGTAAGTCTAACAGAAAGAGTAAAACTGTGGGATAGGTTTTCAGGTCATATTTCCCAAGATGCAGTCAAAATTGCATTTCTTCAAAAGATTCACAGAACCAATCCACCATTTCGATACAAAATCAAGCTGTCGCCTCGCAATAGAATTCAGGTATCAAAACAAGTAGTGTATTATCAAATCTTATTGGTATATATACAAGCCTGTTTTGTTTTATTTTATTTTATTTTATTTTATTTTATTTTATTTTATTTTATTTTATTTATTTATTTTTTTTGATTCCCAAGTGTTAAATGTTTTACTTTCTGCCTGTAGTATTTTCACACTAGTAAAACTTTTTTATTCCATTGCAAATTTGTTTTTATTATTTAAAACCAATTTATAGATTTAAAGTTTAATACCTGTGTGTATGTTTATCCAGCATACAGGGTCTACCATAAAGGTTCATATCATTTCAATTGTAAATAACTCAGCAACTGTTGGTCACAGATCAATGAACCGAATTCCACTCGAAAGAGGAGAACACACAGTAGAGGTCTCTAGGGTGCTTCTGGAAGATGTAGATAGGTCCCGTCAGTTACTGTCAAGATGGCGAACACACAAAACAAAGCCTTTTTGTGGCTACCTCATCCCCAGACCTCACTGTTTGTGACTTCTTCTTGTGGGGATAAGTAAAAAACTGTGTTTTTGTGCCCCCTTTCTGGCAGATCTGGAGGAGCTAAAAACTCGAATGACAGCTGCCATTCGTGAAGTGACTCCAGATATGCTTCAACAAGTATGAATTTGATTGTCGGCTAGATGTGTACAGTGGAGCAGGAGGACAGCACATTGAACCCTTATAAACCTAAGATTATTACAGACATTTCAATATGTAGCCCATTTCTGTATCTTTGTTATATTTTAAAAAATAGAGATTTTTGAAATGTGATGAACCTTTTTGTTACACTCTGTATTTCCCATGTAATAACTCAAATTGTATCTAATTACGGGTTGAACAGAATAATGGAAACGCTTAGAAAAAACATGGAGGAGGGTAACGTCAAAGTTCATTATAATTTTGAATTGTTGCTATTGGTTCTCCAGAGATAAACACATCTTGTAGTGGGAAATACTGTATTTTCCAGATTATAAGTCGCACTAGAAAAAATTCAAGGGGAAAAACATGGAAAAATAATATATAACGTCAAGTTCGGTGTATAAGTCTCATTCTCATATTATTTATCAGTAATATTCCTTTAATTTACACAATTCCTAAATAAACATGATTAATAACTAGCGTTAAACTTCATTGTTAACTAACAAATATCTTTTTTCTCTTCTCTGAAAAAGTGAAATAAAGTTTAGTCTCCTAATAATAAAATAAAACTAGATGCTCTGTGTTCTGCATTTATTACTGTGTAGCTCTAGTTAATGAGTAAACCAAGTAAGTAATATGCCTTACTTTTTGAACTTATTTATTACGGATTTCACAGCAGAAAAACCGTCCTGAAACCACTTGCTGGCAGACATTGCAAATGAACGGCCATTTTAAATCGTTAATAAGAAAACCGTGACACTAAAAGAAAGGAGAGACTTTCATAATCTGATTCAGTCCTTACTCACATTCATGGTTGATCGAATCCCAGAATCCAATGGCTTTTCACAATTGTGGAAGTGCAGCTTTGCCAAAAACGAGTTAAATGTATTAATAGCTATACCATCATGCATTAAATAGATAATTTACAAGAACTCTTTGTTCAAGAACATCAGTTATGAAGTGAAACAAGAAAGAAACCAGGTTTCTATCATTTTTGAAAAGTATGTTAGCAGGCCTATCAGTAAGGGACTTGGCTCTCGCTAAGAGCACTGTTATCATCTGGTGGCAGAAATTGTAACTTTTCAATCGTGATTGAACTTTCACATTTTACCTGGAACATGATCATGATCAAGAATTGCAGTATGAACACTGTATAATCTTTTTTTGTTATTAGTAGAGCCTTCTTTTGTAATAGATTTTTTGTTTTATTTTTTTATTTTGTTTCGGAAGATTTTTCATATAAAGGGTGTCCCAAAATGAGCTGACATTTTAATCTTTTAATAAAATGCAGTTTTCATTAGAAAATTTATATTTTGCCTTATTAGAAAGTAAAAACATGGAGACTATGAGTTATACAAAACATATGACAAGTGATTGGCCTGGCATTGGTAGCACAAATTCACTCTTTTAAGGAAATTTTCCATAAGTTGACATTGCTAGTAAATTTCGGCAAAGTTGTGTCGAATTTTATCTTTGAGGTCTTCAGTAGTTTTTGGTTTATTGACGTACTCTTTATCCTTAAGATAACCCCAGAGAAAGAAGTCTAATGGTGTCACGTCACATGATCTTGGCGACCAATTCACATAACCTCGCTGCAAGTAGTTTTCGTAAAATTTTCACCATTTTTGAAGCGAATTTTTGCATTCTCTATGGGTTGTTTGATTGTGTAGCTTTGCATAATTGAACTTCAATGTTTAATAATGACAGCATATAAAAATTTCTACCCTGGTTGTACCACAAAAAAAAAAGGTGGCAAATTCAAAATGTCACCCTTTAGTTCACTATCTTGTCATTATCTGCTCTAGAAATTGTAGGAATATTATTTTATTCTTCTCCCCTTTGAAATCATTGGTTGTGATATTTCCTTGCATAGCCTTATTTAAATGAAATCAAAATTCCCTTTTTACACAAAGAAATTAGTTGAATGAAAGTGCTTTGTAATGAAAATGATTTTTAAGTTTGATTTTATCTAATTTTTTGTTGGTAAACGGTACTGTATTTTGTTTTATTCATGTTTTAGTGTATCTAGCCTTGATATAAACTGAATATCCATTTATTCCTGTTGTGTGGAAAACTGATAGATAATGCTTTAAATGGAAGTTATTGGAAATATTTAAGAAAGTATTTTAAAGGTCATTTATACATTTTATTAAAAAAATATATGCAATGGATTTAAATAAGACGTGTAGCTGAAAGATCAAAGTGTTATAAAAACAGTTTCATGCTATCCAAAGCTTATTGTATAATAGAGGTTGATTCGCGTTTATGTGAATGAAATTGGAATGTTTTGTACTGCTATTGTGTGAAGTCCAACTTCTAAATGAGGTGATCGTAAAAAGTGTTTTAGATGAAAAAGAACACAAGATTCTCTTAATTGATAAAAGGATTTTAATTTGTTATAAAAGAAATATTTGTTAAGGCAAACTAAGGATTCCCATTTAGATAAACATCATAAGTACATAAGCAAACAACAGAAGTTACTGGTAGAAACAATTTACTAATTATAGTTTTAGGAAATATCCCCAATATCAGACTATTATAATCAATACAGATAGTTACTGAAGAAAACAGAAAAGTTTTCAATTCTCTCATCCTGAGAGATTTAGCAAAATTATTTTGCAAACTCTCAAGGAACTAATAGAACAGATTCAAGTTTGCAAAGAAACAAAAAACCTAAAAGAAAATAACACCAGGTGTTATTCTACACCTAAACATATTTATAAAATATTCTGCACCAAGGAAGTGTCTGGAATACCACAAACTTCTTCCTTCTCACTCGAGCATTCTTACAATCAGGACCTTAAGTTTCAAGGATCGAAGAGAATAAGTTTTTCCGTTTGGCCATTCCTAGAGAATGCAGACTGTGTTTGATGGAAAATATTAAGTCGGTCCAATCCTAGCAGATCGGTTTTATATAATAGATAGTAGTTCATTTGCACTCACCAGAATAAGAAATCACAAACAAACCAACAATAGAACAGTCGGCATTCCATTTGGATTCCCAATTTACATCCGATGATGGCTACATGGTGTCACTTCCCTATAAATAAAATGCTGATCTCCAATGCTGGTCGTCGTAGAACTGTTAAAAGAGGAGTATTAAAACAATAGGAAAACATTGATAGGCAGAAGGAATGATTGGAACGTTCGCCTAAAAGTCTCAATGCCTCGAGACTATGAGGAAGATGTGGATTCCTTGATTTCTTACTGCGAGTGTGTGTGATTCAAAAAAAAAAAAAATTCATTAGATCTCCCTTCCCTTATAACAATGGCTCGACATCATTCACCAGAACTATAACAGAACTTTTAACAAACAATTTGTTATATGCAGATCAAACAATGTCAAGAACAAAAAATCAGAAGAGTGAATATCGGAAAACAAAATTGATATTTACAACAATTTCGTGAGAAAAGAATTTACACAATTACTGCATCACAATTGAAACCCTGCATACCACTATCTGTCGTGTTCTGTATGTGTATCTTCCATCTTTGCTATGGCATCATGTCGAGTTTCACTGCAACAGTGTGCACTGAAGGGCACAAAGTGGAATGATGTCATAGACAATCTAATGTGTGACATCAATGATTTCCAAAGGTTCTTTTGAGTAGATCAAAAACGCATTAGTTCGTCGGAGCAACATCAGGAACATTCTGATGAAGTCAGTATCCTTGGTTCCTGTTTCTACAGCCATCCCGTTTGTGAAGGCACCTGTTGATTTTGTGAAACTGAACTTGATTATCTTCTGCACTCAGAACGATAAAGTGGTTCCACGATGTATGTCTGATAGTTTTCTTGTTACACAAAGTCTCCGAGGCCTTTGGACTTAACGGTACTCCACCAGACGGAGCTCATACATATTCTGGCATGGTTGTATTTTGTGAACATTATTCCATTTGCAAACTTTGGTAAATAATTCATGTATTTGAATCCTGCTGTGGGTATAGATGTATGTGTTGTCCCTTTGCCAACAAGCTTGGAAGACCAAGAAAAACCTCAGGAGACTGATGACCTGCTAGGTTAAATTTCAAATAGATCTTGTGACTATTTAACATCCTTGACAGCAAAAAAAGGTAAAAGAGGAATAGAAACGATAGAAAAATTTCTTTATTAGGGAGAAAAATTTCTTTATCAGGGAGAACGGATATATATTAAGAGAAGAACGAGACACAAGAACCTGGGAATACAATAAAAATTTCTGATCATCCTGTAGTAAAGTTACAATTTTTACATTGCTCGATTATCCGAGCATGTGAATGCCAGGTCGGAAAGGGCATTTATAAAACCTTCCCAAACCGGGTTGTTTGACATAGTTTTCCCTAAGCCTATAGACAAAAACAAAATTTTTTTCGTACATATAGCAAACATACTAAGTAATATATTAACAAAATTATTTTATAATTATTTTATATTTATTTAAAAAACGGGACTTTATTTCCCTCTGGAATGGCTTCATGTGACAACAATAACATGTACTTTCGACAACAATCGTGTGAACCATATATATTCCAATTTCGTTTACATAAACGTGAATAAACCTCTGTATGTTTGCTTATTTTATATGAGAAGTTACAAATATTTTCTACTTATAAAGGTTCCACAAGCTATTAAAATTCATTATAAGCATCCATTTCCTCTCCTCCCTCGGGTGACTGAAGTACCAGTTACGTTGCATAACACTACTACTGATTCTAAACACTTTGCAACAGCTGAAGAACAGGAGGAAGTAAGTCTAAAGGAATTTGTTACATTTATACAAACTTATGTAAATTTATAAAGTGTATTGGTAAGAGCATTTAAAAACCAAATCTTTTTTTCTCAATTTTAGTGGCTAGCTACTCTTGTGTCTCTGCAAACCAGCATAGCTCAACATCTTGCTCAGAAGCAGATGTCAACCAATTCCACAAATCCTGAAGATTTTAGCGACATCAGTCCAGTCTCATATCCTGTATGTGTGACTTCTGCTGCAGTAACGACATCAACATTTGCAACAACGACAACTGTCAGTGCAATGCCAAATTTCCCTGCCAAACCACATGTAAATAAAAAAGAAGATGGCTGTCTTCAGGATCAAGAACCACTAGAAAAGGAGATAATGCCTTCTTCAGGGTTTCTTCCTAATTGTGCTGCATCAAGTGATGATGTTGATTCTAAACCTTTAAATGAAGCACACAGAGTCAAAACTGAATTATCTTCATCTTCAGCCTTGGACACTGTAGAGTCTCTTAATCAATTGCCCTCTGATTGTATCCAAGCTTGTGAGTTAACAACTCAGAATAATGATTTAAATAAATTAACTCAAGACACTGCGCATAAACCAGTGAAAAGCATGAGTGATTCTAATAGTGATTTATCTACATCTACAATTGATACTTCATTGACTGAAGAATCGTCATTGGAACCCTTTACAAATCGGGCTGTGGTAAACTCTTTAAACAAAACAGTGACTGATGGAAATCTTTCAAAAAACATTTCAGTTCAAACACCTCCAGGTAATTTTAATTAGTGTCATGATTTATTTTTTTTCTGCAAATTCTTAGCATTACAGTTTAAGATCCTGTTCAATAGATATTTAGGTGCTATCAGCAAGTGGGTTAATCTCGTATTATATGATAGCCATTTGCCTACTTTTTTTTTCCTGTGATATTTCTGTTGAGACAGTACACTGAATGAATAATCCTTTGAAACCAGACACATGTATTAGTAGAACCACAATCTTTATTTACAGTGTCTAATATTTTAGTGGTATTTACCTTGCTGTAATAAAAGCCCGTATGCACTGAAGTGCGGAAAGTCATGGATTTAAAATATCATGTATGAACTTCCTTTACCCGGTGAAGTGCAGCAATTCAACGTGTCATGAACTCTACCAGTCAGCAGAAGTCTTCTGAAGAGATGTTCTGCCATGCAGTCTCGATAGCCACCATTCTATTCCTTGGAATTGTTCAGAATGCTCTTCAAATAAATCGCAAGTGATATTGGCCTGGTGACATGGTACATTGTTCTCGTGGAACATCCCATCGTTTTAGGGCACATGAAGGCCATGTAGGGTGCAAATGGTAATCAAGCAGCTGGACATAACAATTCCCAGTCAAGGGTAAATCGGATTTGATCAGAAGACCCAATCCCTGCCATGTAAATGCACCCCACACCATGATGGAGCCACCACTAGCTTGCACAATGCTTTTTGACAACTTGGGTCCATAGCCTGATGGGGTCTGTGCCATATATGAACCCTACCATCATCACCTACTGTGCTGTCCATGGTGGGAGGAATGCCTGAAATGATGTACTCTCTGTATGCCCTTGATACTGTGGATCCCACGGGTCTAGCCATCTATCAATCTGCGTTTAAACTCTGATGACTTTTGTAATGTAGCCATAATTACATTACAAGACATTTCAGACAACTGCTAATAGTCGAATTGACAGCACTGATATAGCTCTGCCTATTTATACACCTTTTATGCAATGCAAGCAATACCTGAAAATCTGCATGCTATTCTTCCATGACTTTTGGCACTTCGGTACATGTCGTGGTGTATTCTCTCCCAATATCTGATAGAATTTGTCCAAAAATGTGTACTTATTGAGAGCATTACTAAAAAGCCCACGCAGATTATGGAAGCTTTCTTTTTTTTTTTTTTGTAAGAACTGAACATGCTGCCATCCAAGCAGCACAGTGACATCCACAGAAGTGTAGTGATAGGCTGAACCATAAAGTTCAACCAACCTAAATCAACAACAGATGATGATATTCATAAGTAGAAAGGTATAGGAGCAGAAAGATAATATAATGGCAGTTGTATGATTTGACCAGGTTGGTCTATCAAAAGCAGCACATCACTACAGCAGGACTCTAGCTAGCAGCAGGCTCCACCATGATGTTTTATCAGGAGCCCCAAGCTCTTGCTGCTAATGCGACAAGTCTAAGGGTGTGTCTAAAAAGTCCGACCGGTCAAAGCCTGTTGCGAACAGCCTGTCCCTAAAGTACGACCGGTCGTGATGAGAGATTTCATAATGCAACTGGTTGCACTAATCGCAACCAGAGTACAATGCCGGTCGGCTGCCTTGGTGAGTAGAATCAAAATGGCGGACAAAAGTAGAAAATTCAAGTGTTTGAGTGCCCGATATGTAATATGTTTTGGAGAAAGGAGATGGTGAAATACATATTGGGCAGCATCAAGAAACAAGGAATGAATACAAAAAAGAAAAGACTGGTGAAGAAAATTTATGTATGTACACAATTTTAAATCTTACTAACTTAAAGGTGAGGAAACTTGCTGCAATGCCATTTTGAAACAGCTGTCCATGAACGAACAAACGGAAGTAAACAGCCGCCGACAGATCGCCGATCGTACCACGTGACCTGTTGGCGACCGGTCAGAACTTTTATACACGCCCTAAGATCACCATTGTCAACACAAGATGTTATTTTGGAAGGAGTTTTCTGACACTACAACTCTGGAATGACATGATGTGAAGTGATGAGTCAGCTTACATCCTTTTCCAGTCAGGTGGTTGAACCTCTGGGGCAGAGTTTCTCTAATTTTTTTTTGTGTTGAATATACTTTGAAATAATATCCATTTTCTAGGGAATCCCTAGATGAATACTGTTTATATAGCTTGAAATTAGATAATTTCATAAAAAATTTTCAGTCTTATATGTGACACTTGTACATGATTCCAAATGGTGATAATTATTTTTAATTTTTCTAATATCTACTCTTTAATAGTTTATGTATGGAGTTTCAAAGAAAATAGTTGGGTTCTGTAACATTTTCCCATATTTGTCAGCGGTCTACATGGCCTTTATTTTTAACTGTTATTTTGAATTCTTTTTCGGCTGTATTCACCATCCCAGGTTAAAAGCACGGGTTGAGCAACCCAGAGCGAAATCTTAACATAGAATTAAAATTGAACCCGTATTCACCATCATCCTTTAGCCTGGAGTTCGGAAACTCGAAGGTTAACACACTCCTTTCATAGGAACGTCTGTGATTGGTCCCTGTAGTCACTGACTTTATATTTTGGCGCCATCTATGCAGTCATTTATTGATGAATAAGCCATACCTACAACAATGGAGAACAAGTGATATTGTTGTAAGCTATGGCTTGCTTTTCCATTGTTGGCTATGGCTTGAACAACCTTTCTTCCATTGTTGTAGGATATGAACAAGCGATACCGAATGATGAATGCTTGTTCATCGATCGATGTCTTTCAAAATTAATGAATATTGTTCCATTAGTTCGATTTCCTCCAACATGGACAGATTTTCTATGTTGTCATACAAATCCTGATCGTAAACATCCGGTTAGTACAAATACGGGAGAGTTTGTACTTCGTGCAATTTGAAGCTAGCAAATAAATGGCGTCTTTGCAGAGTGGAAGTGTGAGTTATTTTAATTTGAAGATAAACTCACAGATTTCCTTGGATTAAGTTCTCGGGTTAAATTAAGAGTTAACCCTAGGGTTAAGTGCTGGTGAATACCATTTCTTGTCTAATGCTAAATTTCAGCTTAACCTGAGGCAGTGAATATGACTGTAAGTGTTGTGTTGAGAATACCGGGTGGTTATAATTGAACTTCCCTTATAAACGGCATCCTACAGCGCAAACGGGTAAACGGAATGCAACGAAATTTTGTATATGGGCTATACACAAGATGCACTCACGGAATTTCGAAAAAAAAAATTTAGTTCCAAAATGTCCACCAGAGGGCGCCTTTTCAGGAAAACCATGAAATTTAACACAATAAACGTTAAATTGTGTTACGAATACAGAAACAATATTAACACTGTCCATCGACTTGAAATTTTGCAGGTGAATGAGGGTGGTCACGTGGAGCACCTTTCCCTACATCGTCCTGGACACGATTAACAACTGCTCCTCTTGTGCAGTTTCGTCCTAATCTGTTCTTGTTTCTGCAAACTGAACTGTTTTTTGTTTCTCCCTTACCTTTACTTAATGTGGTTCGATGACAAGGTGATCAGAAACTAGTCAATAAATGTTAATATTGTTTCTGTATTCTGTTTTGGTCGTTTATTGTGTTAAATTTCATGGTGGACATTTTGGAACTAAATTTTTTTTTCGAAATTCCGTGAGCGCATCTCGTGTATATACAAAATTTCGTTGCATTCCGTTCACCCATTTGCGCTGTAGGATGTCGTTTATAGGGGAAGTTTAATTATAACCACCCAGTATTATCCTTCAAATTAAGGTCCTCCTACTTTTTTGGTAAATTTGCCTTTTGATGTATGTATGAAATATTCATCACTTTGATAGTAGAGCATATTTTCAGATATCTGCTACCGTATATGCGCGCTGAAAGTAGGCCCTAAAAATAGAAACTGGCTAATCTGCAGGGACTAGATCTCCGATTATGCAAGATAGTATGATTCAGAGATCTTTTCTTAAATGCGGTATAAGCAGTGCTCTGAACGCCATACAAAATGAAGCCCTTTATCAAGACGATGATGATGAGTCTGACAAGGAAGAAACGGTCGAAGAAAATGAAGAATTTAATGGATATTTATGATGGAGATTTGACAACTGATAAATTCCATGCTGTTTTTGGAGAGTCAGCTGATGACACTGGATAATTTTGTAAATATTTTTGTAAATAAAAATACCAGTAGATATTTATGGAAAAAATAGTTCGTTCATTCTATTTTTTAAGTTGAAATTATGCGTAAATTTTTGGACACTGACTCGTACATGGGGCATTCATTTTACGATTTCTGGGCCTAAAAACTGGGATTGACTTATACGCGAAGGAACCTATATGTGCGTATATACGGTAAATACTTTTCTTTTTCTTTTCAAGTTATCATTAAATACTAATACAGCATAGCCAAAATATCATCTATTTGGCACTCTTTTACATCCACAATTCATCTATATCAAATGCTGTATCAAATATGTTTGTGGGCAACAGATTTGAACATAGTGATTGTACAGTGGATAAAGTACCAAAATTATTATCTCATATCAATACAGTATAAACAAAGCTGGATAAATCTGATCAATCAAAAATGGTTACGAATACGCTGTGCATGAAGTAACAGCTGATCGTGCTCAGCTTGTCTAAAAAGTGACCAATTGATTTCATTGTATAAGTTGGTTGCACTCATTGTGACTGAAATGCAAGGTCGGTTGTCTGCCTGATCAAGTGGAATCAAAATGACATACCAAATTCTAGCTTTTCCAATCTTTGGCTGTGCGTAGCATAATTAAAATTTTTCTGATAGCAAGAATGCTTGATTACATAATCTGTAAGCAAGATGGGAATACAAGTTAATGCAGAAGAGACAAGATAAACTGAAGTAAGGAAATTGTGACGAGCTAGAGAATTTTAGTCATGAACGTACTTTATGAGCTCTGAAGACATACTCTTTGTTTCAATTGATCATAACCAGACTGTGAAAAAATTACACATATACGAAAATGATTGTACCTTTTCGATTTATTGGACAGGGGTAAGTCATATCATAATCTCTTGCCTTTGAATTATTTTTAATGCACTAGTTTGTTTTTTTCTGTACGTAAGTATTTAATTAACCTCGCCAAAGAAAAAATATTTCCATATGAGTTATGTATTTCAGTTTTTGTATACTTTTATAATTCTTTAAGGAGCATGCTAAATAGATCTTCCTCAAATGGTCTTTATTATTGTAATTCACAGCATGAAAATAGGTCTTCAGTAATATGCACATCATTTTAATAAAAAATAATATACAGGATGGGCTTAAATTATTGGAACCATAAAAAAAAAAAATGTTCATAACGTTATAACTAGAAAAGCTGTCTCTATACAACCATGAAAACGGGAACTCTCAAAGCTTTTAGCAGCTTCCATTAACATGACTGATCCAGTAGACTACGTGGTATTGCGTTGTAATCAAAATGATAACTCCTGAGTGGAAAAGAATTCGTGTGCTATAGTTGTGGGAATTAAAATTAAGTTCAATGACATTATCATTTGGAAAAATGGGGAAGACTCGCCTGATAAAAGATCATTAAATCACTGGCTCAAACAATGTTAAGCTACAGGAAGTGTGTTGCACCAGATAGACACGGGAAGACCATCGACATCGAATGGAAGTGTTGCAAAAATTACAGAAGTGTTCACCCGCAGCCCACTGAAATCAGCGTATTGTGCAAGTTTGGAACTGAACATTTCTAGCACTATCCATAAGATTTTGCGTACTAGTTGGAAGTTGTACCCTAGATAATTCATGAACCGAAAATGGACAAAAGCCGCTATGTTTTGCATTGACAGAAAATTGACAATGACAGTGCTTTCCTTTCCAAGATTGTTTTTAATGATGAGGTAACATTCTGTGAGTCTGGAAAAGTTAGACACATTTGCAGGATATGGAGATCAGAAAATCCATGTTCAGGAGATTCTCGATCATCATTTCCTGGATAGAAGGATAGGACTTCATGGCCTGAAGTTTTGGCCACCGTGCTCACCTGACCTAACCTCCCTCAATTGTTTCCTGTGGATGTATATTAACGATAAGGTGTACAGTAATCCCTCTTTATCCATGGGTTTGGTCCCAGAAAACCCCCATGTACAGTATATTGAATTCGTGAAAACGGGACCAGAGCCCTATGAGAAAATGGGGGTTAGGGGATCTCAAGTTGCCAGATGACTCAAAATTAAAGGATATTGTTACTGTATTGCTCAAATATGATGAAACACTTCAAAAACCCTGAAATGCTAACAGAACATCATGGCTATTTTTTACATTTTCCTAATATAAACATACGAGGGTTATATTAATTTTCATAAATTTTCAAAGAACACTTACTAATAATTTTTTGATTGAAAAATTATTACCTGTGGTTGGAGGTTATCTCCAGTTTATAATTATTGTTATTTAACACTTACTAACTTTCCACAAAACACTGGTGTTTGCAAGAATTTGACTGAAGAAACTGGGGTGCGACCTTTACTCGAGCCAAGCTAAAACTACCTATTGATGTTGATCGTTACCAGCTTTTGCCTTGTATGATTAAATTACAAAAGAGAAGTTCTTATATTCTACTTAAATTTTATTAAATTAATATAGTCTTAATTATTGTTAACATTAACTCAAGAACTCCTTGGATTTGCTGAACATTTAACATCTAAAATAAACGTTGGGTCGTTTAAAAAGATCTGCTAATAGCCAACCTTGGAAAAGTGCATTATAGCATCCCTTAACTTTTGGTATAAATTATTTATAGTAGAAAAGTTTTCCTCTAAAATATAAACTTTCTTTTTACTCAACCCAATATAGCAAGTATATGTAAATAAACTTGTTTCAAGATGACATTTACTATGTTGTGATCTTTAAGGTTAACGCTGCGATTTAATTAACATCATCAGTTATAATGATCTGGTTTGAAATTTAAGGAGGGGGGGGGAAATTTTGTACCAAAATATTATTCTAAATTATTATTCTGTATTTATTTTGATCATGATCACCTCTTCATTTTTTTTTTTTTTATCGTGCAAACAATGGATTTATTTATTCCAAATATTCGACCGATATCAGTATTGCTCTTTCCCTCGGTCAACATGTCTAAAACTTTAATTTATTTTCAAGCAACAATGTCTGTTTTTCTCGTTTTGCACGAACTGGTTTGCTTTTCTTTTTCAAAATTTTGATAAGCTGTGCCAACGATGTGTGTTTGCAAACAGACTGTTTGTAAAATGCCACTGATACTATTCACTGCAATTGAATATGTTTTCCCAAGTGAACAATATCAGTGGTATTTTCTTTTAGGAATTCCCTAAAAGGCAGGAAGTGAAAAGGGGAATCCCTATGAAAATAGATCAGAACAAACTGCAGATAGGCAAATTTTTCCTTCTGGTATGAAGGAGGAGGTATGCAAAAAATTTGATGCAGATAATGGGAAACAAAGGATGGTAAGACTGCGGATTCCGAGGGATTACTGTATAGCAAGAAAGGAAATGACTTGCCTGAATTGGACTGGCAAATCGTCCTAACTATATCATCCATCACTCAGGAGATGCTCAATAACATTTGGAGAGAGATTGAGTATTTTTTTAATACGACACAAAAGGATCTATTCACATAACAGTCAATCATCACTGCCTACACATCAATTCAAAGGATGGGTGACACTGTCTGTTTTCACAGGATGCTCATGGTAAAATGGTATAGATAAAATTGCTCAAATTAATGTACGAATACAACATCAAACAATTACAAGGTAAATGCACTTCTGAGTGCAACTGGAGTAAAGTAGATTTCCACTAAAATAAAATTTTAAATATTTAAGTAGATCTGTTACAAACCTAATCAAATACCATGCAATTATATTTACAAAAAATTACAGGAAATTTTGTAGAAATTAGAATTAGTGAATAATGGACACATTTCAAGAATTAAAAAAAAAATATTCAATGGGTCACATTTAGAAAGTACTATTCTTTATTGCATGTTAAGCAACCTTTGATTAGACAGAATTTAATTAGTACAGTATAACGAATCATCAGGGGACCGGACAAAAAGTTCGTGTTATCTGGGATTCGTTTTAAGCTGTTTTGGCATGACTGCTGAATTCAACTTCCGATTTCAAATGTATAAAAAAACGGACACAGGGAATAGTTTGCTACAAATTTGTTTATTAAAAAAAATTACAGCATTTTGAAATTTTTATTTGCATCATATTATTCATTACATAATTATCAACTAAATTTTCCATTGAAAATATGCCCTTAAGACATTCGCTTCATGTGGCACACTGATGAGGTAGCTGTTCACCACTTGGCTAGCTGCTCGGTCTTCTTTTGTGTCGGATCCTGCAGGCGTTCCAAAATATCCAACTTGCGTTCCAATATCAGCGAGTTTTGTTTTTGTTTTCTGACACATATATTCATTGTATCATACCCTTTGGAAACTGAAAGAAGACTGCAAAAAAACAAAACAGAAAAAAAGAAAAACATTAACAAATAAAAAAATCAATCACTAATTTTTGCTGCGAAATCTAGGTGTCTTCACAAAAGGATGCTGTGCACTAAATTCCTTTCACAGGTACAGTACATGGAATTTTTGTACACTAACAGTAATTCCAGTGACCAATCAGTATTTTTGGGCAGCAGTGTCCGTCTCTACTTGAGGGAAATGTAAAGTGGCGGTTAAAGGTGGAGCAGCTGTTACATACGGAATTGCCTGTTAAAACTTTATATCGGAGGGAAATTTGAGAAAAGTAATGCCAAATTTAATAAAAAATACGGCTTAGATTCGAAAGTTTGAAAAAAATTTGTTCATGTTAAGCAGTTTGGTATAAAATTTATGTTTGTATTAACAAGTGAAATTTGCAATACTTAATGCTTCAGGGGGATGGGAGCAAGGGTTTGTTCGTGTTAACCGGGTTATACTTTAGTAGAAACTCATTTCATTCACTAATATGCTCATATGCGTCATAATAATTGCATTAACTTCAGTTAAATGTATTATGTTTTTTGAAATTTTAGGGAAAAATTCAAACACATCTCCTTCATCAACCACTCCACAATCTTCAAAGATTGGTGCATCTTCTTTGTTAAATAACTCTTCTGCTATTGCAAATTTAAATTCTCTGTTAGAAGCATCATTTGAAAATTCTGTGGGTAAGTTATACATTCTTTCATTAGTAAAGTAGTGACAGTATAAACGTTTTTTATTGACCTGTTCCTCTTTAAGTAATAACTCAAGTAAATAAATATTGGTGTACAGAGTGGTAAACATTATACACTGAGATGCCACTTTATTAGGTACACCTCACAAAAGATGCAAATTAAGTGACTGCTTGATTTGCAGGTCACGTGATCACAAATCTGTCTAAATATCCTGAAGCAACTTTTCTATTGTTAGTTTAGCGTGAAAAAATACCAAAATGAGGGAAACCAGCATGGCATGATTGTAGGTCCAAGACAGGCTGGAATGAGCATTTCAGAAACTGCGACTCTACTGAACTTTTCAGGTACCACAGCTTCAGGAGTTATCGAGAGTGGGTCAAAGAACAAAAATATGTGGTCATCGTGATTCCTGTGAATGTCAACTTTTGTGCGCAAAAACAGAAAGGCAAGAATCACACAAAATACTGCTCATTACAACTCGGGTAGCCAGAAAACAATATGGACAACTAGTCATGTTTGGCTTGAATGGGTTACCAAATCCAAAGACCATTTCGGGTATCAATGTTGTCGGAGAAGAACAAGAAAGCACGCCTCCTGTGGGCACGGCAGAATAAGGATTAGACCATTGAGGATTGGAAAAAGGTTGCCTGGTCAAATGAATCTAGGCTCCTGCTGCATCATGTTGATGGTAGGCTTAGAATATGGCAAAAACAACATGAAGCCTTGGACTCCTCATTTCTTGTGTGAACTTTGCAAGGTAGTGGAGGCAGAGTAATGGTGTGGGGAATGTTTTCTTGACATGACTTGGTTCCTATGATATCTGTAGACAGTCATTTGAATGCCAAAGCATACATAAGCATACAACAAAGCATACATTGTTGCAGATCAAGTTCCTCACCCCTTCATGCTCACAATTTATCCTCATGCAAATGGCTCCTTCCAACAGGATAATGCACCAGCACACAGTGTCAGAATCACTATGGATTGTTCCAGGAACATGATCGTGAGTTCTCCTTGATGCAGTGACCAGTTCAGTCCCCAGATCTGAACCCCATTGAACATCTTTGGGATGAGTGGAAAAGACCGTTCGTTCCTTGCCTACATCTCCATCAAATCTCCAGAATTTGTGTGAAGTTCTTATGTCTGCTTGGGCCAACATTCCTGTTGAATGGTTTCAGCATCTCGTTGAATCCATCCCAAACAAACACTGGTGGTTTTGAGGGCTGATGGAAGTTCAACATGCTACTAGACAGGTGTACCTAATGAAATTGCACCTCAGTGTAAACTAAGAGTCATCAGTTTGGTTTTTTTTTTGTTTGTTTGTTTTTTGTTGTCTTAGCATTTATCATTTTAACTTTGTTGCTTTTCTTATGTTGATCTTTGGTATATTTTTTTTTTTTTTGTCTTCATGACTCTCAGTATGTTTACCATTCTACAGGGTGCTTGGAAAATATCTGGCAAAATTTTAAAGCATTTTCCAATAGAGGGGACCAAAATAAGGATTTTCTGTCATAGAATGTGTCCGGAAATGACACATTTATGCTCGGCAGTCAATAACACTTGGGAGTAAAGGTGTCATTTCAACAGCAGGCATCGCTTTACAAACACAGTGCATGCAAATATCCATAAATTAACCTAACTTAACCTAACCCCACATCTCATTTGCTAATACTGACAGATTCCACTTCCACAAAGCTAACATTTATTTACTTTGATGTGAAGAATCATGCTAGGTACTTATTATCCCTCATTTTATGAACACCCTGTATAATTTTTTTCATTTCAGTGGTGGATATACTTTTATCACTTCAGTGAAAAGTTTCTCTTCATTATTTTCTTTGTGAAACATGGAAATCCTTTGAGCCAAAGAAAAAATAACGAAGAGAAACTAATAAATGTACAAATCAACAACGAAGTGTCCCCATTATTGAAGTGAATAAACAAAAATATAACGCAAGAGCAAATGCTGATGGGGAGGAGTAAGATAACAGTGCCCTAACTTAAGTTTATAAATTATAAATAAACTAGTTCTAGATAAAAAAAAAAAAAAATGGTGGATAATAAATGCTTTTCTCTAGGATAAGGATAATCAAAATTGAATCTTTCAGATAGCACAAAGGGAAGAAATTAAAGGAGGAAAATGGCTCTAAACAACCTGCCTAGTATAGTAATAAAAATTCATACACTCTGATCTGGCTCAAACCATAAGGAACTCCTCCCAGATCCATCTTATTACTCTAGTTCTGATCAGAAAGTTTATTTTCTTAATTACAATCATCCTTCATTGTTGGCTCCACAGTCCTGCTTTGATGAGCACCAGTTTGGGTATCCAATAGATTCACTTGTGTGATTTCACAATAACAAGTATAATAACATACACTGTTCTGTCCTGTAGTTCCTGACTGTTTGCAAAGGCCACTATTGCTGCAGCTTAGTGGACAAACAGACTACACCTCCTTACATTCTGTAGGCTTCAATCTTACTACTGGCATAATCATAGAAGGGAAGTAGTGAAACTCCGTAGTTCCCTATGTTCCACCGCATGATGGCGCCACTGCTGTTTTGGCTCCAAGCTTATTTTCCTGTTAACTTTTATTTACAATATGATAAAATCTAAAATGAATGACAACATATCAAAAATAAAATTTCAATTGTGCATTTATTAAACTTTATTGCCTTCAATTATTAATAAATTTAAAACAGAATTATACTCTTAAAAAATAAATAACAGTTCAAGTATAATCAGAGAAAGAGTTCAAATATTAAAAGAGCAATTTTGTAAATTTTTTGTGTTTTACTTTTCACTGCATTACAAACATCTCTCCTCAATTCTCTCGCCAGAAAATAAAAACTAGTCTGGATATAATACAAAATATAGGTGAACAAAATACAGTCGCTAAACTCTTAAATTCTCGTGGCCACTCCTTACAGGACGTCAGTCTTTATATTCTTCATAACTTCCATAACAAAAAAGAAAGAAAGCAAAAAGCAATTCAATTTCCCTATAATGACATTAACCTTCGCAAAGGCACCATTCTTTCATTACCTTTCCCCCACTCCCCTCTCCCTCCAACTATTCTCTAATTTGTCAAGGGGCTTTCTACAGCTTCTTTCAGTGTCTTTGGCTTTCTCTCCCTACATTTTCTCCCCCCCCCCCCTCCCCCCGTATATAAGACATCTTCTAAGCCCCTATTATCACTTTCACTCTATCCAAAACGTCAGGGTTTTTTTTAACAGAATCTTACCACGCTGTGTTCACTTCTTTTTATTAAATTAATTATAAATTTAAAGAAACATTTTGTATACCATAATCATGATATGAGGGTACTATGATTATGCATCTATTTGATTTTTTTTATTCAATTTATTTTTTAAATATACTTACGTTCATTAACAATTTATTTAACTACAAAGAAAAAAATAAATAATATTTGTTCTACAATATCTTTTAAATGAAATTAAATAAACGACTCAAACTGCAAAACAATTCCTGCGAATGGAGCCAAATCTGCAGCAGCGCCACAGTTTCACAAAACTCCCGCAGAGACAATTTGGAGTGACTGCACACTTTAATGTTCGGTTGCAATTTTTTCTACAAATATCTCATCAAAAATTGTAAACTAAATTTTTTAGTTTACTTTTAACTCTAACAAAGAAATATATATAACAATTGGTTTCATATAAGTATTAAATCTTCAGTAATAAAAAATTATTTTCTTCTATGTCAATGTAAAAGCATAAGGAAGTTTCACTACTTCCCTTCTATGATTATGCTACTGGTAAACTGCTTTTGGAGGTTATTCTACCTTCTTCGGTCTCTTCACCGCGATGCTCCAACATCCGAATGCTCGAGATTCTCCGTGAAGGTTCCATTTGTTGTGCTGCCTTTCACCCTCATTTATACCTGAGAGCCAGTCTCCTTGTGAATGCTATGCTGTGATGAATCAAAGGCTCCAACTCTTGTCTAATGTTATTGCTCATCCCTTGACAGTCATTGTTGTTGCTGATTCTGTGTTGATCTCCTCCTAATTGTCACTCAAGATGGCAGGACAGATGCTCCTCTCCTTGGAGTCATTTCATTGAGCTTCCCATTCTCTCGTTCAGATTTTTCAAGTGATGAGCAGTTGGACTCTTTAATAGGCAGCTAGAATGTGCCTCTGGGTACCAATGATTATGTTGGTGAGTTCCTCAGATGGCCCCTCACTGTACTTTGTGTTGATGATGATACTTCGATGCGATTAAAGCCTGGGTCACACTGGTGTAAAATGCCACATAATTATGCCTACGTAAATACATCGCAGAAAAAATGTCGACGTTCAGCTGTTCAAACTGAAAGCATATAAAGCAGCGCAATTTGTGATGTCGTTTCGCTATTGGTTTAAAGCATGACATCACTTCAGCATGAATGCCAACAGTATCGAGTTTTATCATATAAACTCTAGCAATATTTTAATAGCCTGGACTTTTTTTATCCTACAGATAGCTAAACTTCCTCACCATTTCTACAAAGCATTCGCTATTGTACATCGCTCTCTTGTCTGCCATCTTGATGGCGGGCCAATGGCTCTTCTGATTGTCTGGATGTTCGGCGTACGATTTAAAGCGACGTAAAAAGTTGAACAAAATTCAACTTCAGCGTAATACTGGGTGCCCACTTAGCGCGACGATCGCGCGATTCTATCGCTTTGTGAAGCACACATGCGCAGAGTGACGTCACGAGGGCGAATCTGTGGCACATCTGAGGCAATTGAAAAGCTTTGCGTGACTCTATCGCACCCAATCAGAAAACAGTTTCGAATCATGTGGCACATGCAATCATGGCAGCAGCTATTTCGAGATGGTCGGATATCGCTATGGAAAATTTGATTGAAGATATCAAGAAATATCCAGTTCTGTATGACAAGAAAGCACGAAATCTTGAAGTGGGAAGCGAAATGATCGCGTAGATAGGGCATGCGCATTCAGTCGCGCGGCCGTCGCGCCAAGTGGGCACCGAGAAGCGAATTGATCGCCTGGCGTTTGTTGCACATGCGCATATGACTCAAAGCGATAGAATCATGCGATCGTCGCGCTAAGTGGGCACCCAGCATAAAGTCCTTTTCCAGTGCGGCGCCAAGCTATTTAGCGGAAGTGACATCACCGGCGTATTTACATGGCGTTTTACGCCTGTGTGAACCAGGCTTAACCGACAATGTTTCTGATTTTTTGATCATTGTTTTACATACTTTTTACCCTCATAAGTGGCAGAAATCGTCCAGTAGCTGAATACTCTAACAGTGTAACAGGTTTGCCGAAAGCTGTTGTAAAAGAGTTTTTGTAACACTAGTCATATTAAATATGAATGTATTTGGAATTAATTGTTGTATTGTATAGTAAGCATGACAGATTTTTTAAAGATTAGATAAGTTTTTATGAATTCTGTTGTTTTATTACTGTTTGATATAGTAATTTTTCCAGCATTTGTGTTCTTACAAGTACATGTAATTTGATGATTATATTATTTACCTATGTTTACAAGTATTTCCAGGGTTAGACATAGGGGTTAGCAGAAAACTGCCATCATTTCTTTTTCTCTTTTACTCTAAGTTTATAAAAGGCTCTCTAAAATTCTGAATATAAGTTTACAAAGTTTAAAAGTAATGATCTTTTTTCATTCTTTTCTTTTTTTAATAGACGTGGACCTGAACCAGTTGGATGAACGTTTGGTTAATTTACTTGCTTGGCAGAGACTCCAGCAGTTGCTGCCTTCCAAAGCAAACGTCACCTCACACAAGAAAACTTTTGATGGCATTGCAGGCAAGAAAAATTTTGTTATTAAATAAAGAATAGACAAAAGTCAGCTATCAAATACGATGATTATATTATCAGTTTAGATTAAAATTACATTTGCTTGCCTTACAAATGTATAGATACCTGAAGGCAAATGCTTCATGGCTGCTTTTAAATATATGGTTAGCATTAAAGCTAACAGGGTGATCCAAAAGTCAGTTCACACAAAGATATACTGGGTGAATAAAAAGTCCCAGAACAGTCTAATATCTCGAAAAATACACGTCTTGTCAAAAATGAAAAAAATATGTATCAAATATTTTTGAATGCTATTTAATAGTGCCAAAATTAACCCCCTGCATCCTTTGTAGGGGATAGGGTAGGGGGAAACTTTGAAATTTCAAGTGGGAACCCCCAATTTTTTTGCAGATTCGGATTCTATGGAAAAATTTACATTAACTTTACCCCAAAATTTTTTTTTTAAATCTTTTGTAGATGGTACTGTAAGTGCAAAAAAAGTCAAACTAGTGTGAATATCTTGAGAAGACCACTTCAAATCAAAAAAAGCATACAATATTTTTTGAAGGCTACGGTATTTAATAGTGCTAAAATTAGTCCTCGCCACCTTTTCAGGGTTAGTCAGGGGAAACTTTGAAATTTTAAATGGGAACTTCTATTTTTATTGTAGATTCAGATTCTTCAAATTTCTTGTTGTTATTTTTTGGTAGATGGCACTGTAATTACAAGAAGAAAAAGTAATCGAATGTGTCTGGAAAAAGACTTTAGATCTAAGGGAAAAAATACTTGCCCATTATTCTGAGTACTGCACTTGAAGGAATTAGTCTCCGGAAATCAAAAAAAAGATTTTTTGCAATTACAGCGCCATCTACAAAAGATTTAAAAAAAATTTTTTGGTTAAAATTAATGTACCGTAATTTTTTCCGCAGAATCTGAATCTGAAAAAAAAAAAAATTTTTTTTTTTTTTTTTTACCGTTCCGGGACTTTTTATTCACCTGGTATATATACAGGGTGGTTCAAAACTAAATGTCAAAATGTAAAGACACGTAGAGGGGACCTAATAAGCAGATTTCGTATAGGAATATGGGTGCGGAAATGCAACGTTGAAGTGCTAGCACGTAATGCAGTATTAACAACAGGTAAGTGAAATGACAAGTAAAGACAAAGGAAAGCAAAAATTTATTTATCAAACGGTTTACAATAGATTCTCGAAAGAGCAACCAGCAACGGCGATATTGAATGCAGACACTAAATTTTTTCCTTTATTTTACTATTTATAAATCATTATGTACCAGACTTTTTTTTTAAGTAAACAAGGACAATTTTTTTAACACCTTAATTTTCAACCCAATTTCCACCTATACAGTGAAACCCCGTTACAACGTACCTCACTTTAACGTACATTTCAGAATAACGTACAGATAAACATTAAATCTTCAGTAATAAAAATTTATTTTCTTCAATGCCAATGTTTAAGTATAAGCAAGTTTCCCTACTTCACTTCTATGATTATGCTACTTCATATATCCCAATTGCTAATAGAGCTATCAAAAATTAATGCTCTATGTCTTGGGATGAGGTACATAAGATGATGCAAATATTTCAAAATATATAAAGGACCACATGAAGCATCTCTAAAACATGATCCAATTAAACATTTTCCTGTTTAAATCTGTGTTTAGCACCTTAAAATTACAATGAATTGAACCCGTTTAAGTCTGAAGCATTTTCATTGTATTAATATGGTTGCAGAACACTTTCAAGTAATGATTCCAGTGTTATTTATGTAGTTTTATGTTTACTTTTAAATTGATGTTAATGTTTATAGAGAAAAAAGTAAGAGTTAATTATTTTTCAATCAAATGTTTTCATTGTATTTGGTTTGATTAGGTGCAAAGACCCTTCCAGCCAGAGCAACTCTGTGTCCGCTTATGGGAAAAGGCCCAACAGTCCCCATGCCCTTTCGGGTATTATCCATAGGAACAGGTAACCTATTATGCATAGGTTTTTGATTTAGTATGTGCTAGTTTAATTCAGTGTTTACAGGAATCAGGGAAGTTGCATTTGGTCAGGGAAAATCAGGAAGTCTTCAGTTTTGATGGCCCATGTTATTTTGATGACATCACCGTACAGACTTACAGTAATGCTTTTTTTCACATCTCCTTCATTTTTCTTTATTGATGTCATCATCCATGCTTGATATTTGATAAATAAAACTTTCAAGATAGCAGCTTTAATTGCTAAATTACAGTCAAACCCTGATAACTCAAATCGTCAGCAGACCACATAAAAATTTTGACTTATCAGGTTTTGGAAGTAACCAGTAAGTAGAAAACGAGGCTACATGACCACTACAAAGATTACATGATACACACAATGATTAGTTATAATGAGATCCATATACAAATACAGTACGGACCCAGTAAAATACGGTCCATTCCAACACGAAATCGATTCCAATGCTGTTTTGGCATGGCTTCCGAATTCTACTTATGGTTTGTAAAAATTTTTGAAAGGCATCTCTTGGCGATTTTTGCCCGTTTATTTTTCATCTAATGACAGATATGTAAAAATGTTTTATATTTGAAACTTTACAGAGAATTCACCTTTTTCTTGAATTTCCATTACTTTTCCATTGACAAAGGCAATGAGACAGTGAAGTTTCGAAAACAAAATGGCTACGGCCAATCAGAAGTGTATGACTGCTTCTAAAAACCCGTTTGTGGTCATTCATGCAATGAACTTTTTGGTCAACATGAACACTTCTACTAAAAATGAACGTGCAATCGTCTTCAATTATTACATCTAAATATTCTCCCATTGAACGATCGTAATCAACAAGTTCGCTTTGCAATTATGTGTTCGTGCTAAGTTTTGATTTTCACAGTGGCTGCCAGCGACTGCGAAAGATTCCTACATCGCTTTCTTTGTCATGTGGATGTAAAAATTAAAGTTGAAAAATGATATAAAGTTTCAACAGGCAAAGCTTTTTTTTTTTTTAAGATAGGTTTTGCTTAAATTTAGGAATACCTATTCACTAAAACCAAAATTTCTTTGAATTATCCAGGATTTCTTAAAAAATTTGTTTGAGTTAATGAGTGAATTTTATATTGAAGTAAATGCTCTGGGGGATGGGACTTAGATTATCGTTTGAGTTAACCGGGAATTTGAGTTACCAGAGTTAAGAGTTATTCGGATTTGACTGTATATCATTCCTCCAGCAGTACAAATGGACTTGTCAAAATATTTCAAATTATACAAATAAATTTTATTTTTAAATTGGATTTAAAGCAGTACTTTTTATTATTATTTGTCATGGGTGTCAAAAAAAAAAATCACATTTATTTTATATTATTACTTCATAATTATGAGTATTTTTGAATATTTTTACTTTTGTTTCAGCAGAGAGGCACTGTAATCAGCAAGTGAAATTACCACGGGGGGAAGCTGTGGCCTGGTGGGATTTCACTGAACACTAACTTAACAGGGAAGTTAAGCAACATCAGCCACGGCTAGTCACAGGATGGGCGACCATCAGTGAGACACGATCTTTCTCTGTATGTCTGTCTGTTTGCTATGCATTCCAAAATGGCTGGACCAATCTTGATGAAATTTTGCATGGTAATTCTCGTTGACCCTGGAAAAGTTTTAGGCAGGTCAAATTGATTCGCAGTCAAGGTTATGGTGGAGATATAATGCTAAACTAATGAAGCGCTCAAGAGATGGCGCCAGGGAAACGCCAAGCTACAATGTAACCTTCATTTTCCCAACAAACGAAAAAATGCTGATTGCTAAATCCAAGAAGGAAACAGCAAAGGTTACACTGTTGCCTGTCTTTTTCGTTAGCTACGATGCTTGCCTTAATGATTCACTTTTAAAGAGGACAGTTATAAAAAGTAATACATAAATAAATATCATTATTATTCGGTCTAATCTCCCACACTGACCAGACGGGTTGCGAGATGCTTTTTTGAGCTTCTGCCAGCTTTTTACGACTTCTATAAGGTGTTAGTAGCATCTGGGACCAACGGCTTAACATGCCCTCCGAGGCACGTGGCAGGGGAGGGGGGGGTAAGATCTCGCCCCACTGAATGGTCACCCATCCGATGACTAGCCGTGCTACGTGATGCTTAACTTCCAGAGCTGGTTTGCTCAGCAAAAGCCCACAGCACCTACCCCCCCCCCTCCCTGTTGTTTTTTTTTCCTTAAATATATACAGAAAATTAATTTAATACTCATAGCCTTTCTTTGATATTCTAAACTGTTAAGGATGCAATGTTGAATTTTCCTGGGCAAACCCAATCGGACACAAAATTCTAGTGCCTGCATTTTAAAGAATTCTTTTCGTTTTTCCAAAGTGAATATTTACTTCTATAAGGATTTTTCATGTGTTCTTATTCATATTCAAATTAAGATATTGCAAAATTTCATCAAACAAACAGACCGAGCAACGCCAAGCATATCAGCTAGTGTAAAATAAGAGAGTACAGTATTTGTAAGAAGCATTAGTGAAGCAAAACCAAATACAGTATTAACTTGGGCATTGCTTAGCTTACAAGGACCATCATATTTTCATCACATTAAATAGGAAATGAAATTTTTTCCAGGAGCTGATATGGATGTTTGCCTTGCAAGTTACGGTTTTTGCAACTATGTCTCTGCTAAACATGCATCCGTCTTCTTTGATGAGGTAAACACTTAAAACATTTTTTAATATGTTTTTGTGCAAATAATTAATTGTCTTGTTTTATGTTTCAGTTTTCCACCTATATTTTAAAAACTCATTTATAAAAATTTCCTCTTTATTTTCTTGAAAATGTATTCAATGTTCTTTAAATATTCACTAGGAGTATTAAAACTCAAATTACCTTCATAAATTCGTGTTACTATATACAGCGTGTCCCAAATTGTCTGTACAAACTTTGGGAGGTGCTGCCTGACAGGACAAGGAAATTAAAAATCAATTAAATCATTAGAATTGGAGTTCTCTCAAGAGTATGTTCTCAATGCATATGAGTACATAAGCAACACTCCAGTTATTTTCAGTTACTTATGCCAGAAGGCATACTTGTAAGAGTTGTGTAGGTTGATCCTTTTTATTTCATCTGTTTGGTAAATGTGCATGCTATTATATATTCTTAACTTGGCAACTAGCATTTCAAGACCTAAATACCTTTACAGATTTATTTTATTGTTAAAATATTAAGACCAGTTTGCTTACAAAAGAAAACAAGGAGCATTCAAAAAATTCCAGGATTTATTGTATAGCACTGTAATAAAAGGGCATATGGCAGCGTTTACCTAATCACCTGAAAGTAGAATCTTGCATCCATACACCCATGTTGTTCCATCAATCCTGCCATTGTTGAAAGCCTTGAGTGGAAGGCTTATTTTTGCAATCTTCTGGAGTTGATATTGCATTTGATTTGATATCCTCCATGGGCGTTAATGCCCATTTTTCAGACTGCCAGAAGTCATCTGGAAAGTGCGGTGGTTTGAATGATGACAGGAATTATCTTCTCCGCAAGGAATCACTGTGCTACAAACAATATGTGGCTTTTTGTGTTATCGTAATTCAGAAATTACTGCCCTTGCCATTTGTTGTACCACTTCTCCAAACTGAATTGCATAAAGTCTGCAAAACTAGTATGTAAAAAATGACCAGTAATTGTCTGACCAGGTAGGACTTAAATCTATTAATGTCAAAGAATGCAGCGAGTATCACTTTTTCCTTGCTCATAACAACACTGCAGTCATACTGAAATCTGTCCATGTCTTTTGCAACTGTAGCAAACATTCTAAGCTTCCCACCACAATATTGCACAGATTATCTTATCTCATTCTGTCTGCAAAGGAATTGGAGAACTTCTTGACTGCCTTTGTACATCTGATCTCATCCTATCATTCGTGAATACTAACGGAATTACAATGTCAGCCATTCATGTTTGTAAAATTATTGAAAAAGCATTTTCTTAATTATTTAATTTTAAAATTTCACAATTATTATTTTGTTCACAATTGTTATTATTTTGCAGACTACAAAACATTATGAACTCCTGAATTACAGTGAACATGGAACTACAGTGGATAATGTTTTGTATTCATGCGATTTCTCTGATAAGAACACAACGAACCCTGTTTCATCATCCGTTGTTGCTTCTGTACGAAATATCATCAGCCAAGCTCAAGAACGTTCAGATGGGAAATGGAATTCACGCCAGATCATCAGTGCTAAAACATCTGAGGTAAAGTATTAATTGTGCAAGTATAGTAATTGCCCCTAAAAGGCTTCGTTATTTATTGACCAAATAATTGTCAGCTACTTCTCAGTTCATTAAAGGCTTTGGCTAGGCTGTTCTGATCAATTAGCATTTGCTTCATTATATAGCCACTTGGTGACCGAGAGCGCTGGGATGCACGTTTCAGTGCTCTTGATATCCCCCCCCCCCATTGAACCATACCCATCGAACTTAGAAAATTTTCATGAATCTTTTTTCTGGCCCACTCTGTATATATATAATGTATGTATGTATGTATGTATGTTCAAAGCATGTTTCATGACACATACGGAATTAATGCTCCCTAAAGCTGGAATATCTTACGTTGGCTTTGTCAGTTTACTGAGAAAGAGTGCTTTGGAAAGACACAAGTCCTTTTTTAGAGTTGCAGAGTAACTTTTGAGTGATTGTTATGCAGACATGTCTTGAATTCCTACAGAACACACTGCCTGTTTTGCTTGAGGATCGGCCATGGGAAAAACAACAGTTCATGTGGCTGTTGCGTCATGGAGCACCAGCCCACTTCCGCGTTAATGTTTGCTGATACTCAACGTCTTCCCCAGACGATGAATAGGACAAGGAGGTTCTGTTGCATGGCCTGCTAGCTCACCGGACTTAAACCCCCTTGACTTATCAAAAATGTTGTGTACGGGGAGCCAGTTCTTGATATGGAGACACTTGAACAGCATGTTAACAGTCTGTGATGCTATTCTGATACAGACTGAAATATTTGAACGACTGAGGCAATCTATGATGCAATGTGTGAACGCTTGCATTACGTACCAAGGAGACTGCTTTGAACGTCTTTTGTAACATTGCCACATTAATGTCTTGTTCTGTACTAATTGCTCTATTACAATCAAACCATCTGTTTCTAGACATTGTTCATGAGATCTTTTGTTTCGCCCTATATTAATTAGTAAAATTGGACAAAGAGTGTTAAGAACTGAAACGTCGGCTTTTTTTCAGGGTCTTACCACTCCATGGCCGATTTAGTTTTTATTCCAAGTTTGTTGTGTCTCACCCTTTTCTTCTATATTAATCTATACATACAAAAGGCAATGTAAGTATGTTTGTCTGGTTTTTAAAGGCAACTTAGAAGTAAGCTATAAAGTTAAAATTTAACACACAGCCATGTAATAATACCACAATGATGGAAAAAAATCTAAAACTGGAGATAAGTCTCTTAAAAACGTAGCAATTAATAATCTTTATATCTATATATAAGAAACAGACTTGGTTTATATTTGTTTCCTTGCATGTGTAAACAATCAGCCCTTGATGTTTTCGTCAACAATCGGCTGAGTGGACAATGGTTGATGAAATTAATACATGCCACAACCGACAAAAAAGACACGCCCTGGCACTGAAAAGTCACCTGACCATTTTAATCCAATGTAATATTCATTGTTTCCATCTTGGATTTTAGCAATCAGTATTTTTTCGTTTTGTTAGAAACAATGAAGGTTACATTGTTGCTTTGACTAAGAAGATGTGACTTTTCCGTGCCAGGGCCTGTCTTTTTCGTTGGGTACGATGCTTGCCTTAATAATTCACGTTTTAAGGGGGATACTTATAAAAAGTAAGAAATAAATAAATAAAAAAATCATTATTATTTCTTTTTTTTTTTTTTATTAAAATCTTTGGAGAGATACAAGAAATTATTCTAAAACAAATAAGAGAATACAACTTCTAGGCATGCAGCTGCTCAAGCTTTTGCTGAAAAAGTGTACGTACTTATCCTCATGAGCTAATAACAGGAGAAAATTTATGTTCATATGACTTTTGCAATTTAGTAAATTGCTTTAGAGAAGTTATAGATGTAGTAACTTTCTTTAGAGAAGATATAGATAATGTTTATCTAAACATATTAGAAAATTCTAAAGATCTCAACTGTTAGTGTGAGATGCCAATCCTTGCTGCTAAAACTGATACTATCAGTGCTGTATAAACAACCACATTCAGAACATGATTCCACTCTATTGAAACAGTTACATGTTGATGAGAGATGCTGATGAGGCTGTAAACAGAGTTCCTTAACTCTCCCAATCCATTTATTAAGTATTTTTTAATATAGACAGAAATAAATCAGTACTCATAGCCTTTCTTTGATATTTTAAAATGTGTTAAGGATGCAATGTCGAATTTTCCTGGGTGAACCCAATTGGACACAAAATTGCACTGCGATCATTTAAAAGATTTCTTTTCGTTTTTCCAAAGTGAATATATACTTTATTAAGGATTTTTCATTTATATTCAAATTCAAATATTGCAAAATTTCATCAAACAAACAGCCCGAGCAACGCCAGGCAAATCAGCTAATTAGTTACATATACTGTATTTACATAAAAAAAATTTGTGCCCCCCCCCCTCCCCCCTCCCCCCAGCATTTTAGTTTTTGCAAAATTTAGGAAAATTAATCAGATGTAAACTCTTGAAGATACCATATACACTCATGTATAAGATGGCAATTTTTTTTTCAAAAAAATGGATAACAGAATCGAATTTGTCTTATCCATGAGCCAATGAAAAACTAAAGAGCCAAAATGGCTACTGTAGAGTATAAACTGTGGAGAAAATGTCTAGGCCAATGACGTTTTACGGGATACATTATGTCGATTATTATTAGAGTGGATCCATATTGGCTATCCAAATAAGAACCAATAGACTAAATTAAGCAGTCTATTTAAATCTTTTGACATAAGAACTGGCTTCAGTTTCATTTTGTGAACTGTCGTGTTTCTACTTCAGCAGTATTCAGAGGAAATTTAGCAGAAGAGTTGGTCTCAAATTTTGGTAAGTCAGATATTTTTAGATTTCATATTGTATTTGCATTTAAATATAAACTTTTAATTTCGACATCAGTCTAGAAGTGATTTTTAGTCATTGGCTTATACATGGGACGGTCTATTTTCGACCTTTTTGGTCTCAAAAACAGGGATCGTCTTATACATGCAGTCGTCTTATAAACGAGTATATATGGTAATAGTAAATTTTTGGCTGAAAACAGTTGAATGTTTATCATTTAGTAAATATAGTGAAGGTTAAGATAACAACAAATAGAAAATCTTAAAGATAGATACTGTAATACTTCAAAAAGAAGATGTAATCATTTATTTTTTATTTTTATTCTGTTTTTATTTTAGATTCTATTGTACTGTAATTGCTAAAAGTAAAAAAAGTAAAACTATATATGTATGCTATTATTTTTTTTTTTAAATTTCAGAATTGGAAGTCTTGTGGATGCAAGGCCAGTAGTTCAAGTCTAATAGGCGGCAGTGGTGCGGGTTGGGAAGGAACTGCTTTGCTCCACCATGGTAGTTACATTAAATGTGGATGTCTTCAGTTTGTGTTTAGTATCACTGAATACAGCACAGAGAAGAAACCTTGACAATATGACATTAATAATAACACTAACAAATACTGAAGAAAAAAAGAAATTTTAAACATTTTCCAGTCATTTTGAAGAGAATCAAATGAATTATGTAATAGTGTTTATAAAAGTCTTATATGTTCACTTAAGTTCAGTGTACAGTGTTCTTTTCATTGTATTTATATGTATTAACAAAAGGGAGTTAAGTGACAATCTTTCATTTATTTTGAAAGGTGACATCAAATTACATATTTGCAATAATAACAAAATGATTACTGTAATAAATATTGAGTTTTATATGCATTTTTAAATTATTTATAGTAAATTAATCAGTTTTTTTTAATGTTGAAACTTCTGCGTCCATCAATTTCATCATTTTTTAAATAATAAATTTAAAATATTTGAGATCCGTCTTAAGCATTTTAATTCTCGTCTGCTGAAAGGAGCGGATTTGAGGGTAATCATTGCTTTTTGATATCCAAAACCGATTCTGTTCTTTCTAAAAGACAAGATGATGAAATTAATTTTGTATTTCTACTTAACTATTCATTGCCCCCATACCTTTAATCCTATCAACTTTTACCCTATCCTGTCCAATCAGTTTTCATCCTCTTTCCCTTCGCCTGTTCCCAATCGTTTGCTCTCCCCTGTCATCCAATCAGCGCTTGATTTTCCATTCCTTACTTGATTCTCCGCTCATATTTTTGTATAAATAAGCATGCTTGCGATATTTTTCATTTGTATCCTTGATAAAATAAAAAGCAAAACCAGTGGAATTCTTTTTTTGTTTTCCCAGTTATGTATTGTAAAGCCTCTGTCAACATCGTCAATTAATTTTGTCCAAATAACCATTATCAAAGGAGAAGCAAAGTTAAATGCTCTCAAAGATAAGAAAAGAGATGCAAAACAGGAAGGTAAGAGAAAGGGATCTTATTGAAGGCATTCTTCCTCCACCATTCTGAACTTGGATCATGTAGAATTTTAATAGTCGACTGACCACTTTTTTTAATTCTTGTGCCACAAAGGAATTCTAGCATAACATCGAGGTCATGTCATCTAATAGTCTGTAAATCCATACTTTCGCAGGGGATGACCCCCATAAATCTGTACCGTATAAAAATCCAAAATGTCAGTCAGATGGTCAATCGGCAACTGTCAGCAGTGGTTGGTGATATGGTGTGATGTCAGAACTCAGTATGGTTACCAATATTTTGTTCATTTTCTACTGCTATGTTAGTCACTTTTGTGTCGTGAAAATAACTGTGGCAGAAAGTATCCATTGTGACCTAGTGCTGCCTAGTCCTGAAAGTATGCATTTCCAGACATTGGATATTTTTTGTTCCTTTTCCTACCAGAAGCACCTCCCAAAGTTTGTACAGACAATTCAGACATTGAAATATCTCAAAAACTATGCATCGGATCAAAAAACGTTTGTAATGAAATTTGTTGGTTTCGAAGGGGCCTATCCAACGATAACAAAATTGATTCCCCTGGGGGTGGGTGGGGTTAACAAAGAAACCTTAAATGGAACCCCATTTTTAATTCAGATGTAGATTTTTCAGGAAAAAATACATTAATTCGACCTACGATTGATATTTTTTTCCACAGACAGCACTGTAATCGACAAAAATCGAAGAGGAGTGTGCACATGGGAATATCTCGAGATATACACGCCTGATCAAAAAATAAAAAAATACCAAATGACACCAAAATCACCCGTCCCCGTTAATTAAGATTCTCTTCTTCCACCATGATAATGCACCTGCACACACACATCTCTGATTGTTGCTGTGAAATTCCGTTACGTACGCTCCAGCGATTACTAGCTCTTTCCAAACTTGAAGAAATGGCTTGCTGGACGAAGTCAAAGCTGAGACAATTGCTTACTTTGCAGAATTGGACAAATCACATTATTACTGAGGGTATTGAAAAGTTGGAAAGTCTTTGGTCCAAATGTATTGGATTACATTGAATATTTAAAAAAAAAAATACTCTATAAAATCTTGTGTTTTCTTTGTTAGGGTGATAACTTTTCAAATGACCCTCGTGTTAAGAAACTATAACTAATTTTGAAACGACCAAATCTACAAACACTACAATACGTTAACGGCCAATTTTGGTTCAAAAACATTAGAAAATACAAGGTAAACGGAAATGTCTTTAACAAAATCTATTTCTTGACGTAGAATCAAATTTGTTAACATAATGCAGAGAAGTAGCGGCTCAACACCTTAAAATTCCTTTATTGTGCTGCTGTATACTCTTATCAGTAGTGTAACGCCTGTCAATTCTCAAGAATCTCATTTCGGCTGCTTGACCCACGATCGCACTGTTTCAGTAATTACCCAATACATGTACTTACTAAGGTTCTAACCTCCCCCTGTTCTAACCATCCATGATCATAGATAAGAAAGGGGAAGAAGATAGATTTGAAAACAGAGGCCCGTATTCAGAATGAGCGTTCATGCTCTTGCTCTTACTCAAACCATTGTTGAGAACGAATTCAATAATATGAAATTTGTATTCAACAATGGCCCTCAGTAAGAGCAAAAGCAAGAGCGCTCATTCTGAATACCGGCAAGAGCTTTGCTTTGTTTCTAGCTCACGTTTTCGTTACATGGATCGTCACAGTTTGCATCTGATATAACCTGCTGCACCGATCACTCGTTAAAGCAGTCCCAAGATACTTTTTCATGTGTTTCCATGAGGCTCCCCTAACATGGAAGTGCACCGAGCAGGCTTTCTTGAACGTCCACTCCGTATTCTTGCAACACTCCAGAGCTTTTCCTGAAGAACTCTTTCATATACATCTTTTGTATACTCCCAGGATTTCTCGAAAATTTGCTGTAGAGCAAAAATGTGAGTCACGAGAACGGAAACCACACTGGTCGCTCGTCAGTTAGGAGTCGACCATTTCCTGATTTCTCCTCTCCAGACACTTAGCGTAGACTTTCCCTGGAATGCTGAGCAAAGAGATGCCTCAATAGTTGTTGCAATCCCTTAAGTCTTCCTTTTTGAAGATAGGGACCAGAATTCGTGTTTGCCATTCCTTAGGGGCCTGCCCAGACAACCAACCCACCTGACACATCTGAGTCAGCCACAGGACACTATCCTTATTTAAGGCCATTAATAACTCAGACCGGATTTCATCATCACCTGCAGCTTTGCCAGTCTTCAGGGATTTAATTGCCCATCTGACTATTCTCGGTGAGACTACCGTGATTATTCTCCACTCCAAGATGCACCTCATTTGCTTCAATTGTTGCTGTTACCAGTGTGACGAACTTGTTCGTGTTTCTCTGAATTAACTTATCGTAATTATGTGGCATGTCTTTTATTTTGTATTAATTTTCTGCTACAAAGGATATTTATTTTATCTTGTTGTACACTACCTTGCCAAAAGTATGGGGCACCACTAATTTAATGGAAACACAAAAATTGCATGTGTTAGCATCTAGTTGGTCTACCTTTTCTGTCGGTCATACTGTCCACAATTTTTGGATTCGACAAAGTTCAGTCAGATTTCAGGCGCTGCGCGCAATCGACGCTCCACTACATTCTAAAGATGTTCCATGGGATTGAGATCGGAGCTTTGTGTACGCCAGTCAAGTTCTTGCACTCCCTTTTCATCAAACCATCTGCCTACAACCCTTGCTTTGTGGCAAGGTGCGTTATCCTGTTGAAAGAGAAAAGGGCCATTTCCAAAGTGCTGCTAGAGAGCAGAGTGTGCAGCGTTGTCTAGGATGTCTTGGTAATGCTCCGCGTTCAGATGACCAGCCACAGAAACGACTAAGCACAGACCAAACCAAGAAAAGTACCCCCACACCATCGGTGATCCTCTGCCAAAGTTCACTGTGGGCACTACACAGCTTGCCAGACATTCTCTGGGCATTCGCCATACACATATGCTTCCATCCGATTGCCAAACAGTGTACTGTGGCTCGTCACTCTATTCAACCATCTGCCATTGCTCCAGAGTCCCATGACGTCTCTCTTTGCACCATTGGCAATCTCCTCGCTTCGTTGCAGGTGATTGCTAGTGATCTTGTCAGTCCATCAACCAATGGTTTACGGTTTGCAGTGACCACCCTGCGAAGTGCCCTTCGGTCTTTTTGTTTCTGTATTTGTAGAGTGGCCAGAGGGTACTAATCCGAAGTTGGATGATAAACACGACAGTTCAGCGAGCAAAACATGTGTGCTATATAGTGGAACTTCTTGTACCATTCGTGATGTACCATGAGAAAATAGAATTTTTGTAAAGTGTAACGTTGTACTCCATTTTGAGAAGAGAATTACTTGCATATGCCCCTGTTATTTCCGTGAACGGATGACTGTATGAACAATTGTGGGCACTAACAACCGGGTGTGGGCACTGCTGCTCTAGTTTTAGTTTTAATTCGGTCTTCACTTGATAATTCGCAAGAACATCATCTGAGAAATTCAAAATTGTTAGGCTAAATCAATTTTAAGTTTTAATTTTTATTAATACACACCAAGTAGATTTCTTATTTTCGCTCGTATCGAGGTTTTTTCACGAAGAGTCCCCACAGCAGAGCACCTGCTATATCAGTTAAATACATGCATCTCGTAGATTGCCAGTTTTGTCCCTTAACACGCGGCAAAGCCCGAGAAGGTACATCTATGCACCGCCGGAGAAGGAGCGGTCATCAAGCCTCAGCGTTGGACGAGCTAAACGTCCAGAGAGAGGGAGACCCGGACCAGTCAACCAGTTGCGGGCAGATTGAGAAGATACGGTAAAGCTAAATCCTTATTCCAGTCTCAGTGGCCATTCCATATTTTACACTTTTATTTCTTATCTCGTACTGGGAACGGAACATTTAAATAACAGCTGAATTTGTGGGAAAGACAGAACTCGTTATTAATCTTGGGTATTGAATACACTTTTTTAACGGAAAGCTTATATCTATTATCCACATTAGAGCTGTAACACACTTGTTACATGCTATTTAAAATTGATAGATTAAGTTCCTAAATATTTCTTATCAGTGAACATTATACGTTATTCTTTATTCAAAACTACACAACTTTCTTTAATTTTTATTACTACAATACACCTTTACTAACATTCTACTTCATTACGATTCGATTCACTTACAAGAACCCTTATTTTATGATCACGTTAATTCTAACTTTTGTTGATCATTATCTCGTAGTTTTTATATGTCCAGAATTGGAAATTGACTTATTAATTCTCGTACATACTTTTTCCTAATTTTCAAATTTTTGCATTGAAATTCCAAATTAGAGAGTAAACTGAATATCTAGAAACGAGATATCCTAAGGTATTATTGTTACATATTTTAATTTATTACATTTTCTTAAGGGTGTTATAGATTTCATTATTTGTTACTGTTGTTGATATTTTATCTTTCCCTTAATTAGACAAATCAATTCCAAGTTACTTATTTTAATCCGTTATTTGTTTTATACACCATTAACAGTTCAAATAAATTCTATTTTATTGTTGAATTGCAAGTGTTCTCTGATTCCTCACTCCCTTTGGAGTGTGCGAGGCTATACTTAGTTATGTAAGTTGGATAAATAAATTATTATAAATTGGTTAAATAAATAATTAGGAGGCGCAGTCTTTATTCTAAATTATCTAAATTATAAATTCGATATTCATCACTATTATCCCCCTGAAAACCTTACACTTTTCTGGTGAGAAAGTTAATCTGTTGTTTTGGGCCCATTATTGGAGGTTGTTTAGGGTTGTCCAGAACTCTTGGCGAACTCTTGGTAATGCTTGGTCGCTGGACCAGATCAACACATCATCTGCATATATGAAAAGATTGGTGGTTTGGGTCATTGCTGTCACAATGTCTTGACAGTAAATATTAAAGAGGGTGGGGCTAAGTACCGAGACCTGCGGTAAGCCATTGGATGTCTCGACTTGGTAATGCGGAAACTTCGACGAAATTTGAAGCTTTCTATTGGAGAGATACTTTTCGATCCATTGAATGAATTAAGGTGGTATCTGTAAATTACGCATTTTATTGATTAAAATAGGGATATCCACTGAATCAAGTGCCTTTCTGAGATCTAGAAATATTGCGGATAGAAATTTACTGGTTTCTCTTGCATGCCAAATTTCGTCAGTTAATAGAAATGGAGGGACAAATTCAGATCTAAATGGGCGGAATCCGAACAAGTTGTCTGGAAAAAGTTTATTGGCTTCTAGGGAGACTGTTAATCGGATACTGATAATTATTTCGATAATTTGAGATTAGAGCTATAGGTCGAAACGATGTCCTATAGGGATGGAGGATTGGGAAGATTTTGGTAAGTTTCCATTGGGTTAAGACGGGCGTTCCAGCTTTGATGCAGCAAGTATAGCATGGTTTTTCTATCGCTCATTCTTAGTGATTTGAATAGGTCATTTTTTAGACCTTCAGGGCTAGGGGATGAGTAACGGTTATTTCACAAAAAAATAAAGACACGCGGATTCCGTCCCGCAAGCAGATTGCGGGCGGATTTCTCCTATCTAGACATTTGGCGAATCCGCGCACGCAATAGCCAATCAGAATCGGATTAGCTTTGCACAGTAATCCTGGGAAATTTATTACACTTTGCTCATTGCTGAAGCACATTTGATATCGTAATATTTT
Source organism: Rhysida immarginata (assembly GCA_023313115.1). NCBI lineage: Eukaryota > Metazoa > Arthropoda > Chilopoda > Scolopendromorpha > Scolopendridae > Rhysida > Rhysida immarginata. Next base: position 2,839,704 of record JAHWFO010068719.1, on the reverse strand, counting down.
CCCCGATGAATGAAACATCTATATTTACAAATATTCGAAATATATTTCAGATAAATTTCCCGGACTACTGGAAGATGTGAAAATCTTCTTTCACCTAGCATTTTCATTTCGTTTGTATTTTGCTTCTGACAATCGTCAATCTTATTTTCTTTTTTGTATAATATGGAAGACCGTTTGGGTTGGTTAGGCTTCTTGACTACCTCAGTGTATTTCATTTGGAATTTATTCTGGTACGATGAGCTTGTGAAAGCGCTGCTTTCGTCCCATCTGAAGAAATGTACACTTCACTGTTCGATTGTCCATTGTCAGATAAATTTAAAGCGTTTAGATGACATGTTTTTCGGGTATAGTATATAAGATTTATATTGGATAAAACCATCGATTAATTACCCAGTCAATGCGACGATAAAGTAACAAAAACAAAAAGGTACAATAAATACGTCTACAATAAGTATACAAAATGAAAATTACAGTTGGAAAGCCTAAGCGACTAGTATGTTATTATGAAAAGGAAGTGAAATTATTTTTTTAAAACATCGATATATTCGAAGGGTTGCCGGGAAAAGAGCGAAATGCTGGGTAGGGGGGTATCGAAAAACCTAATGACCACATGTACAGATCGTGTATATTTGAAAAAACATATATATCGAAGTTTTACTGGAAGTCACTCTCATATTTTATCAATACATCGATTTTGTTACGAAAAACAAAAAATGGCCATTAATTTTAAAGAAAAACGTTCGTTATAATACACTAAAGTGGCTTTATACCGCCATTATAAGGGCACTCTAAAATAGACCATTCGGAAGAGACTTCTTGCGATCGCATATTTAATTGTGAACTGAAAACGGAAACTTCATGACGCCTCCGCAAGGTATGCGGATTTCATGCCACCACCCGCACCTGCAGCGGATTCCGTTACCGCTTGTTCTCGCGTTTTAATTGTGAAACAGGCTTTAGAGATTGATAAGATTATGTTATTTACATAGTTTACAAATAACCCTTGGGAGAAAATTTAATAAGTTACTCCAATCAAATTCTATACAATTTGAAAACCCAACAATAATAATTTAAACTTAAAAAAACAATAAAATTGGATAACTCCCCATCCCATCCCCGTAATGCAACAAACCCACCCGAAAATTTAATTAATTCTTGACCAAGCCTTTTAACTGACAGGCAATATTATTTAGCACATTCTGGTTCGTCTTCGGCTTTATTACTAAGGAATCAGGGTGTCCCACAAGGCTCAGTTCTCTCTCCTCTATTGTTTAATCTATCTATTAATGATTTACCACTTGTACTCTCACCTACTTTATCTAGTTTTTATGCTAATGATGCCACTTTTCTTTTTTCGGATCCTGATATCACACGCTTTATCTCAAATATCAACTCTGATGGAATGATACTAACTCACTAACAGTTAACACGGATAAATCTAATATAATGTTCTTCTTTTAACGTAACAAACGTAACATTCCTACCAATCCATTGATTTACTACGGTAATTGCCACTGTCACTTCGTTCAAGTATTTAGGTATAGCTTTATTTCATGATTTAACCTGGAATCTACATGTAGATACACTCATTGCAAAAGTGAATAAAAAACAAGGGATAATCTCCAGACTCTACGACCTTCCAGATAACATTCTTCTCTTGCTCTATTTCACATGGATACATTCATCATTGTGCTATGGAAATATTTTGGGGGGATCAGCCACTTCTTATAATCTAACACGGATTTTAAAAAAATGATTCTTGCGCACTTTGACAAAAACACCGAAAACGGAATCTGTCACGCACTTATTCCAACTTTTTAATATTTTAACCATTCCACAAATATATATGCTTCAATCTTGTTGCTTTATTATAAAACGTTAAACAAGGATGATCCACCATCTACCAATCCATAAATGGTGGACTACTTTTAAAAGAATTTACAACCCTCGGTCACGAATTGGCCCAATTATCATAGGCAAACAGAGAACTCTCTCTCTATGGGAGTCGGGTAAAACCACGTTTCATTGCGGAGGCTTCTCTCTCGGTGGTTACGCTCAGACAGACGGATAAGAGAATTATAGTATTAGATTATTGGTCATGTTTACCAGATTGTCAGGTACAGTTTTACCCGACTCCCATAGAGAGAGAGTTTTCTGTTTGCCTATGATAATTGGGCCAATTCGTGACCGAGGGTTGTAAATTCTTTTAAAAGTAGCCCACCATTTTATGGATTGGTAGATGGTGGATCATTCTTATCGAGTTTCTCCAGTAGGCTCCTTTTACCAGTTTGAGCTTTTTCCTAGTCTTGGCTTGGGTTATCTTTAAGTGAATCCAACACATCTAGCATTTGCAACGCAGAAATGCTTTTTTCTGCCTGGTTTCTTTAGAGGGTGTCAGATTGACAGCTGTCGTCCCACTAGAGTGGTTTAATGTTTCTCCGGGCTTTTGGTGAATGGTTGTTTTTTTAGCGACCGCAACCAGGGAATGAGATCCGGCATAGTCATGGGGATATTCGCCATTTCTGGTGAGGAATGATTTTGTCTTGTTGGGCAGATCAGGGTGGGCCTTGTTTTAGATCGTTTTTAGGGATTGCAGTGCACTATGTTGAACGTCACGGGTTGATGGTCACTCGCATTTGATGGGGTCGGAGAAGAGAGTACTGATAAAGCCAAAGCAGGGATGGATGAAGGTAGTCCATCCCTGGCCAAAGTCTAATGTAGCAGAAGACCAATAAGGAGTTGAAGTGGAAGCGAAATGGAGTTTGAAGTCATTCTGTTTATATTATGTGTTCTAGATATCTGGCGTTTTGGTTGTAATTTGTACAGCCCCATTTCGGGGATTCGCTATTGAAATCACCCATGGCCAAGAATGGTGGAGATAACTTGGCTGGTAGGACTGACCAATTGGTTATGGGCAGTGTTGCCAACTTTTTTCCTCATTCTCCCCCCAGATGTCGTCACCCATCACCCCAAATTCCACCAGAATTTTTGAAAAACCCCTAAATATCCCCCCAAATTCCAAAATTAAAAAAACATAGTACTTTTTTAATTTCATTTTATTTATATGAAAATATACAATGACAATTTAAATATTTAGTGTTTCCAGTACATTTTCTAAGCAGTCTTCTTCCATGGCATTCAGTCTGTGATCGTACAAACCTAGCGTCAATAAACTTCGGACACCAAGTAATTTGGCTAAAAACACAGTGAAAAGTGCATACAGAGGATTGCAGGCTAATGAAAATAGATTTACTGAGTATATGGAACAATATCAACATCGATTTAGAATCGATTTAATGGTGTGAAATAATTTATTCTAATTTATGTAAAATTGCGTTGTCAACAGGTTTCAAAGAACTTCGTACACAAGGGGTCACCAGCATATAGAACTTTCCTGAAGGCTGTAGAAACGCCCAGAATGCTTTGCATCAGGCTTTAAAAGCACCGTCCACGCGACAGAGCACAGTATTCGTGTTGTTTTGAACCATGGGACCTGGTAAGCCAGTAGAAACGTGTATACGGCAAAAAATTATACAGCAGTTCCAGAATAACAAATCCCAGCGAGCTATTGCCCATGAATTATCAGTTCCACTCTCTCTCTACTGTTAATGTGATCATCAAGCGTTTCAGAGAAATCGGGAAAACAGAACCAGGCAAGCAGCGATTATTGAATGTTAGGGACCTACGAGTATTTCGACGTTACATTGTGAAAAACAGGCATGCTCCTATAAGTGAAATGACTGTTTGGGCTCGAGAATATTTTCATATACCCATATCCGAAAGCACAGCCCGCCGTTACATCAGAAGATGCAACTATTACTTATACGCTACAAAGAGGAAGCCATTTATGAGCACTGTAGCTAAGCGTCGCCGGGTAATATGGGCCAGAACCCATCTAAAGTGGACTCTTGCTCAGTGGAATAGTGTTCTGTGGTCCGACGAGTCCACCTTTGCAATGATGTATGGCAACAACGGTCGCAAGGTGCTAAGGACCAAGACGAAAGTAATCATACCGACTGTTACCAGAGGAAAGTTCAGAAGCCTGCATCGCTGATGGTGTGGGGCTGCATGAGTGCAGCCGGGACAGGATCGCTTCACTTTTGCGAGGGCACTATTAACTCTGCTGCCTATATAAACATTCTTCAACAGCATCTGCGTCCATCCCGCCAAAAGTTGTTCAATAGAAGGCCAAGCATCTTTCAGCAGGACAACGCGAAGCCTCATGCTGCTCGGAACACCAAGGCTTGGCTACAACAGCAGCGTTTCAGGGTGCTTGACTGGCCTTCCTGCAGCCCAGATCTGTCACCCTGTAAAAATGTATGGCGCATTTTAAAGCGAAAAGTCAGACAGCGGAAGCCTCGAACACTCGAAAAGTAAGGTTAACTCTTCCCATTGATCAAGAATGGTCTTTACAGCATTTGCACGTGATAACCATCTTGTACCAGTTAGTTTAGCAATCGCTACTGATTGGCGCGAACGCACGTTACAATTTCTTGTAATTGACGCATGTCATATTCAAATTTCATTGTTTCAATTTAAGCTAATATTTTCAAACCTTACCCCCAAATTTCCCCCTAAAATATTTTTCCCCCATTTATCCCCCTTAAAAAAATGTTTCCCCCTAAATCTAGGGGGAATCCCCCCAAGTTGGCAACACTGGTTATGGGCATCTGACCAGAAATATATAACGTATAGAAGTTGAACCAATTTTCGTTGCTCCAGAATTTTAGATGTATCATTTCTATTTTGTCTAGAGTAAAGTTTTCGATGAAAATGTGTGGGATGTGGCATCTTACGGCCACAAGTACCCCTCCTCCTTTTTGTTGGCGGTTGAGATGAAGTTCTCGAGTTGATCCATTCGATGTATTGATCCCCTGTAAGTAATGTTTCGTTTATAACGATATATCAAATTGGGTTGATAACACTTTAAGATCCTCCCAGTTCCCTCTGATACCTCTAATGTTCAGAGTAGAATTTTGTACATTTTGGTTGCCATCTACGACCTAGAAAGTGGGTTGGTAATTAAAGATGTTAGACACCATTGTTTAAATTAGGTTAGGTGATTTTCTACAAAGTTGGTTTCTTGGGCTAATAGGTTGTAACATTTTGGATTATAGATTGGTTAAATGACGGCGATTCTTGTATTAATATGCACATTAGAATTTTTTTGATTAAGTTAAGGCAACGCTCAGTTGAAATTGCATGGATGTGATTGAGCTTGTGGTGGATTCGCACTGAGTTGATCCGTGGGATTGTTTATCAACTCATTATAGGTGGGTTGTCTGTTAGAGGTTGGTTTTTATTGTAGGCTCTGTAATCGTTTGACGCTAGTTCAGTAGGCTTGATTGCAAGTTTATATGGTTTTTTTGTGATTATGCCAAGCTTATTCTGGGTTGAATTCGTGGGTTAATGTTGAGAAATCGAGAGGTGAACCTTTGTTGTAGAGTAATTCTTCGTATGGCTTCATTATGTGGGATGTGTTCTGTGTACATAAGCTCTTGAATTTGAGACTTCTCGATGAATTTAGGGCAGTTTCTATAATATGCCGAATGATCATCTCCGCAGTTTGCACAAGTCCTGGTTGGTGAATCACACAGGTCTGCTTGATAGTTACAGTCCAGGCATTTTGAACAGCATGCAAGCTTTTGGCAAAATTTGGCGAAGTGTCCGAGGATGTAGCATCTGTTACATTGTCGTGGTCTAGGGCAGTGAGGTAGGGGGTCAAAAGCTTGGTGGTTAAAAATTATTTTGTTCGGAAAGTTTGGTGTGTTAAGAAAGATTATAAAAAAGATTAAAATTATTGTGTCTAGAATTATTTAATAGTTAGCCCCTTGGAATTAAGGGGTGACTTTCCTTATGAATCTTATGTGGTGTTGGATGTTGCAATTTTGTTTGAAATCTTCTTCCTCCACCTCAATGGGGACGCAACTGTTTCACATGCCGTCGAGGTGAGACAGTTTGGAACAGTGAAGTGTAAGTTGAAGTTACTGATAGTTGGGAATTTTATAAAGCTTTTAGTTTGAGCGTGCGTTTTGAATTTAACTGGGTAAGAGCCGGATCTTAAGGTCGAGAATTCTGGGGTGGGACCATATTGTGGACCACAGAATCTCACGAAATATGGTATGGTATATTGGTTCTGCTGTTGCGCATGTCCTCCCTGGTAATACCCAAGCGACTCGAACCCAGATTCTCCATGTAGTCTAGCCACCTCGTTCTAGGCCGACCCCTTGGTCTCTTACCCACCGGCTTGGAAAATAACAACTGCCTAGGAAGACCAGTTTGTGGCATCCGTATCACGTGGCCATACCAGCGCAACTGAGATCTCTCATTGCGGAGAAGTAGCGGCTCAACACCTAAAGACTCCCTTATTGTGCTGCTGTGCATTCTATCTAGTAGGGTAACACCTGCCACACCTCTCAGAAATCTCATTTCGGCCGCTTGTACCCGCGATCGCACTCTTTCGGTCATTACCCAAGCCTCATGACCATAGGTGAGAATGGAGACAAAGATAGATTTGAAGACGGAGAGCTTGGCTTTGTTAACCTGCTCGCGTTTCGTTAACACGGATCGCCACAGTTCACGTCTGACACAGCTTGCTGCACCGATCCGAGCATCCAATTCTTTCTCCTGCCGTCCATCACTCGTGAATGCAATTCCGAGATACTTGAAGCGATTGTGTCAATGTCCAAATGGTTATATCACGGTAAATGGCTATATTCCGTGTCTATATCATCTGCGTAGGCCGTCGATTTGAAAATTGTTCTGTATCATATTGTTCTTGAAAATATAGTGACAGTATATATTGAAAAAATTGGGCTTAGTGGGCTATATCCATCTTGGCTTCTAGCATAATTTTCGAGACCATGCGCCTAATTTGGACTTTTCTGCCTCAGAGGAGCTCAGCCACCCAGTAAATATATTTACTTGGGATATCCACTTCTTTCATTTTTTGCATTAATTTGTTATGGTCCACAGTGTCATATGCTTTTATAGGTCAAGAAAAATTACTGAGCAATGCCATCCTCTCTCTCGGGGGGGGGGGCAGATAGTTCGTCCATGAGCAGAAAAAAGGGTTGCATAGTGGATCTGAATAATCTAAAACCATACTTGTTTTTATGGAGCAACTGTTTGGTTTCAATAAGTGCGATTAGTCTATTGTTTATAGCCTTTTCTAAGAATTTAGAGACCCACGAAATTAGTGAGATGAGCCTATATGACGTGTGCTTGCTGGGATAGTGGTTCGGCTTGAGGATTGGGAAGATGTTGATTATTTTCCAGCAGTCTAGGCACTTTTGACTATTCTAACTCGTGTTTAAAACCCCATACAAATTTCCTTGATGCTTGAAGGAAAAGATTTTATTTTTGAAAACCTTATTTGATCTTTTCCTGGAGTTGTTGATTTTAGGTGATGGAGGATGTCGGAAAATTCCCGAGTAGTGAATGCTGTAGACCATTCTGTGTTTGTTTCATTATTCAGGTATTTTCTTGTGGGGTTAAGGACTCTGCGATTTTTTTAAAAATGAATTTGCCGGATTCGTAGGGATTGAGTGTGCTATTGTTGATTTTTAATTTTTTGAACTACTCTCTTTTGTACTTTGAATTTTTTTTACAATTTTCCACCTTTTATTGTCTTTGCCCAAGTGTAGCTGCTTTATTGCATCATTCCAGAATCTTCTTGTTTATTTAAAGATTATTTTTTTGTTGACGCTTTTATCTTTTCATTTCAAGCCAGCTTTGATTGTATCTACATTGTTTGAATTGTTTACTTTTCTTATTTCTTTTTGTTGTAATAGCTTGAGATGCACTGCTCCACCAAACGGGGTTTTCCTTACATACTTTGGGTTTCTGTTCGGTGCCCTCTGCCAGAGATTAATCCAGTCCTGTAATATGATGTTATTTTCTTTAGTTTCTTGAGTCCTTGTTTTTTCTGCGTGGCAAATATTTTGTTGTTGTGTTCTGTGCACCAACACATGCAGGTCTGGGGAGTTTGTGCTTAATTTTGTAACGCATGGGGATATGATCACTTCCGAACGATTGCATTGATTCAGTGCAAAATATTTGTGCGTCTGATGTTCGATATGCCTATGTCCAGAATGGATGGTTGGTGTCTACGGTTACGTGGATAAAATGTGCAATTTAGAGGAGCATTCTTTTCTGTCATGTTTTCCAGGTTTTTGCTATTACGGTTATACCCACTACATCCTCATGTCGGAGATTGGCTACAACGGCTAGAAATGGTTGGTAAAGTATTTTTGTACGGCGTCCCAAACTTGGGGTAATTTGGGTTCCACTACGTAGCTGTTATAGATGTGGAGCCAAGCTTCATTTACCCAAACTTTTAATTCCTCGTTTTTTCTTGTACGAATGTGTCCGTTGTAACGTGCCGATAATATGTTCTTATTTTTAAAAATGTTTAGGGTTATTCGTCCCTTTAGTTCTGTTTAGACTTTTGCATTAATTTAAAAACCGCGCGCAAAATAACGTTGTTTGGTTTATCATGACTCAACAAGTGAAGGAATGCCTCGCAACGTTCACGAAGCACCGCAATATTAAAATAAAGGCTGAAGAGATCAGCAACAACATCAAGAAGCTGAAAAAGGAGGAGGCCCTAGGAAAAGAAAAGTAAGTAATAATGCTTTGAAAAACCTTTTGAAGATATCAATGATTGCTGGAAGTTTTCCTGTTTCCCATCCTGCAAGTTACAGGCTGATAACCCTGCTCCTCTCTATTTCCAAAGTTCTGGAAAAAACAATACTCACCAGATTCCTGAAGCAATGCTATGTAAATAAACTATCAGGCAGGATCAGTTTGGCTTTCGGCCCAACCACTCCTGTCAATTACAAATTTGGAGGCTCGTCGAGGATCTCATCTTCCCTCTGGATCTTTCTATGTACTGTGGTAATCTTTATCGACATCTGCAAAGCTTTTGACCAGTGCGGTATGACAGGCTTATCTATAAAATGATCCAAGATAATTTTTCCAGGAACTTAGTACAGGTGGTGCAATCCTTCCTTGCTAACAGGTTTTACCAGGCTGAGGTTTGCGACAACCTACCTTCACATCGTATTGTGAAAACTGGTGTTTCGCAGGGCTGTTCTTGGACCAGTGCTATTTAATTATTTTGTGCAGGACTTCCCGAAGTCATACAGATGTAGATTGTACTTTTATGCAGATGATACACCATTATGACGTGGGCACGTAAACCGATCAACGTCAATGCTTACTTACAACAGGCTTTAAAGGACTTTGAATGCTGGCTTAATACTTCGAAGCTCAAATATAGGTAAGTGCAAGGCCGTGTATTGAAACAGGACATTCAAGTTATCTCCGGCATCTCTTTTTTTATACGATAAAGAGGCCGACTGGGTTAATAAATTTATTTGTATCTAGGCGCTGTCATACTGGAGACACAAGACTACTCGAATCATCATGTGACGTACGCGCTGAACAAGGCAAAGTGCGAAGTTCAGTGTAATTGTGCTCGTGGGGCACAATAGCCTTACACAGTGTATTAAAAAGGTTCCAGGGCTGCCGTCCGTAAAGCAGTACAAGTGGTACCATTTCTGCGTGACAAATGGAATGAACTTGAGCCACACTCACACGAAGTTTCATTCAGTTTCGACGAGTTGACTTGTGGGCATAGATGTGTTTGTGTGCTCTCGTCATCATGTGAGGCCAGAATTGTTACACAGTGGAAAGCGGTGGCTGTTGCACGACAATGCACCATCTCACAAGTCCATCATTGTGCAAGAATTTTTGACCACCATTGTGAACATCGACTACCTCCTGTACTCATCTGATTACAAATTTGTGTACGGGGGGGGGGGGGTCGATGTTCACAAGCTGCCTTCTTGTGTAAAATTCCGGATGGACTTGTGAGACGGTGCATTGTCGTGCAACAGCCACCATTTTCCACTGTCCAACAGTCCTGGCCTCACACGATGACAAGAACACACAAACAGACACACTTTATGCACAAATCAGAACTCGTCGAAACTGAATGAAACTTCGTATGGGTGTGGCCCAACGTCGTTGCTGCGTGATTCCACTTGTCGCGCAGAGATGGCGCCACTTGTACTGTTTTATTTTTTTTTCGCACACTGTGGATGACAATTTAGGGTAATCAGGCTTCTCATCTAGCTCAGTGTATTTTCTCAGGTGTTTGTTAAGGTATTGTGAGTTCAGAGAAAGCACGGCTTCCATTCCACTCGATTACGTGTACACTTCACTACTTGATTGTCGAAATTAACCATCTGTGTATTTTAATCTGTGGGTTTAGGCTTCGGTGCTCGTTGTTGGAACCCCACGTGAAGTAGACATCTCCAAACTGTTGAGTGTGATGCATGCACTCCAGCTCGTGTCCACATTTGCTGAATATATCGGACACTTCTGGAACGGTTTCGTCTCACAATCTTCATAAGCTGCTGGTCATCTCGAAGCTTGATGGAACACTTACGTCCGCATTTCCTTTGGCTATGTTCGTTGCCTGTTGTATGCTGATGACATCAAGATTTTTAGCACGGTATCCAAAATCTCAGATTGTACCATGACTCAAACCTGTCTAGTAAAGGTCGTAGATAATGTTTTTCCAAACTAATCGATTTATTCGACTAATCGAATAAATCGTGAAAAAAAATCGACTAAAAATCGATATTTTTTTTAGAATAAAAATTCGAGTAATCGAATTTGTTTTGCACACTCAATAAACCTAATAGTAACAAAGGCCATCTCCAATACTATGAGACTATCTGAAATAATCAAAAAAATAAAATCGATTGTAACATATTTTAAGCACAGTTTACACCCTGCTGAAGAATTAAGAAAAATTCAGACAAATAATGGAATCCCTGAGGGAAAACAACTTAAATTAATACAGGATATAGAAACGAGATGGAATTCAACTTATTACTGTTTAGAACGATTTGCAAAATTAAGTGATATGGTGGGTTCGATACTTCTAAAAAATCCTAAAGCCCCCCCAATGATCTCTAGTGCAGAGTTAGGTTGCATTAATGAGATTATCAAAGTACTAAAACCATTTGAACAAATTACATTAGAGTTAAGCACCTGTAAATATTCCACAACAAGCAAAATCATTCCTCTTCTTGATTGTACAAATAAAGTATTAACGAAAGAAAGTCCCACATATGCCATTGCAGAAAGTTTAAAACAAAATTTGATTACGGGGATGAAATTTTGTCATCTTGCTGCTATAAGTACTCTATTGGATCCTCGGTTTAAAAAAATGCACTTTACATCTATTCAAGCAATTAGTAGAGCAATCGGACAGACGAATAATTTAATGAGAGTATCGAGATCCAACGAAGCTAATGATAATGGAGATAACGTTGAACCCTGAAGATAACATTGAAAAAGAAAAAAATATTTGGACTGCCCATGATGAAATGGTTGAAAAGTCGGCTTTTAATCTTGATGAAACTGAAGGAGTATCTGTCGAATTACGTCAGTACTTGAATCAGAAAGTGGTAGATCGTAAGATTGATCCATTAAAGGCATGGCAATCAATGGAATTCATCTATCCCAATGTTTATAGTATTGCAAAAAAATACCTTAGCTTAATTTCAACTTCTGTTCCGTCAGAATGTTTATTATCTCAAGTAGGAAGAATTATTTCACCGTCAAGGAATCGACTATCCGGCAAAAAATTAAACATGTAAAAATTAATCATGCAAAAAATTAATTACTTTTTTTACAGAGCTTAGATGTTAAATACTGGAATTTGTAAACAATAGTTTTTTTAAATTTAGATTTTGTAATCTGTTCTCTTTAAAATTCATGTAATTGACGATTTTGTTCTATAAAATAAACAAATATTACCGAATTTGTATTTTTATTCGATTAATCATTATTTATTCGATATTTAATTTAAAAATTATGGAATAAAAAGTATCGACAGAATAAAAAACTCGAGTATTCATTTATTCGAATAATTTTTCCTAGGAAAAACACTAGTCGTAGAATGACGTTCTAAGAATTCAATGAAGCTAAACGTCGGGAAATGTGCAGTTGCAACTTCTTCCGCTCTGCTAGTCCTATAAATGCAGATTACTACATAGGAAATACTTTGCTGCCACGAAAGATCATCATACGCAATCTGGGCGTAACCTTGTCTTCTAATCTAAGTCCTCACATTGACGATATTTGTTGCAAAGCCTCCAGAACACTTGGTTTTGTTATTAGAACTTCCAGATACGGACTCTGTGTGGACATGCTAACTACGAAATTAATGGTCATCATCGTCTTCATAGGGTTGGAAATATTGTTTCCCCTCACCACGATTTCTTTTTCGATTGCATACAACATCTGAAGAGAACTTTTTTACAACTTTAAGCTGCATTGCCTAATTTTAATTTTTACATCTTCTTTGTTTTGTATCTTTACGCATTGCTTGTATACTGATTGTTATTTTATTTTCAATAATTGTTCCTTTCTTTTCATTATGTATGTTTGCCACTCTTCATTTATGTAAAAATGGTGTAATCCGTAAATAAATAAATAAATAAATTATATGTTGTCACAGTGCTGTTTCAGTGCCCTTGAAACAGTTGCTTGGGAGCATCTGGCTTGTTCAGCAATTTTCTTCTGGCTTTGTCCGGTTTTTGACAAGGCAATGATCATTTCTTTAGTGGTGTCAAAAATGTCAGGTTTTCATCCCAAGGACTATGGGCCATAGTGTTAGTTCTATTAATTCACACATTCTATCCGGTATATAAGTCGCGTGCCATATGAAAAGTTTATGAACATTGGCTTTATGTTCACACGGTTTCGCAAGCTTATCTTTCATGTTCAAAATGTGCGCCATGCACTCGAAGACAATGTGTCACACGATCCAAATTTTCTTCTCACGCGTAAAAGTGTAGCTGGTGGGCTTGGGAATATCAGGGTGCCAGCGAGGAAATTGGTCCGCAGCTTCTCGAGATGTTCTGTGGTGATCTCCACAAAGAAGTATCAGCTCTACACGTTGTTCCGGTGCCAACATTATTCCAGACCTGCCAACTCATCCGGATTCACCGGGTGTCACCCGGATTTTGACAATCTCACCCAGTCACCCGGTGGATCGTAAAAATCTCCCGGCGAATAGTACTCTCTTAAAAGAACCAGCAATTTCGTCAGCAATTTTTTTTTTGGAACACTACCTAGTCTTCTTGCAGTTAAATTTGCTTATCCAGAATAAGAAGTACCATGCTACAAGTGTAAACCTTCAAAAGAAGTAATATAAAAAGGCAAAAAAGCTACAAAACAGTACAATCAGCTCCACAAGGAGACAAATTAGGGAAAATTCAAATTTATATAAGCATAATTTCAAGATAAAAGATATTTTATAATTTAACCAGTGTTGGTCTCATTATTTCACATACGGTGTATCTTACTCCCTTAATTATCTTGACTTGTGTATAGTGTATAATGTGTAATTGTACTTGTGGCATCTAATGTTAAATTATGTCCAAAAGTAAAATTTAAGTGCACAATTTTTGTAAAAATTAAATGTTATCGATACGTATATTTTACCCTACTAAATTTACTATCACCCGGTTTTCCTCCAGAAATAGTTAGCAGGTCTGTTATTCCTCTACTTCACTATTTCACCTACAAAATCAAAGCAACCAATTAGTCTATTTGGCACGCGACTTTTGAGACACACGGTATTTATGCCATTATGTAATAATTCATTCGTGTTCATTTGCATTTTCTAACACTGTGAACCAATTAAGGAAATATTCTAATTTTTTGAACCAATGAAAATTCGTATTCTAATTATGTGATTTCAGAATTTGTTTTCTCCGGCCAAAAATGTTTTAATAAATTTAAAATGTTTAATTTTTACTTTGAAGCTCATATGCCGAGAATAAATATCATTAAATCAAAGTTCATTCCATTCATTTTTTAGAGGGGAACGGGACTTGCACTCTTCAGTGTACTTGCAAATCTGGCATAATTCTAATATTCTGAGTCAAAGTTGTACATAGGCTTCGTCTTGATTGTTACCCCAGACCGAAATGTTTATCCATGACTTCCTCTATTAGTCCATGACTTTTCTGTGGGAGGAGGTCATGGTTTATCCGTCTCTTTGAGAAGTTTTGGTGGCGCAAGGAGCTGCTTTGGAACTTGGAATTGGTTTTCTCTCTCTTTCTCTTTGGGGTGATTGATAATTTTTTTGCATACGGTTCACAGAAAACCCAGTAACGTGTACAATGCCTATTACTCCATGGCCCTTCATACGTTCCTGTAAATTCCTAGTGCTCATTCTGTACTTTCGTTGAATTTTAAGCATTGCGCACCATCTAATGCCACTCATCACATTATGAAGAACTGCATTTCTTGGAAATGAAGCTTTCCCATAGGAAAATATAGCACGTTTCCTCATATTTCGAAAGTAGCCGTCGTCTTCTTCGATTTTGTGTAGCTCTGAAAACGTTATGTGACAACAAGAGAGCTTCTCATTCTACCATTTCCTTCTGCTTCAAAAGATATCTGTTTGATTGCACTTTCCTCCGACAGAGGGATTCCCGTTCGCTCGTTCCCATAATTCTATCGAAAACGCCATATTGATATCAGCGAAGATTGAAAACAAGATGCTAATTAAACATCCATAAAACAAAGAAATTAAAATCATCCGAAAAAATCATATTCCAACTTGTAAATATAGGCAGGCATTCTTCAACTCGAATTTGAATGTCCGTCTCCTTTGCGATCGAGAATGAGCCTGAAAAGCAGTTCAGCAAAGAAAAAAGACGGAAGTTTTCTCTGTAGCAAGCAGTCGAAATCGCGCAAAGAGGCAGCTGACTTCGACGGCGAAAGCCTCACCGAAGAAGAACTACTCATGAAAGAATACATCACTCCCGATGATGTCCTTAGATTATCGAAAATTACCGAAAGTGAGTAGAACAGAATCTAATTCCCAGTCCCTCTTACTATTTTGAAATTACTTTAAGTTTTCTATTTTAAAAGAGATCGAGTAGCATTTCATCATCTCATCTTCTTACTGGAAATAAACCTTGGATGATGATGGTGATGATGATATATTTCCATGTTTCGTCATGAATTACGAGGTTAAAATTTAATTAATATCTGTTTATTCAGCTATTTTTTATGGTGCACTTCTATATTTTTGAAAGATGAATAGCTATGGTTTAATAATAGTCTTTAAAGAAATCCTAAACGACCGATGTTGTTGACTCAGGTGAAGTGGTTTTTGTTTTTCTTTTTTCCTGCCTCTCCAGTGCAGACTACGGTCTATATGCTAACAGGCCCATTTAAATTGGAATAATTTTAATGACGACACGAAAGAATTTGGGAGGACACTTGAGATGAGAATGATTAAAATAATCATTTTCATTAGCCCGAATAGACATTAAAAGCCTTAAAACAGTTGAATTATTTGGTCACAGTTAAAGTTGGTTTCCATGACAATGAATTGAAAACAAACGGAATGCCCCTTCTATAATTTTTTTTTTTTTTTTTTTTTGCCGATGGTTTATCGTTATTTCTTACAAGGAATCCACTTTCTTTTTTTTTTATTTTTATTTGTTATTTTTTTTAATAATTCACTATATAAATTTCACACTCGGTTAATCAATAACTGGCCTCAGAAGGCTCCTGCTACTTGAAAATAACACATTTGACTAACGAATCGTGCAGTGATCTCATTTTAACCATGGGGAAAATGTACGCTTGTTTGTTGCTTTTGTTTTTATCTCTTTTTTGAGGAGGGGGTGGCAGCAATTTATTTTCTATCATTCACCGTCAGGAATTAACTGACAATAGTATTATCCTTTTTCTCGAAAATGTTAAGGTAAAACGTGAAAAAAGAAATAACCTAAGTAAAAGTTAGTCCAGAACATTATAAACAAATAGATATCAAGCTCATAAAAATACTTTAACAATTTTTAGTATTTAAAAAAAATTAATTATAATTTTATTAACTGAGATAATTATAAATGCCCACTTCTTTTAGATTGCCTTCTTTTTTCTTCTTCATTTTTTTTTAAATATTCATATAATCAATAATAAAAATTTTACTTCAATCATTTAATGAATTGGATCAATAAAGTATTTTTTGTTAATTAAACTTGGATGATGACGACAATGATGATGATACATTTATTTTCAACCTTCAATCAAAAATATTAAAGACTCCAAGTCTGTATTTTATTTCCTCTGTATAGATTTTTTTCCCTCTGTAAAACTTTAGAGAGAAAATAATACATGAAATTTTAGGGGAAAGGGAGATATGTTATTTTTTTCACAAGGGAAACGTTAAATTTTAATCAAATACAATAAATTATAGTGAAATACATTAAAACAACTTCGTTCATTTAAGCATCCCTTCCTTATAGCAAAATCTACAGAATATCTCAAACCTTTAGGGCAAAAAATTCTGCTGATGGTAGAGAACTTAAATTTGAGTATTTGAGATAGGGAACCAGTGGTCGGAACTGCATATTTCAGGCACCATGAGATCTTGAACAAACAACTCGTGTGAAGAACGTTTTTGTAAGCTGCTTTCGTTTTCAGAGCAAACAACAATTATTTTATCCATAAGCCACTTACATCTCATAGCAACCATAGCAGGTATTCAAAGTAGCAACCACCAGTCCTTATTACATGCATTGCAACAGTGCAAAAAATTTTATTGATGATGAAAATTTGGTGGTGTAATTGGTTGGTGCATCAACATAGTGAGCTGAAGGTTCCTGGTTCGAATCCAGGGTGTGACATTTTCTTTTCTATTTTCATCAATAATTTAAATATCTGAGGCTTGGTGTGTTAAAAATCCTTACAGACCATTCTTTATTTACTCATTAATGAATATTACGGCATTAAGAAAGATAATCCCAGCCTGCAAACTAGGTACTGCTCTAATCTGTTCTAAGGACATGTAGATAGCATAAGGCTTCCATGTCCACAGTGGTGCAATTGGTTGGCGCCTCAGCACATTGAGCTGAAGGTTCCTGGTTCGAATCCAGGCTGTGGAATTTTCTTTATTTTCATCAATAATTTATACATCTGAAGTTTGGTTTGTAAAAATCCACCAATCATTCTTTATTTACTCATAAAATTTTACACTCTTTCAAATATCCCTGGTGTCTATTGTTCAAGAAGACAGGCAGCTTGGACCCTAAAAGTAGAATTGCATCATATAAACGTGATGAGCCCCCATAGGCAAAAATTCAGACAAATGAGACCCAGCGATCACACTGCCCCTTCTAATTCAGTTTTTAGGGAATCTTTGTCCAGGTGCTCACATCTAAATGAGCAGATTGCTCTAAAAAACGAAAGTGGTTTACAAAAAACGTTCCTCACACATATTACTCATTCAAATCTCATGGCGTCTGAAATGTGCTTTTCCGACCATTTGTTTCTGTTCTCAAATTTACAGTCCTTTATCATCTATAGAATTTTGACCCTAAAAATTTGAGACACCTTGCATTTTTTAGAGTAATTTCCATTCCATGCTCACAGTCTAGAGCAAAATTACCATCCAGAACAATTATTTTTAACCAGAGAAAATATTAAACAAAAACATAAATGCTTTGCATTTCCTTATGCATTTCTTATTTCCTTGAAGTAATCATTGAATAGCCATACCCAGTAAAACCTCTACCTTACAAACTCTGCTAACCAAAAACCTCCGATGAATGAACAAATGTATTGGTCCCACTAACTCTTATGAATGAAACTCCCGATTAACAAAATTAAATATTGTCTCTGTCCTATAATATTTGCAATATTATCCTCTTCAGAATGAAATTTTGATAAAACATGTGTTGGTTTTTATTTTTAGTTAGTTTGTGTGGTATTTATTATTTTGAAAGTTTAGAGGGTCAGAGATTCGGTATGAACAAGCCATAAGAAAGCTCTTTCTTGTTGATTATCCAGTACATCCCATTTCCGCTTAACTTACACTACTTCCAGTAGAGGTTCTTTTGAGTGGGTTTGCGGGAGATAATAAGAATCAAAGAATCACTTGAGGAGTACGTGTAAGAAAGGGGAATTAAGGAATCATTGCAAACAAAGAATTTGTGAATGTGTCAGAGATGCCAGAAGCCTCTGTGGAGGAAGAAGAAGAAATAGACATGGAGTGTCCAGACCTTGGCGCAATAAGTGCAGCATTGGAATACAGTTGAAAAGTGTGTTTTGTTTTCGAAAGGGTGCACAGATGTCGCAAGTTCCTTTTGGAAAGTAGAAATGTAGAAATACTATTGTGAAGAAAATGAGAGGAAAAGTCTTCCTTGTCTAATTTAAAAAGTATATAGTGTAAATAAATAAGTCTCTAATAGCGAATTTAATGATTCCATATAGATTAAAATTAAAAATTAAATGTAAAGGATGGGATGCATCATTTGGTATGATGTAATTAATTTAGTTCATATATAGTCACTTTTTTTAAGCTGAATGTAATGAAGTCCAATGTTTCGTTGATGCCTGTAATGATATTGATGTTTGTTGGCCTTGAACGTGATGTGTCTCCAGATGTTGAATTTTCTACATTGAAACTTCGATGCTATAGATGATGTTTTTGACTGATTTGGAGGAAGCTTGGATGTCATTGCTTAGTTTAGGTTAGGTCTTCTATATTTAATGTTTAATTTTTAATTTTAATCTAAATGGAATCATTAAATTCACTATTAGACATAAATCTATATTCCATCCATTAACTTAAATAAATTTGTTTAAGAAGGTATAAGCCATAGTCTTTTGTGAGTTGTGAACTTCAGATCAGCCTATATGTACAGTGTTCATTGATTAACACCATTAAATTCATAGCACTTTTATGCCAGCTAATGAGACACATCTATCAAGAAGGCCATTTCATAGATGAAATGTTTCCTTTGAATAATAATGTTTGATGAAAAGGGTGGCACAAAACTAAACTAACTTACTCCTTTTGAGAGCTGATAACGGTTTTATTAATGAACAGATTATAATGCGGAAATGTTTCTAATCATAAAATATGCAAATTTGTTTAAATAGTTGTTTGGGTGCTAACGTGTGTAACTATTGGTTATGAGGATTTCTAAAAGGCAGGGTTTATCTTGTCTGATCATTGGTTTTTGATTGTATTTGCCTATTGACAGAGTGATTCCATTCTTTTGTTCCTATAATTCTGCCAAACTTAAATTGAATTTTATTTACTGATACGTAACACTAAGTGGCCAATTTATTATGACCACCTGACAGTTTTAAGCCAATTAGCTATGGTGTCATGCTGTTGTCGCTAGAGAACCAGACTGTATAAAAAGGAAAAATGGGTAAACGACGCAACTTGACAGATTTTGATTGTGAGATGATTGTAGGAGCTCTGAGCCATGGAGTATGTACGAGGGTGAATCAAATGAAAACCGCAAAATTGTAATTAAAATTCCAAATTTCGTCCCACAGTGTTGTAATTCTGCAGGTCCGTTAAAAATGAGTTGTAGAAATATCCAGTAGGTGGCAGAATAAAAGTAGAGACAAACAAACAACGTCACAGCAGCACTGTGGGGCGAAATTTGAATTTTTATTACAATTTTGTGGTTTTCATTTGACTCACCCTCTTATTTGACTGTTCCAGAGCAGCTCTTAAGAGCTGGGCTGTCGCCAAAAAATTAGGTTTCAACGTACAACGTGGTTGTCATTGACTAGTGAA
The DNA here is from genome assembly GCA_023313115.1 of Rhysida immarginata. Lineage (NCBI taxonomy): Eukaryota > Metazoa > Arthropoda > Chilopoda > Scolopendromorpha > Scolopendridae > Rhysida > Rhysida immarginata. The sequence continues at coordinate 2,820,053 of JAHWFO010068719.1, read as the reverse complement.
AGCATGGATCCCAAATGCATTACTACAACCCATCATGCTGGTGGAGGCAGCACTATAGTTTGGGGAATGTTTTCCTTGCATGTTTTGGGCTCTTTAATTCGTGTTGCTGGTGGAAGCAGCACTCTAGTTTGGGAATGTATTCCTTGCATGCTTTGGGCTCTTTAATTCATGTTGACCAACATCTGAATTGCACAAACAATCTAAATATTGTTACTGATCAAGTTCATCCTGTAATGTTGATGGGTTGACTCATTGGAGTCTGCCACTTTCAACAAGATAATGCATCATTTTATCATACTCATATTGTGCAGGATTGGTTTCAGGAACATGGAGAGTTTACTTTTTCTTAGGTAGCCCCCACAATCTCCAGATCTCAATCCCATTGAGCATTTGTGGGTTGAAGTTGAAAAAACCATCAGATAGCTGGATCTGCACTATCAGATCTCACGCAATTGCAGGGCTTGAAATTCAAATTTTTCATGGAGGGGATCCTCCCCTACTATGTTTGTAAATTGAGGGGAGTTGAACTGTTTGGGAGGGAGACAATAAGTTATAGGTTATACAAGTGATTTTTCAAAATATTTTAATTTAAGTTTTGTACATAAATTAAATGTGTTAAAAATAATAAAATATCAAAAACTCAGTCATAAGATAAATGTAATAAATTCTTATATTTCAATAAACAAAAAATTAAATAGTCATAGATGTGAGGTTCTTCTGCACCGTAGCTATTAACATAACGGATTGTGATCTTGCAGTACAGCATGTTTGGTAAAAATTAGATAACCAACCGGTTTCGACTTTTATTCCTGCCTTCATCTATATAATCCGTTACGTTATACAAAATTAAATACCACTAAAATATATAAAAATAGATTTTAAAGTGTCTTGATATTTAGCAATCTCTGGACACGATTTTGAAGTATCATCTAAACACAATGCTAATCTATGAGCTACACAATAAATTCCTATTTTTCTCTTGACGATACCGCAATGGTGACGATTGGAACTAGCAAAATTTCATTGGTTCAAAAGTTAAATCTCCATGAAAAAATTCACCAATAATGACTGACCACAAATTAAACCCATAATCTAATGATTTATGGACGGAAAAGATTCTTATCCAAAACTTATATTGTAAGATATAAAGAAAAAAATAACATTATCTTTAAATCTTAATAAAATCATAAAAACATTTAATATGATTAAATTTCACGGGTGGGGAAACTCCCCTCCTGAAAGTTTTCTTGGGCGAGATTTTAAAATTTTGGGCGAGAATCCCGCCATCCTGCCCTGAATTGGAAAGTGCTGTTCATCAAGCATAGTCTCAGGTTCCACAAACGACCTATCAACATCTCATGGAATCTGTCAAGAAGAATCAATGCAACATTAAAGGCAAAAAGGTGGCCCAACGAAATACTGAGGAGTGATCATAATAAATTGACCACTCGGTGTACGTGTAATTTGAGTACTTTACAGATAAAGAGATGTTGATTGCACCAAGTTTTCCAATTACCCTTATCCAAATTTTGAACAGATGCTGTTATTTTAAACAATATAAACTCTTTTAGATGACCTAATTCCACATTAACCCAAGTCTGTGCTTTTGTGCAAATTTGATAAAAGTGCCGGCTCATTTTTAGATGGGGCATCTTTGTGCAGTATATTATCTGCAATGCTGTAAGCTACAGCCCCTCAAAAGCTGAATCCGTTTTAATAAAATTAATGGAGGCATTGCAATACATAATGGAAAATAAAAGCACAGGATTTGATCAGTTTTGCTTTTACAGGGTGATTCTGAAAAAGTGTGTATAACTATAAGCAATGACAGGTGACCAGAATGAACATTTTCTTTTAATGCAATGTGAGTCCGAATTTGAACGCTAACTGAGATATGAACAGAAATATAAATGCCGCCACCAAGATCAACAATTTAATAACTCAGGTTCTGCAACGCCTAGAATAATAAATTTTGGAGGAATAATAGGGTACATAAAACTCTGTATACCGTTAAAGTTTGATCGAATTCCAGCAAGTAGTTTTCGAGTTACACACTCAACATCGTAACACGTGCTGGTTAGTACGCGCATGTGAGCACTGTTACGATTTTGAGTGTGTAACTCGAAAACTACTTGCTGGAATTCGATCAAACTTTAACGGTATACAGAGTTTTATGTACCCTATTATTCCTCCAAAATTTATTATTCTAGGCGTTGCAGAACCTGAGTTATTAAATTGTTGATCTTGGTGGCGGCATTTATATTTCTGTTCATATCTCAGTTAGCATTCAAATTCGGACCCACATTGTATTAAAAGAAAATGTTCATTCTGGCCACGTCTTTCATTACTTACAGTTATACACACTTTTTCAGAATCACCCTGTATATTGGACTTATATCATTATATCAATGTATAATGAGCAGGTAGCACTTTCTTTTTATATAAAATAACATGGCTCCAAACAAGTATGTGATGAATAGATAAAGGAGCCCATGATTGGTCAAAATAGTGGAGGTGGTGACAGCCACTGATTAAGAATAAACACAGATGTCCCAGGCCATTGTTAAAAAGTGTTGCGCCAAAACTAGCGGCGTCTGCGGTAAACCAGAGATATACCAAATGAATAGGCATTGTTGCATTTGAGTTTACTCCATGCACGACTAGGTTTAGGCGCAACATTTTTAACAGTAGCTTAGCATATCTTTGTTTATAACTATCTATTGTGACAGCAAACTAAATACAGTGCTTCCTCTATATAACGGCACTCTACATACGCCAAATTTATTTATTTATTTATTTATTTATTTATTTATTTATTTATTTATTTATTTATTTATTTATTAATAAAGCATTCCAAGGAATATACAATTGAGAAAGAATAAAATGCTAAAAATAAGAAGATGGAAGGCCACCATCTAATCATTTAAATGTGTACGGTAATGAGTCTTTTAAAATGGGCACAGTTAATGGGATAGCCTGGAGAAGTACATTCAATAGCTGATACACGTATGCATAGAGGAATGAGATTCTAACGTTCAATTGCATTGTAAGGAAAATATTTACTTACAAAGGGTGACACTTTATAAGGGACATCAATTTTATATTTCCTAGTGGACTGATTCTTTGACTTTAGTAGCCAAGCCTGAACAAAGGACGCTGGATGAGTACTACATCGGAGAGCACCATTGAGTTCATATAAGACGTGAATTGATTTGAATAACTCCAGAGTTGGTAAATTATGCGTATAACATAGGCCAGAAATTGAAGCGATTCTTGAGGTGTTGAAAGCAGTTCTGAGGACATTATTATAAGCTACTTTTAAACGTTGAAAACAGAGATTAGACAAGCTTGCCCAAGCTATAACAGTATACTCTAAGTAAGAAAGGACCTTGGCTTGAATTACAATAATCATTTCCGCATTAAATAAAACAGAGCAGAGTCTTTTCATAAGATACTGAAGTCTTTTAAGAGGGATTGGAAAGAAAGGGTATTGTCAAAGACAAACTCTAAGAAGGTAAGTGTGTCGTTATCGAAGGATTTCCATCTATAATTAGAGTCCTAGTTTTTTGGGCATTTAGCTTCAGGCCACATTATTGATACCACGATTTCATAAGTTGGAGATCATGTTGGACTATGGTATTCATCTCTGTCTGTGCAGAACTCTGATACGACATATATAACAAGTTGTCATCAACATAACTCGTAATATTCAATTTAAACAGATTGGTATATAATGAGGCGGTTGCAACAGCAAAAAGCATAGGGCCAACATTAGAGCCTTGTAGCACACCACGAGTCGATGGATGGGTGATCGGAGGATTTCCATCAATTATATTTAATATATTAGTCAAATAGTTCTTGATTAAAGCAAGATAATCCTCAGAAACATGAAGAAAACGAAGATCTTCAATTAATTGTGGACGGAAGATCGTATCAGAGGCTTTTGAGACATCGGTCTGTATCATAATAAATTTATGACCAAGGTCCAAGGCTTTAACTGCTTGCATAATAAGGTAGATAGGAATCCAATTGACTTTACTATTTGGGCGACTACCCTGTTGCTGGATAGGAATACCTGACCAAATGTGATTTTTAAGTTCATGGAAGATACATTTTTCAAAAATTTTAGTCAAAGGAGAAAAAGTCGCAATTGGACGATAGTTAGTAATCATTGTTGGGTCACCCTCTTTATAGATGTGAATGATATTAGCGATCTTTGATCTTTTTTTTTTCATATAACAATGAAAGTTCATATAACAATTTTTTTTTCTGGAAAATAAAAACTACAGACTCATTCATTTCTGGGAAACTTTATAGTAAGAGATTATTTTAAAGTTTTGTTTATTTACATGCTGTTGGTTCAGACACATTATGATGCAGTGAGATTTGACTAGATGCAGGATTCACTTTCTACAAAATTATGATTTTAGCTGCTTTATTCATCTATACCTATGGATTTTATTATTATTATTATTATTATTATTATTATTATTATTATTATTATTATTATTACCCGCACGTTTTAGAAAGGGACGCTCCACTATAACAAACCTAACGTCCTTTTTTGTGACTGTGGACCAGACAATTGCCAAATCTTTGCAGATCGATTGTGTATACGTTGATCTTTCTAGAGCCTTTGATTCCGTTTCTCATGAGAAACTTCTGAGAAAGTTGTATGGGTTGGGGGTGGTTGGACCCTTTCTAGAGTTGTTTCAATGTTCTTTGAGAGATAGGAATAACTGTATTAAAATTAATAATGTGAATACAAAAATTGGATTCAAGCAAACTGTGGGCGTTCCATAGGGAAGTCCTCTTGGACCATTGCTTTACAATATTTTTATTAACAATCTTTCCCATAGGTTGTGTCAGAAAAATTTACATTTTGCAGATAATATTAAATTGTTTAAAAAAGTAAATTCAGTTAACGATTGTATGGCATTAAAGTTAGATCTTCAGTGTCTCGATATGTGTAAGGGAAAATGGATTACTCTTCAATCCTAATAAAACTAAAATCACAAGTTTAATGAGGAAAATCAATCCACTTTTTTTTTTTTTATTACACCCTTGGGAGAATCAAGATTCAAAGGGTGCACTTTATTAAAGAGTTAAGTATTTTGGTTGATGCTCAGTGTTCTTTTGCAAAAACATGTTCAGGGTTTATTGCAGACTTAAAAAAAAAGGGCAGGGTACTAAGGGCTAAAAAGGGCACTTTAATTTTCAAAAAAAAGAGCATTATGTTTCCAAAAAAGATTTTTTTTCCTATAAAAAATGAATAATTCTTTTTGAAGTTCCTTAACCCTTTACAAGATTTTTAGATTTTTCTTTGTGGGCGAATTTTCAGGGTGCCGGGGCGCGCGATCAGGGCATTGGGGTGGAAATTTTTTATCAAAAGGGCAAACGGGATGGCACGCCTCATAAACCCGCCTAAACTGAACCCTGACGTTGATTGGGTGGTTGGTAGGGCCCTTAAAAAAATCGGATTGATTGGGAGATTTGGTAAATTTTTTTGTAGTGTTGAAGTTATGGTTTATGTTTTGAAGATGTTTGTTGACCCAATAATTCGATAAAACTTTATACTTTGGGGAAATTGTCCTAAACATTTTGAACAGATTGCATAGAATTTTTTCTAGATTTTGTTTATTGTTTTATTTTAAATTTGGTAAATGTGGTAAATCTTATTCTTTTACTCAGATGATGACTGATATTAAGATTCAGACTTATGACTATTTTTCAAATTGAGTATTTTAATTTTGTTCCTAAGTTACTTGCTGATAGATTGATTGTCCTGATATCTTATGTTTTTGTTGTTTTAATTGTTGTAGACAAGGTCACATTACCTTTCAACCATTTTTATTTTCTTATCATGATGGTTTTTTTAAACAATTATAATAACATCTTTTATTTCCCTTTCTTAACTTGTGACTTTTGTATTGTTTTATGTTTCTATTTTACGGGGTGTTTATTGGCCGATTAACTCTTCCAACCTCGTTTTCCCATTCTTTAATTGGAATAAATTGATAAATTTATTTTTATTTTAAATTATGGTGTTAAGTACATAAGCGCCCAACGAGGATCGGTGTGGTCAGGAACCGACGTGTTTGATCCTAGTGGGCGCAGGAATGCAAGTGTTGATATACAAATTAGCAATAAATTACAAATGAGTAAGCTAGTTGAAAGGTAAAATAATAATCGCTGGGGTTTATTTAAAGAGACTATACAATAAATGGAATAAAATCCATTAACATGCAGTGTACTTTCATATTAGTAATAAACGTTGATTAAACAAAGCATTTTTATTTTTGTGTCAGCTATGGGCGAGGCATAGCACTTATCATAGGTTAGTATTAAGGGTATTAGATTATGATTGAGTATCATCAAGTTATGGATATAAATTTACAGATAAGAAGTTTTTTAGAGATCTTCTGAATTGCTTATAGGGAGCTATTGATCTGATATGTATAGTAGACCATATAAGAGACCATATAATAACATCTTTCTATTATGTTATAGAATTAATTTATACTTTTTAAATTATAAAAGTGAAAACCTAAAAGACCTTTTAAAATTATTTTGAACTGGTATTGAAATTTTAATTTTTAGTCAAATGAAATAAAATAATAGCTCTGATATTATCATTGTGACATTATATAGTTAAGCTACATTTTATTGACTTGCAAGTTGAATCATATATATATGACTTCATGCAATATTTATTTATTTATGTATTTATTTATTTATTTATTTATTTATTTGCATCTTAAGGTTATTTATGTTCTCCAGAAGCAAATGTGTATGACATAGACTTTACACGATTCAAAATAAGAGATATGGAGACAGGAACAGTGTTATTTGAAATAGCAAAGCCGCCTTCTCCAGGTAGGATTACATTTTCTTAACTTATAGCAGTAGTAGATTAATCCAGGTAGGATTAACATTTTTCATTTATTGATCACTCCTGTGCCTCAAAACTGTTGACAGAAGGTGGGGAAAAATTATATTGATTTTATTTATTTTTTAGTTGCAGTAAATCCATGAAAGTAGAATTTAATTAAAATAGAGTACTGGGTATACCCTCCCCCCTTCTTCAACTTCCCTAAAAAGATTAAATTGGCTTACCCAAATGTTGAAATAGACATTGTTCTGTATTGCTGTATTAATCATTCCAAAGCAATATGTTAAATCTTATTTATTGCCGATGTGCATTGGTGTTCTGCCCTCAACTGGTCAATTACAATTGAAGAAAGTTTGTAACCACGTCAGCAATAAATGAGAACAATCGTATTGCTTTTGGAACTCTATTTATTATCATTACCCAATGGATAGTACAGGATGCGGCAGAATGGAGTACCACATTTAAAAAGGCAATAACAAACGAACAGTAACAGTTATAGGAAAAAAAGCTTAATATTTTCAAAACTATTAACAATCCAGGTTTTTGTTTTTTTTTTGTTTTTTTTGTTTTTTTTTTTACATTTTACTTAGTTTTTTTTTGAAATAATATCTTTTGGGTAGCGACTGTTATTGGCGATGCACTGCTGAAGCCGTTCTTGAAAGTTACCCATCACTCTGTTGGTCATCTTTGAGGGAATGGCAGCAACTGCCTCAGAAATGGTGTTCTTAAGTGCTTGGAGGGTCTGAGGCCACCAGTGATAAACCTTCTCCTTGAGATAAAATCACAGGGAGGACAAACAGGTGAATGAAATGTGGAACTTTGTTCTACCGCACCCTGTATATTTGAACATAATAAATACTTTTGGTCTATGGTTCTGTGCAAGTGTCCTAGCAAATTTTAAAAATATATTACTAGAAGTATGCTTTCAGAATTGATACTGGTTGAATGATTTTGCCTTGATCAAAGCTTCATGAAAAACACACAACTCTTTTTGAAACCATTTTAACTCTTGTTTAATAAATACTACTAAGTAAGAATCAAATGCAGTATATATCTCTTGGCAAGATGACAATTGAATGTTAAAGATGACAGATTTTCAGTAGAGACCATCATATTTTTTTTAATTAAATTGTTAACATTGATCTGAAGAAAATGGAAATGCCATGTTTAAAGTTTCTGTCTGTTATTTTTGCAAATGTTTTTATTTTGAACAAAAGTTTCTTAATTTAATGCTCCAAGTGAAATAAGACAGCTTTGACAGTGTGGATTTAAGATCGTATAGGAGGTAATGCGATATGTGACTTCCCTGTCTAACCCACTCCTCAGAGCATATGGCTCATGTGCAGTGCATGCGCCGTGTGCAGTTAATGATGTGATTGTGGGCAGAATTTCAAAATGAAGGAGTAGCACATGCTGTTCTGCTATTATATTTGAAACAAATCTAAATATTTGTGTGTAACTCGTAGATGTAATTCAGATACTAGAAAAAAGAAAAACTTATCATGTATCCATGGATAAAACAATAACTTTCATCCATTCCCTCCTCCTTCTGAAAATAGAAAAAGAAAACTATATATGGATTTAGTACGAAGAGACACACTGCCTTCAGGAAGGAGATAAAATTTGTATTGCGCATGTCTACAGCTTGAACACTGTAAGGAAGCCGCATATCGCGATACCTCCTATTACAGAATATGAAAAAAGAGGAATGCATAGAATGCCATGCTGGGCTAATTTTAAAAAGGGAGATTTTTTTTCCTTCCCATCGACTCTAATTCACCATGTTCACAATTCAAATAAACTCCCTGCCCCCAACTACTCCTGATTTCACAGTTGCTATGGCATTATTAACATTGTTCGTGTAATAATTTTTGATTAATACATCCATATTTTCTTTTATATTTAAAATTCTAATACACTTATACTTTTTTTAATTTAATTAAATTAACCAGTCTTTGTTCAATCGTTTTCTAACAGTGAATTTAATATTCTAACCCTTCACAACAATAATTAACCAGTCACATATATTTTCATTTATAAAGTTTATGAAATTCATGTGTTAAAGCTATTGTCAGCGATTCACCAGTATCACCAGCCCAGATTGAAGTTCACTCTACTCCAAGACGTTGTGATGTCAAAATGCTCTATCACTATTGGTCAGCAATGCGTTGATAGATCTATAGCCACCACTAAAGAAATAAGGAGTTACAATCTTCAGTAATATGAGATTACTATGAGGGTTGGGCGAAAAGTAATGCCTCCACGGCTGTAACTTTTTTATTTGTTACCCGTTTTTCAAAATTCTAATTGTACCTGATATTTACACATGTCCTCTATGTAATGCACTATTCACTTTTCGATATAGTCCGCATCCCTTTCCACGCATTGTGCCAACGCGTGACTAGTCGGGTGAACCCGTTGGAGAGGAATTCTGGGATTGTTGTCGACACAAGGATTGAATGGCATCTTTCACCTCGTCAAAATGCAACTCATGACCCTTAAGGTGTTCTTTCTTCTTTGGGAAGTGGTGAAAGTTGCAAGGTGCAAAGTCTTTCATCTTTGAACTGTAGGCGCTGCAGTGCCTCTGGAGTGTGGTAATTGCGTGCGGGCAGGCGTTATCGTGCTGCAGAAGAGGGTCCAAAACTGCCATTTAATCCTGGTGTCGACAACAACCCTGGAATTCCTCGCCGAAGGGTTCACCCGACTACTTGCGCGTTTGCGCAATGCGTGAAAAGGAATAGCGACTATGTCGAAAAGTGAATAGTGCATTGCATAGAGGACAAATATAAGTATCAGATACAAAAAGAATTTTGAAAATCGATTAACAAATAAAGTTAGTCATAGAGGCATTACTTTTCGACCAACCCTCGTATAATTATTTATACATTTCATTAATAAATTTATAAAAGTTTCATTAAATATATAAAAATAACATTGCTATGGCATTATTAACATTGTTTGCGTAATAATTTTTGGTCAATACATCCATATACTTATTTTCTTTTATGTTTGCTTCATATCTTTTTATAGGAAAATTCTATTGCACTTATACTTTTTTAATCGGCAAAAATTATCCAATAAAACCACGTTCATGGCTTTAAATTAACCAGTTATATAAATAATAAATTTCTATTTAATATACAAAGGAAGTAATTCTCTAATATTCTCTTTGCTTTTAGAGAATTATCTTTTTGCTTTGTTAAAGGATAGTCTCTGAAACGTCTGCTTTTTATTTTGATTTTATTTATTATTTATTGAGTACTATTTATTTATTTTTTATTTTTTAATTAATAACTATTATTTAAAAAGGTAAAAGAGGAATAGAAAAAATAGGTTAATTAAATTTCAGTACAATCAGTAAATTAAACTTATTATTGTAATAAAATTCAGTGTATTCCATTACTGCAAAAATCTCATTCAATGGAAAAGTAAGTACATGTACTTGGTTACCAAAACGTTTCCTGACGAATAGATCAAATGATTTCTATCATTGTCAATATAATTGAATATTTTTATCCAAGATCTGGAAGACAAAAAAATTTGAAAACAATGCTAGAGAACAAAAAGTCACCACGTTTTTTAGACTGTTACATTCTACCTCCTTCAGGACCCTATAAGAAACTTTCCTCTCTGCACCGTCTCTATATCATGTCTTCACCTTGAACTCATTTCAATATGATCATCTGTTGGTGGATTATTTTCGTCTGGTGTTCTTGTATTAGTAAGCTATATCACTGAATCTCTTCTTTAATTAAAATTTTCCCCTTTTAATTATTTGTATGACAGGGTTCGCTCTAGAACCAAAAATCTACGAGTCACTTTGACTCCTCAGCCTAAAAACTGCGAGTCAAACTTCATCTGATGCGAGTCAAATTTTAGATTTTTTTAACGTCCAAATTTTTACATGCACCAACAACCTCTATAGTTAATTAAAAATTAAATAAGATAGCACGTGACAAAATGAAGTGAGGTTAAAATATGGTGAGAAGGATATGGCCGATGATATTAATTAAAATTTAATGAGTCAATTTTGACTCGCTGGTCAAAAAATCACGAGTCAAATTTTCGCAAAAATGCCCATTTGACGCGTAAATTGTGAGTAAGCGCAAACTCTGGTATGAACATTGCTTTGTGAGAAAAATTTTTTGAGATAGCACACCCCACATACAGAAAACATAATGGAAAAAGAAGACAAAGAAAAATCAGTTGATATTTTTGAAAGGATCCAAGATGAACTTTGAACCAGAATTTTCTCTATTCCATTGATAATTCCTACTAAAAAGAAAACAGCAGGCCACTTTATGAGGTATGAGGCAGAAAACCATCACAGGAAAGTCATGTCTTGCTTGCTATTCCCTTACAGCAGTGGTTCCCATTCTTTTTCATATTGCAGCCCACCTCTTCTAAAAGATAGGTAATTTGCGACCCATTAGGAAATTTAATCTTTAATGATTTTTAAACCATAATAGACACTAATAAATTCTGTAAAGAAAAAAAAAATCTTAATTTTGAAACCTCCTTCAAACCACTTTCTTCTTCCTACGTGTGCCTCTAGTAAAAATGTAAATTTTTTGGCCATTGAGCATTTTATTTCCTTTAATTAATACATATTTTTGATGTAATTTCATATTTAAGTCATTCAATGAGGTGGCTAATTGCTTTTTTAAGAGAAGAGCACCATGGAAAAAATTCACTTGTTTGACAAATAGCAACTTAATTTATCAACAGGTGAAAGCTTAATTTTCTTTGTCAGAAATAAAATTATACGATGGTTTCGATATAATTTTATTTTATCAACTAGAAAAGTATTCGATGCTTTAGATTTTTACATATTTAAAGCTCATTTGAATAATGATGTCATAAAATAATGAATTTTAGTATTTAGTAATAGGATATTATTTCTTTCTTTCAGGATAATTCTCTATTATCCTCATTACTTTGACAAGGATAGCCTCTATCCAAAACATCAGTTTTTTCAGGTCTTACCACCCTGTGTTCAATTTTATTATTTATTATTTAGTAATAGAGAACCGGGAGCCTGATCTGAGTAAAACCTTTGAGAATTTATCAAATTTCCCTTCTGTCTTCTCTTCATGTACTTTCTCTCCTTATTAAAGGACATAATACTGTTGTCATGGATTCCATTTAATGGACTATTAGACTATTAAAAACAAAAACTTAATTATATCTAATTTTGCAGGGATTTCCCCCCTATATTTTGAGAAATAAACAAACTATTGGGAGGAGGAGAATGAATTTAGGATTTGAAAAAAAAAAAAATTTAAATTCAATATTGCAAAAAGAAAAAATTTCTAAATTTTTTAAAGAGCGTTGTTTTCAAAATTTTATCAACACTGTATTGAAGAATGAATTACCGTAATTTTTCGAAAATAGCCGTGGCTCTAAACCCAAAGAAATCGAGGTGTGTGGCCGAAAGAAAAATTAATTTATTTTTTTTCTTTTTTTGAATTAATGAATCATATCAGTAATTGTGAATAAATATTTTTCTTGTATTCATTCAACAAAAAAAAAGATCAAAGTACTTCGTTTTAGCGCCCCATAGTATCTTAAATAGTAATTTAAACAATATTTTTATTATTTATAAACTTTCGTTTTCCGCTCATATAGAATCCCTTACTCAAGATATCTGTCAGAGGTTAGGAATATTGAAAAGATTATCGCATTTTTTTTATTAAACTTTCATCCTTCTTATGCTTGTCTAAAAGCATTGTTCTTTCGAAATTTCTGTATTGTTTATGGATATAGTATAATATTTCGACGCAAAAGGTGGTTTTTTTTTGTTTTTTTTTTACACAGAAAATTGATCAATTTTAAACGCTTTTTTTTTTTTTTTGGCAAAGTTTTCTGTTTTTAAGGCGAATCAACATTTCTATAAAATTTTTGATATTTTTAACATTGTAAAAAACATACTTTTTAATATCTTTTTGGCGATTTTACATAATCGTATAAGGGTTAATCAAATTTTTAAGGCTCTCCACTTTCGTACAACTCGTTCTCTTAGTTTGAATAAAAATATAATTATGAAACATAAGTGGAGGACGCATGTTGCAAATTCTAATCCTTTGTTTAAATTACTAAACAATTTTTTTAAAGATTTTCAATTGTTAGATATAAATTTAGATACAACCTCTGACAATTAAGTTCGGTGAATGACGTCACACTCTAATCTGTGCGAGCTTTACGCGAGTAACAATGCATGTGAATACAAGCCCAGTCATTGTTTAAGCAAGTTCAGACAGGTCACGTTTGTGCGTGCAATGGTTTAGCAGATGCTCGTTTCTTTAGTTGAAGGTGTAGAGTGCGCACGTAACTGTGGATAATGGATCAAAGAGGAACACTGCCGTAATCGTGCAACAGTTTCTGGCCAACAAAGGGGGTCGTATCCATAGCTCATCCACCTTATTCACCAGACTTGGCACCAGCAGACTTTTTCTTGTTCCCACGCCTGAAACGGGCCTTAAAGAGCATTCCAGACATTCAAGCAAATGTGACACGTGAACTTAAAGCCATCCCTAAGGACGAATTTACCAGGAGCTTCCAGGACTTATACACCTGATCCCAAAAGTGTATTGCTTTCCAGGGTGATTATTTCGAAGGACAATAAAGTAAATGTGGCTCTATCTGTTTTGCATTTTGTTGTGTGAACTCATTCACCGAACTTAATTGTCAGAGGTTGTATTTATCATCATTTTTTTGTAATTTTCTTTTGTTCCTCTCCTTTTATTTAATTTTTCTTTTTCATTTGTTTTTGCTCTTTTTGTACATTCACTTATTTATTTATTATCATTATTATTTTTTTTTTTTTTCTTTGTTTGTGTTTTTCAGTAACCCTGTTTTGGGCCAATGTGCCTATTAGGGGGCAACCTGGTGTCTAGCCACTTAGGCTTTCTAATTGGTCTAGTCCCTTGTTGCTACAATTATTAAAAAAAAAATAAAAAATAAATTTATTACTGAAATGTGTAAATAATTATAGTGATCTCATTTTAATGAACGAGTGTAACTCCTATTTCTTCGACAGCAGCCAGAGTGCTATCAACGAACTGCTGACCAGTAGTGATAGAGCATTCTGTTCTGTGAACTCACAACAACACAACATCTTGGATTAGAGTGAGCTTTATCTGGACTGATGAATCAACGACAATAGCTTTAACACATGAATTTCATAATAATTTATGAATGAAAATATATGTGACTGGTTAATTATTGTGCTGAAGGGTTAGGAATTGAATAAAGACTGGTTAATTTAAAAACATGAACACAAATCCGTGTTTTTATCAGATAATTTTTGCTGATTAAAAAATCCATTTTATACCTTTCAAAAAGCATAAGTGTAACAGAATCTTCCTAAAAAAAATAGGAAGCAGATATAAAAGAAAATAGGTACAGTATATGGCTGTATTGGTTATCGATTAAAAATTTCTATGTGAATGACGTTAATAACGCTACACCTCATCTACAGCAACTGTGAAATTGAGAGCAGTAATTGTTATACCATTTGGGGGAGAGGGTTCTTTATTAATAGAAAAAAGAAATTCAACTTTAATTATCGTATTTATTCACAGATTTATTGTAAAATAGACTCAAATTATTTTCTTGAAACTTTTTGAAAGGATAGATCGCAGATGGAGTTTTTTTTTATCAGCAAAAATTAGCTGACTCCCCTGCTGAATTTAAAAACACAGTAGATTTGAGTTCATGGTTTTAAATTAACTGGACTTTGTTTAATCATTCTCTAATGGTGAAATTAATATTCCAACCTTCAGAACAGTATCTATTCAAACTCGATAAATAAAAAAAAAATACATGAGGCGTTAAGAACAACAAAAGAAACCACTACAAGTGGCATTGATATTTAATTTTCTTTTATCATAAGCATATTTTATAAATGTCTTAATTGATTTACTCCGATAAAATCTCCACCGTGGGCATGGATGTTTGTGCTTGTCTCGGGCTGCGTACGGATATAACTTGTGTAAAAGGCGCAAAATGACCTTCGACGCCTTAATTTCTAGACCCCCCCCCCTTCCCCTGACAAAATCTTGCTTAGTAAATGCAAGAAGTTGGCCACCTTTTCATATAATCTTTAACGGTTGTTGAAATAATGCTTCATTTTATTTTTTCGATAATTTTAATTACTTTCTGGTTAAATAATTAGTTAGCTTCCAATGATGAAATGCTTTTCATCATTCATCATAGTTATTATCCACAGAACATTGAACATTCCTATGACTAGAGAGAAACGGAACATTGAAGCCCTCCAGATTAAAGAGGCAGCAGCTGCCAATGGCTTCAAAAAAGAAACCGTGGATAAATTGATCTGATCAAGAAGCAAACTTTCAAATTGAAGATTACAGGTGCCACAACCTTCATCGCTAATTAACCAGTCACATAACCAGTGAATTATTATGAAATTCACGTGTTAAAGCTATTGCTGGCTATTCACTAGTGCAGATGAAGCTCAATCTACTCCAAAATGTTGTGTTGTTGTGATGTCACAGAACGCTCTATCGCTATTGGTCAGCAGTTTGCTGATAGAACTATAGCCGCCACTGAAAAAACAAGGAGTTACACTAGTTCATTAACCCTCCGTCGGGCGCAACTGATCTAATAGACACAGCTCTCATATTATAAATTGCCGTTGCCCTCCTAGATGCCAGAAGCACTTGAAACTTTGAATAGCTGTCTCTTATTTAGTGACCTTTCCATACATGTCCGTTAGTTCATGTCAAAAATTTTTGATTGAGGATAGTGATAAAAGTGTTCTGTCAAGCACATTGCAATTAATTTTGCAAAGTTTCTCAGGCATGTATTTTTTTCAAAATCGATTCACTAAAATGAATTATTTTATTCATTTAACAAATTGTATAATTGTATTCATAATAAGACATGTTCTTTCCTAATGTGGCCTATCAGGCACATTGCCCCTCTCAATTATACGGCTCGTGTAAATTTTGTGAATTTGTCATTTTTTTTTTTATAACTCTTAGGTTTTAAATGCACAGAAAACTCTTAAAAATGTTTTTCTTTAATGGAAGGATGATTTAAAAAAATAAAGAAAAGGTTTATGGTTACAATCAGATCTTTTAATGGAATATGCCTAACAGGCTCATTGCGCCTGAAGATGTGACTATCAGTATTGCGGTGTGCCCGACGGAAGGTTAAAATGAGAATACTATAAATTATTTACAGATGTCATTAATAAATTTATAAACGTTTCATTACATATATAAAAATAATGAAGATGGTTATATAAATGATAAAATTACTCTCTAAATTAATATTTATGATACTATGAGACAATGACACAAAGTAGTTTGATCTTTCGTAGATCCTAGAAGTTTGCGCCCTAAAGTGAATTGCGATCTTTAAATGGTTATTTTTTCGTTCGATCATCAAATTTGCAGCTGCAACCTAAAGTGAATGCGGCAAATATTTGAAAAAATATGGTACTTAAAGGCCACTAATACATTTGTTATTCCTGTAAGGTGTTATTTCTCTGCAAGCATAAATTATTTTCATAAATTATTGTTATTGAATTGCAAGACTAATGACTAAACTGACAAAATTTAATAATGTATAGAGATAGACTAGGCATAAGAAATTTTTTTACAAATCTTTTCATAACCCTATGCAATTTTTTCATAATTTGCATAGGGTTCATAGAAAAAGTGTGGTGGTCCCAAATTTTCTGAAATACAGCCATTTGACAAATCATAACAACAGAGCACTTTAGAAACACTCTTGAACTGTTCTTAATTTTGATTTTTTTTTCCATAAGGAGGAGGTTAGGTAGATATTTCCAAAATTAATTAAGTGCTGCTATAGCTCCGGGGTTCGTTACTTCTGTAAATCATATATGTATGTCAATGCATCTTGTACGAGGACTATTCAAATAGTTCCAGAACTTTTTATTTTATTTTAAAGAATTCATTTGCTAGAGATTGTTGTCTTTATCTCCTTCAAAGTACTCTTCTCTCCAATGATGCACTTATCCACTCTTTGAATCAGTCCTGGAAGTCTTTTCTCTTGTACGAATATTCTGGAACATTTTGAACAGACCTCGTATATCATAAGAATGTTGCAAATTAATTGCTTAAAATGTATTAATGACTACAAGGAGTCTTTTCCAAGGTAAAACATGGCTAAAGAATATGAACTCTCCAGGTGAGAAAATGCTTGTATGTTTGCTCAGATACTTGTAGGTAACACTTGGCTAGAAATTTCCATTTGTTTGTTTTATTCACGATCATTATGCTTTCTGAGTTTCGTTTCTTTAAGGCTTGTCTGAACTTTGATTTTTGAGAAAGGCATTTTTACCATATATTATTAGAGTGATGTAAAAAATCTCATGTAATTTTAACTGATTATTTGATTGTGTTATCTTCTGTAGATGAAGATGAAGATGCTGATGCTGATCAAGAGGACGCAGACCCAAATGCAGGAAGATTTGTTCGATATCAGTTCACACCCCAGTTTTTAAAGCTTAAAACTGTTGGTGCTACGTAAGTCCATACAATAGTAATTCTTTTTTTTAAGACATTAAAATAACATTTTTTTATGACATTAAAATATGGAGTGTCTAAAAAGTCCGACAAGTCATCAACAGGGGGGGGGGGGCAATATTGGTATCATTGGTATCATTTGGGCAATATGATATCATTTGGGCAACATTGCTATCAGAAACTTTATTTGTACTATCACAGCCAAAGATTAAAATGGCTTGAATTTACCAAGAAATAATAAAAATACCTCAGAACAAAAAATACTGAAAATCAAATAAATTTAATTGTGCACTCCCACGCACATCCAAGCAAGGGATAACTCTCCACGCGGTGGGGTACGGGTTGTTGAACTCGCTGAATGGTTTGAACTCAAAGCAAGGAGGCGATATTGTAGTTAAATTCAAGAACAAAATATTTATTAGAATTATTCTTTAGAGTACACATTTATAAAAACAAGAACTGTAAAAAAAATAAAACTACCAAAAGTATATCAGAACAGCTGAAAAGTACACAAAAATCCCTAGGGACCCCGGGGCAATTATGCTATTACCCTCGAATCTTTCCTTCCTTTAACCACCCCTGTTGGCAGCATATATCAACTCAACTCTTATTATGATTATATTAATTTAAAATTAACTTCCCGTTCTCAATGGGCTCCACCTGGCACGGGAGGCACGAGCTTCTGCTAGCTGCAAGTATTGGTGGCAAAAGTTGTCACCAGCCTGTACCTTCACACAGAATCACATAACACAGCAACTCCCGTTGCGTGATGTTACGATAACTGGGCACGAGTGGACAGGAGAGCGTTGCACCCTCCTTTTAAAATTTCCAAACCCTGGCTGCAACAGAACTTAGCAATTTTGCAGGATGGAACGGGGAGGAAAGCTGTAACCCCTTGAGCAAAACGCGCCCCGCTCTATCAACGCACAACAACACACTCGTGCCCCTACCCCTTTCACCGTGGTGTTCATTTTCACGACACTGTAACAGGTTGGCCATTGCACCTTTTACGCCACTTACAGCACGCACAGCCTCACACAAACGCAGGCATAAGCCAGTGATTACTAGACACCCTTTAATTAGTATCAACGATTCAATACTCTCATCAGAGTGATGACACCTACATAGAAACAGTCTGCACCGTGAGTTACAGTACATTGAGAGGCAGACCGTGTTAACTAAAATCAGCGATGTGCCGGAATGATGCACGGAATCGGCCCTATACGCTGACACAGTTTATGCTCAATGCACAACAGGTAATCAGTAGAACAATCTTTCTGCTACTTAATGCTTGGACGGGGTCATCGGTAGAAAAACATAACAAACAAAGTTATAAATACTTATGAGACAAGGAATGGTCTCACCAAAGTTGTCATCTATTTTGCGATGGATTCTTATCTTTGAAGAGACGTAAGCGCCAGTTCAGAGCTATAATGGCGACGATCTTGTATATCGAAATCGGACACATCAACGTTCAATGGGCCCAGCTTTTTGACGGACTGCCATTAAATACTATGCAGACAAGCTGTTTAATTGCCCTAGATTCCAGGAAACATCAAAAGACTCTCTACTTGTGTTTTTATTATCACAAGGCAGTATAGGATAGCTCGAACAAACTTCTCTGCCTTTCAGCCGGTCATCTCTCTCTCAACGCGGCAGGCAACAGAACAGAGAGAATCTCACTCAATTTTTTTTAAAAAGATGACAAAATACATCGTCACTGTTCCTCGAAGACGATGCAACAACAGTGGATTTAAACAGGCATCCCCCATCCATTTTTGCAGCATCTAATTTTAAAAACCTAACAATCGTCGATGTTAACAAACGATTACGATCTTTTTAACACACTAATTATCTTACAACAAGACGTCATAACTTATGAAACACAAAATCAAATCAAAATACACATCCACAACAAGGGATAAGCGATGGAGCTCAGAACAGTGGGTTCAGGTGCCCTAAAAAACGCACGCATATGCAAATTAAGCCCCATCCCCTATACACAGAAATAAAAAGAAATTCCCAAACAGAAAATGCCATACAAACAAAACCCCCAGTGTATGCGACTGTCCTCTGCCAAAATAAAAAAATACAAAACACACTGGCCACAGTCACATAATTAAATTGCTGAAGGAATATGAAACTAAATAATATACAAATCTCGCTTAGATTTACATTTATCTTAAAATACACGATGTATCCAAAAGTAATCAGACACTTTCGATTTTAGACCTTTTGTCGAATATCTAGAAAAATACTCGATGAATTATCCTGAAACTCAAGGGGTATAAAGAGCATGTTAAACCTCATATGTTTCAGCGAAGGTTTTGTCCCGAAGGCAAATAGGGGACTGGCAACAAAGTGAACCAAAAAAATAATGCTTGGGATCACCTGTAAAAAAAAAATGCTTGAAATGCGTTGTAGCTGTAGCATATGATTAAGAGGCGTCTTTTCCTTATCTGTGTTCATTTCGTAAGTTTTTTTGTTTATAACATGCAGGGTTTTCAACCCAATGCAATGCCACTTTAAAGACACTTGACAAACTACGGTAGAGACAACATCCTGCAATCAGAATAGAAAAATATTAAATATTTGATGAAATATGAGCAAGCGTTACCAAAATGTCTTTTGCAAAGTTTATTAGCCAAATATATAGAGCTACTCTTATAAAAAGCCCAAACAAATAGCATGAAAATTCAGAAAGATATCATTGCTAGAATGAGTTGAATTTCACTTGCTGTCAAAATATAAACAAAATGATAAGGGTTTTTTTCATATTTTTATTTTTGGCTCGGACACCAGTATCAACTTCTTTTCCTTACGCTGATATGACTGCATATTGACATCATATCAGCGTAAGGAGAAGAAATTGATTCTGGTGTCCGATCCAAAAATAAATATCTGGAGAAAACCCCTTATTGTTTTGTTTATTTTTGAGAGCAACTGAAATTCAACTCATTCTATCAAAGATATCTTTCTGAATTTTCATGACATTTGCTTGGGCTTTTTATAAGAGTAGCTCTATACATTTGGCTAATAAATTATGCAAAAGACATTTAGGTAATGCTTGCTCATATTTCATCAAATATTTAATATTTTTCTATTCTCATTGCAGGATGTTGTCTCTACATTATAGTGTTGTTCAACTCTGGTTACATCTATCCTGCACTGCAATTGAGTAAGAACGGATTTGTAAAAACATAATATATGAATACACGGCTTCCTTCAGACATAAAAATTTTTCTGTTAATTGCAGCTATCTATTTCAGCTTCTTTGCATCATTTTTGGGAAACAAAAATAAAGAAAAAGGCACCACGCTTGGGCAGTCTTCATATTGTAAAGGCGCGTGAGCAACACAAACTTGCTTCTTCCATTGTCGCAATCGAAAATAGCTATTTGAGCAGCCTACCAAGGTACAGCATGAACCCTGCTTGCTTGGCTTTTCCATCTGAGCACTAAAAACTCTAGAAATAGAAAAGAGGTTGCCTGCGAGTGCTGAAATCGTTCATGTCCCATACACTCTCTAGCCTGAAATTCTAAAAGTCTTATAATGGGGGATGGAAGTAGCGCTGCTCTGCCATCTAACGGTGAAATGCGCGTTTCGAAAAAGTCTATAGTCCAATAGCTGTGTTTCCTGGCCCCATGTAGGTGCAGTTAGCAATGACGTGCCATAACTGCAAGGACTTGTCTGGGGCGATGGTTACGCAGGCCCTACACAGAACATCATGCTGAACTGTGCGCTGAGACACATTGTCTGGGTCACCACCATTATAACTACCGGTGATTTGGGCCACTGTAGCCCCTCGTTCACAGCAAACAGTGCTTACTAGTCTTCACTGACTCACAATAACTTCACGTGCACAGCCCACAAGGCGCAGCATTTCTGAGATCGACAATCTGAGGTGCCTGGCTGTCACTATTTGTCCTTTGTTGAAGTCCTTTTTCCCAAACTGCAGTCGAACACTCTACATTCAGAAACTCAGTTCACTGACAGTTTATATACGGCAATATGAGCTGTGTTTGCACCGTACATTTGTCTCGGGACGAGCTCGTTACTCTTAAGTTGGAGATAGCCAAATGTAATGGCTCATCAGTGTATAATACATCAGGACATCATTAAAATTAAGAACTTGTTAAACCTTCAATTATAAAAAAGATTATCTGAATAAGACAGTATAAAAATTAGATAGTTTCATAAATACTATACTACATTCTGGCAGCTACTCTTGGAGTCCAGTCGTGATGAGTGTGACCAGTCACTTTTTAGATATGCTGAGCATGACCGGTTGTTACTTACTGTGACCAGTTGGGCTTATTAGGCAGACCCTAAGTCAGCATTTAATAATTATTTTTTTTATTTCACTGGCTATTGTATAACATTATTATAAGACCAGTAAACCATATATTTTTACAAAACTCCTTAGGGTGTTTTCCTGTAAATACACTGAAATTATAAAGACATTGTTAAATCAAAAAGGGGAAATTTATGCTTTAGATTCTTATCAATCATATTTGCTGTATCTTTAAAATTAAAAAAAAAACCAAACTTATATAATCAGTCATCATGTTCATGTAGTGAAGTGTTAAATCAGTCACATATGCTTAAGATTAGAACATGGAGAAAAATTAGTTTTACATTGAAAAATAAACAAATACTGTAGGAACAGTGGGATTGATCAAACATACACCTAAATATCACAAATCTGTAAAGCCAGAAGAGGTGAAATTGCAAGACTGTAATGTGATGGTTAATTTGGGTATGAAAACAAAGATGTGTACCGGTATACACTTTCAACAAAATATGGAAATGATGAAAAATAAAACAACAAACAAACAAAAAAAAAACATGGATCTTAATATATCGAAAAAGCCATTGTATATAATGGAATATATTTGAATGGTTTAGGGTCTTCAAGAATGAAGGTTGATCAAGCTTTACTGTCTGAGAAATTCGTAAAAATCCAATAATGAAAGATTTTTAATGGGCGTTCCTCTTTTCATACAATGTGATGGATATAACTTTGTTTGTGCAGGGTAATTCTAAAGTTCTGCAAACCATATTTCCTATTATATCTCTTAAACAAAGGAAATATCAATACAAAATTAGAAGTGTATGTTTTTTATTATATACAATGGTTGTTTTTTAAGTAAGGTCTGTTTGTAAATATTTTTGGAAATCTCGCATACTCGTAGCACAGTCTCCCAGCATTCCCTTGTGAACAGGTAGACACCATTTATAGTCGTGGCATCAGTGTGTGTGCATCATACCGTGTCATTAAACTGTTTAAGATTCTTGACAGCTAGAAACATGACAACAGCCATATCAGATAGATGAAAGGACCTAATGCAGTGGACTCATTGTGTGGCTGCTCCGTGATAGTGCAAGGCCGCACTCTGTTCAAATGCAAGCTCCAATCAGATCTGCTGGTTGGGAACAACTTGACCATCCTCCTTACAGTCCAGACTGGTAAATAATAGATTAGTAGTTTGTTTTTATTATAAAACGGATCTTACTTTAAAAACAACCTTCACACATTACATCATGATTTATAGTAAACGTTAAAATTTTGAGCATACTTGAAGGAATTATTCTTCAAATGAACTCCACAATGAATTCCATTTGTTGCATACTAAACTCAATTGTGAATTGTGTCACATGATTGTGTCCTCACTAACATCAGCTATCATGCATGAAATGTTTCTACAGCGTGAATTTCAAAATGGTGTCTTTCTATTTAAGAAGGCTGTATTGGTTGCAGGACTTTAAAATAACTCTGTAGAAGATACTGTAATGACCCAAATAATTCATAATTGTGATCTTCATTAAAAGTTAAATATAGACTACTAAATTTTAGAACTTATAGAAGATTTTTTTTTTAATACATTTCAGTGTAGAATTTACTGTTGGAAATAAACCTGTAAATAAATTTCGAATGATTGAAAGGCACTTTTTTCGTGACAAATTATTGAAAAGCTTTGATTTTGAATTTGGCTTCTGTATTCCTAATAGCAAAAATACTTGTGAGCACATATATGAATTCCCATCTTTGTCATCAGAATTGAGTAAGTTATCTTTACAAATATTACATGTATAGCTAGTTTGAAATGTTTATTATTTGATTGTTAATAAGAATTAAACTTTCTGTTTTAGCTCAAGAGATGATCCGCAGCCCTTTTGAAACCAGATCAGATAGTTTCTATTTTGTTGATGACAAATTAATAATGCATAATAAAGCTGATTATGCTTACAATGGAGGAATTCAATAATAAAATTTCTGTTAAGAGTAAGTTGATTTTTGTTTAATATTTCAGAAAAAGGTTGACTTTTCATTTGCTTCTTGCTCATGTCTGGTATATTTATGATTATTTAGCAAATAACTTCACATTTGTTTTTTTCCCCAGTTTTTTCACTGCAGTTTTTCCCCTTACCTTTTCCACACCATTAATTAATTTGTTCCTGTATAGGTTTATTTTAAAGCTTAGACCACAAGGAGCATTCAAAAAGTAATGCACCACAATTTATTTTTACGACATGAACAGTGCTACGTGGCTAAAATTTTGAAGAGTCCTAATTTGAACACTCCCTCCCCCCCTCTGTTTCTCCCAGATGACAGCGCAGTAGCAAGTGTTAATAATTGCAGATGTCAGTGATGTATGTTACAAGCAACAGTGTGTGTAGCCCCGTCCAACCTGTATCCCAGCTTGGCACTGTTGGAGTTCCACATGTTTAGCCCTTTAAAAAATGGACTCCATGGGATCCAGTTCGAGTTTGATGACGATATTGTGAAAGAGTGGTTGCATAAGCAAGACCAAAAATGGTTCTGAGGGGGGAACACATGCTTTTCCAGTACACAGATGGAGACTTCTTGTAAAAATAATCGGTAGCACTGACGATTGTAGGAATATGAGTTGTAAAAGTGCATGCTCCATACTTTTAGGGAAATAAATTGTGGTGCATTACTTTTTAAACAGTCCTTGTACTTAATTATGAATCAGATTCAAATTTTCATTGCACTGATTGCTCAATTCTAAGAACCTGAGAAAGCTTAGAAATGGGTCATTATGTAGGTCCTGTATGACATTCTTTAATATGTTTTGTATGACAGATAGTCTTAGGTTTTGTGTTTTTTTTTTGTTAAATAAAAAAAGAAAAACTATGGAGTGTTCAATCAGGGTAGGACGGCAGTGCCAACCCTTTAATATGTTTAACTGAGGTCTAGTGGGAACTTTTTCCACCAAAAAATCCGATTTTCACAAAAACGCCTAAACCTTTGAGGAATATGACCAAGGGAGCCTGTTCCTATAAGTGATTGGAATAATTGGAAGAATTTTTATGCTAATTGGGTATACTGTAGGATTACTGTAGAAAAAGAATTTTTTTGGACACTGTAAGGTCGGTCTCAGGTTCTGTGTATTGCAGATAGAAACAAAGTAAATGCATTTTCTGGGGTAGTTTTGCATAAGGATTACTATGAAAACTATTTTTAAAACTTTGCAGTGGTTTCCGAGATAATTGGACCCTAATTTGCATAGATATCAAATCCTGTCACATCTGAGAGATTGGTCAGAGAGAGTTCGAGTACCTTTTATTACAATCTACGTGTAATGTTCTGTAAAATTGCCAACTTTCGTTTTAGTCTGACTTATTCTGCCCTTTCAGGATCAATTTGAATTTTGGTCACTTTCTGAGAAATTGTTTTTTCATTAAGCACTGCCGGGGCTTTAAGATCCTGAATATTTGTAGCAATGTAGCAAAGTAATTTTCTCTAATTATTAATGGCAAAAAATATTTCATTTTAATCAAAATGCATCCCCCCTTTCTACATAGTTGAAAGGACTAGTTTATAAAAATGCCCTAAAGGGCAATGAAAACAGTTTATAAAATGAAACTTGTTTTAGTTTGTCCATGGAAAAAGTACCCAAGCATGGCAAAGGAGAAGACAAGCTGCACTCTACCTGGTAAAAGTTTGTTCTGTTCTGTTTTTTCATATTATCGACCCCCATTTTAAACTCCTTGAACACTTGAACAATAAAACGTCATATTATTTTGTGCTCAACTTATTTCAGTGAAATACTTGCATACATCAAAAATCAATTTCAATGTTCATAGAAAAGCAATTATGCATGCAAAATCACTGTAATGCATACAAAATTTTGAATATAGCCAGGTGTCATTTACTGTACAAGCTGCTAAGAGATAGGTAGAAAGTGAAGGAACACTCTGTCAGTTTAGCAGCATACTATATTGAAACAATGTCAGAAAAATGCATTCAATTTGTAAAGAAACTTTTGCATACTGGGTAGTGGGTACACTAGTTTTGTTTTGTGAACCAGTACTTTAACTTGAATGATTAGCTATAGTATGCTTTGAACGAATTTTAGCTTAAAAAAACAATTTAGACTACAATAAGTATTACAATTTAGAAAGCAAAGTTAATTTTTGAACATGATGGCGCATCAAAAGCGCCTGGGATCATTTTTTTTTTTTTTTTTTTTTATTTAAATTGCAATTTTGTAAGCTGAAAATTAGTTTCTGGCATGCTGTAGTGTTGTAAGGAAAATAATTCTTCGTATTATTCATTGTGAATGGTATGCACACAAATATGCCTAATTAGCCCAATAAACATTATGAAGCATTAACTTTACTTAGGGTGAACCAGGCGTCCTCTTTTTCCCGGACAAGTCCTCTCTTCTTGTACTTTTTTTGCGTCCAGTATCTTTTTTACAAAAACAGCTAGCGTGTCCTCTTTTCCGCGAAAAGGGTTTTTTGATTGATCAGTTTTGCAATCTAAAGTTACTTTTGACATCATCAGTACAAACTGAATACTTTTTGAAACATTCAGCACATGAGAAATGGACTAAATATTTCAAACATTTGAAAAATAGGGAAAAATTATTAGAATTTTTGTTAATGTGTCAATTTATATTTTCAATTCCGGTACAAAATGCAAATGTAGAAATAATTTTTTCAATAATTAATACTCAATGGACCGAAGAACGAAATAGACTGAAAGTTGACACTGTGAAATCAATTGTTATGACTCGATGTAATATTAGGAATTCGAAATGTTCATCCTTTCATCAGTTTTTATTGCAAAACAAATCTATGTTGCATGCAATAAGCTTTAGTGAAAAATATAATAAAGATGATGAGAACCAAATGAATTTGTGTTTGTTTTTATTTGAAACTCCAAATTTAAAGTATTTTTCTTATTTACCAATTTCAGTATCATGAAAATACTGTCCTCTTTTTTCAAGTATCAAATCTGGTCACCCTAACTTTACTGGATTCTGAAGCTTTAGGGAATGTATGGCATAATGGCAGTGTTGTAAGCTGAGCACAAAATAATATGAAGTTTTATTATACAGAGGCGGGTTCTTTATCTTAGCGGCTTCGTCAGCCGGCTGACATTGACACCAGGTGATGACGTCATATCATTGTTTCAGCCTAGCGTTATTCTTGATTTTCCATTCGATGACGTCATCTTTGAGATGTCTCTACCAGCTGGCTGGCAAATCCGGCTGAGATAAAGAACCCGCCTCAGGTTCAAGAGGTTTAAAATGGGGGTCGATAATATGAAAAAACAGTAGAGAACAGAACAAACTTTTGCCAGGTAGAGTGCTGCTTGTCTTCTTCTTTTCCATGCTTGGGCACTTTTTCCATGAACACTTACCTTGTCTTCTCCTTTCCCATGCTTGGGCACTTTTTCCATGAACACTTACCTTGTCTTCTCCTTTACCATGCTTGGGTACTTTTTCCATGGACAAACTAAAACAAGTTTCATATTATAAAATTCTTTTTATTGCCCTTTAGGGCATTTTTTATTAAGTAGTATAAAATGACTATCCATAGGGTTTACTGAAATTTTGGACTAAACATAACTGCAAAACAATTCAGTTTCATTGAACCAAGATATTGATGAATTGTTTTGACCATGTGTAGGTGTGTTTTCCTGATGGATTTTCACTTGGTTATGGAAATTATTCATGTTATTGCACTTGCTTTGAGTTTTCATTTTAAGAATGAGATGCTAAATGATTTGCAAGATTAGATACAATATGATATGATATTAGTCAGTCAAATATGACTATATGTTGGCTAGACAGTGGGAAGTGTTATTGCAGAAAATAATATTAATTTTCTTTACTATTTTTCTTTATTTTGGTAATGGTGTGAAAAAATCCTCCTAAGACCATTTTCCAATTATTATAATAATATTAATGCTTTTCTGCAGATGATAGATAAAATAGCCTTGATATTTCCAAGCTCTTCATACACGAAAGCAAGAGTGCTTTGTGAATTAAAAAGGTTATTCTGAACACTCACTTATTATTGATGTCTTTTACAACATGTTGATTATTAGAGATATTGGCATGTGCTTTTTTGTTGTGTTACACAATACTTACCAAAAAAGACTTTTTCAATTTGGAGAATATATAAATGAGTTAATTATCATATTTTTCTCCAAATGAAAGAAAAAAGATTAGACAAATGATATGGTAGATGATTTAAAGTGCCTTACTCGTTTCGGTGTTATACCATCATCGGAGGCAAACACAGCTACAGAGTATGTGTTGGCTGTGGCCTGAATTTATACAAAAATGAAACAGGGTCCACTAATCATGTGAGGTGCAATGTGATTGGTGGAGAAGAATATAAGGAAGCTGGCCTAGTGAGCTACAGTGACGTCATCTGGTCGTGGGTTTCATACCAATGTCATTAAGGAATTCTAAGAGTTTATCCCTTTCAAAGTTGTCTGATTTTTTAGTAGATTCGTGCAGTCCTTGTGGTATATTTTTCTTATTTCCATTTCTTTGTGGATCAGGATTTTATCTCTTTTTGTGCCCTTATGGTATTCTTCCATTGGCAGTAATCTATGTTGGTTTCTGATGATGTGGTAAGCACAGATTTTTTGTCATCATGTAACCATGATTGCCTATGTTTCTTGAATCGCTCATGGAATGACCATGATGTAGATCCTACAGTGAAACCTCTCAATAGCAGACACCTCTGGGGAAAAAAAATCTGTCCATTATTAAGAGGTGTCCGCTTTTTAGGGGGAGATACAATGAAACCTCTCAATAGCAGACACCTCTGCCGGGGAATTAAAAAGTGTCCGTAATTAAGGGGTGTCCATTAGGTGAGGTTTCACTGTATATGGTAAGCATTGCAATCTGGACAAGCAAACTTATAAACACCTGAATGTTTGTAGATATCTTGTTCATTGTTCTTCTTTCTAGGGTCAGTATTAACTAATTGTTGTGTTTTGTCCTGAAGGTGAACCCAAGACCTTGTTCTTTGAAAACGTTGGCAATCCTATAGGTTTCAGGTCGTGTGAATGCGTGTGTGATGAAGTCTGTTGCCTTCTCCACGTGGGTGTTAGATTGCTATAGCGATCATTTGACGTTTGTCCCAATGAGTTGCTTATCTCCCAAGTTGCTTTTCATTATTGGCTGGTATGATAGGGATTTTTTTTTTTTTTTTTATATTGGCATTCTTTAGGAAAAAGCCATTGTGTCCAATTAAAACACAACAATTTGAGATGATTTATATGTACTTGATGTTGCATATGACTGTTTTGTTGAATTGCAAGAACCTCTTTGTCATTATTTTCTCGATTTTGTTCCAAAAAATGATCCAGAATATGAAAGCTTCTGTAAGAGCCATTCTTAAAAGGAAACACACTGTTTAATTGGCAGTCAGCCTCAATTCTTTAGAATATTCCAAGTTTCTCCAAATAGTGTCTGCACATACTTGCAGATCTTCAGTTACTGATCTCACTACTGGTTGACTTTGAAAATTTTATCAGTTTTCTTGGCCTCACTTTTAACTGTTGGTTAAATATTTGTTTCTGGGCACATGCAGTTGAATAAATCTGAACTTTGTAAGATTTGAAGGTTAAACTATTTGGTGTATGTTAATATACCAAGGCTCATACTAATTCAGGATTCGTTAATATTTACAGTGAATAAAGATAAAACTTAACAAAATGTTAACGCACTAGCAGCATATACTTTCAGTGTAATTTCATATGCAATTCAGAGTTGTCCATTGGTAAAAAAAACTTGGTTATTCAGACCACTACACTAAAGGCTGACATCTTAGCCCAAGTCTTACAGTGTAGCGTGCTTAAAATGTCAGCTTTCCGTGTAGCGGTCCAAATAACCAATTTTTTAGTGACGGGTAACTCGGAATTTGCATAGGAAGTAAGACTTTTTAGTGCGTTAACATTTCGTTAATTTTTATCTTTATTTTTCGTAAGTAATAACAAATCCTGAATTACACTCTGTTGCAAAATTATAAGACCTCACCACAATGTAATTGTTTAGACATTGTTTATTGATTTAAAGTAATCATTGTATTTTTCTTGTAATGTTAATACAAAATAAACACATTTTCAAGTGAAAACGTTTGTTTCAACACTCATATTTTTTAGCAAAATAAGAAAATAAGAAAACAACTGTTACAAAACTATAAGACCAGTGACAGAAATAATATCTAATGCAAATTAGGAACGTCCCATTCTGTATTAGGGTACATGATACAAATCAAATAAAGAGTTTAAACTTTAGGTATGTCCATTACAGACTTTTTCTCTATCATACAATAATGCCACGAGGCACAGAGTTGTCAGAACATGAAGTGCGTAAAATCCACTCTTTGCATGGCTCTGGAAAGAGTGAAAGAGAAATTTCCCGAATAATTGGAAGGTCCAAGACAGCTATACATAATGCTTGCTATGGGACAACCAAGCGAACAGGACGAAAGAAAGTACTGTCTGCCCGAGCATTCATACCCTTGCAACGAAAGAGCAGCTCTCCACAAGACAGACTGCCCGTGAGATTGGACAACAGGCTAGTCATATAACAGTTTGGAGAAGCTTAAATTCGAATCCACCAGTTGTGAGGCGAAGGGCCATCTCAAGACCAAAACTAACACCTCCAAGAAAGAATGTCCTGGACTTCCAAATGGCGACAAGTAGTGTTTTCAGATGAGAAGAGATTCTGCCTCGATGGTCCCGATGGATTTTCTCATTTTTGGCATGATTTACGACATGAAAGACTCGACAGATGGGTGGAGGATCAGTCATGGTATGGGTGGCCATCGATATGAAGGACTAGCTGATCTTGTATTTGTGGATGGACGCATGAATGCAGAAAAGTACCAAAGCCTCCTATACGAACATCTCGTTCCATTCGGGCCACTAATTGCAGGTGATAACTGGTTGTTTCAACAAGATAACGCCCCATGCCATGCTGCTCGATGCACCAAGAAATGGTTCCAAGACCAGAAAATCAACACGATTCCTTGGCCATCCCTTAGTCTGGACTTAAACCCTGTCAAAAATGTCTGGGGCATTATGGTCAACAAGGTGTATGAACGCAATCGTCAATTTTCAGGGGTAAAGGAGTTGAAAATTTCCCTATATGAGGCATGGGATGCTATGAAGCTTTCAGTGATCCAAAACTTAATAGACAGCATGCCGAAAAGAGTCTTTGAAGTCATCAAGAATAAAGGGGGCTCCATTAACTATTAATTTGGATGTCAATAAACCAATTAGGAGCAATGATTGTACTGGTCTTATAGTTCTGTGATAGCTGTTTTCTTATTTTCTTATTTTGCTAAAAAATGTGAGTGTTGAAACAAACGTTTTCACTTGAAAATGTGTTTATTTTGTATTAACATTACAAGAAAAATACAGTGATTACTTTAAATCAATAAACAATGTCTAAACAATTACATTGTTGTGAGGTCTTATAATTTTGCAACAGAGTGTAGTATGAGCCTTGATATACTAAAATACACATAGACTATTTTTCATAGAATATTTATCATCATAAAAGTAAACTTTTAAAGGGATAACAAATTTAATTTTTATATGTATATATGTATTGTTTATTTACTTAGGCCCACTACTTAAACCGATGATTGCATTTGCATTTGTTTGATGGCACCTGTTAAACGTGTGGCGTTGAAGATAATATTCCACACCTCTGACTCTAGGTTGCTTTTAAAAGTAACATGAATAAAAATTTAAAAATAAAAAATAAAGAAAACTCAACAACAACAACCTCTTGACAGTTTTTCCACCTATTTTTTTTGTTCCAACATTCATATGTGTGATGATGACAATTCAGAAAAATCCTAGATGACAAGATGAAATTTTAGGGCAGCCTATAATAATAATAATAATGATTACTGTATTCTTATTATATTTTTTGAAGGTGTGCATTATGTTGCTTCAATTTTTTAGTTTTTAAATTCATATTTCTGAAGTTGATTAATAGTTTTGCTTAGCATTTACTATAATTTTTCTGACATGCATTTTTTTTAAATGAAAAATAAATGTCAAATTTTAGAAATGGGTAATTAAATTATCAATTAAATTTTTGGCTTGTATTTTTTCCCCACAATTTCTCATAAAATTGTTGCAACATTGCTGATAAGCATACTTTTGAGGTTTATCTGTGGTGAGAACTGAGATTCTCTTTAATATTTATTAAGGCCAAGATACTGAAAATGGAAGTAAAGACAAATTATATATATATAATGTATATATATGAAATGTGTGTGAAAAGATATATATTGAAGTTAATTCATGTTATTTAAATATTTTTTTTACTAGATTGAACTATGCTCATTATTATTGGAAAGTGATTATTTTTGTTGTAAATATTAAATATATTTAAAGTATATGATGGATTATTATTTGGATTGGTGATCCTGAACAATATGTGATCTGTTTGGAAGAAGCTGTAATTTAAAACATAATCATGTAGGAGTAAATTTTCCATTTGGTTAACTCCTTAATGACCCCTTAGGAGATTAATATTGAAGTTTATTATAAAGTGATCAGTACATAAGAAAACATACTTTATAGCCATAATGGTTAAATTTTACTTTTGATCCTTAATGTTAAGCTTAGAGTTTTAGTCAGAATGTTTCATCAAATGAGAAGTAACTGAAAGAATATTTAAAGAATCATTTGCAAATATTAACATTTACCAAAATAATCTTTATATTATTTTATCTCTGGATTTTAGATTATCGAAATTATTATCATCATCATCTGACAATGTAATTTTTTTTTTTTTTTTTAAGAAATGATTGTAAATAAAAGTAATTTATAAGAGTTTATCTATCTTAGGAGGAAAAAAAAAAAAGAAAAAGAAAAATGGTGAAAAAATTCACATATGATAAATGGACACTTTGTTTGTATATGATGCTTGGAATAAATGTTTTTAAAAAGTGCACAGTAAAATTTAATATTAGTCTTGTGATGCTTTGTTTTTCCATTTTCAATAAAATACTTTTCATCTGCTTTCTTCTATTTTCTCTCCATAATCGATATTTCTATGTTTGAAAAAATTCTGTGACCTAGATTCAAAGGGAAAAAATCCATTTTTACCAATAACATCTTTACCTTATGTTTGGAGCATAACTCTAGTTTAAATTTATTACTTTTGTCTGAGTGTTCATCAGTTTTCTGATGGTTTGGAAAGTAGGAATTCCAGATCTGCGAGCTGGGTGCCTGACCTATTATTGGGCTTGTATCTTGAATACCTTTAGAATTTAGGACACATAATGACAGTCTTGCTATCCCATGTCTGCAGTAGCCCAATTGGTAGAGGCAACAAGCCTGATACTCACGATCCCTGTTTTGAATCCAGGTCGTGGAATATTTCCTTTGGTTTTTTTTTTTTTCCCCAATATCTTTTCATTATAAGTCTTGTTAAATTTTCTATGAGAATAGGATAGAAAGAATAAGCCATCCATATAGAAAAATGCTAAAAATAGAGGATATAACAGATATACGTATACAGATTATTGCCAAAGTATTCAAGGAAAGAGAAAACTTCACAGCAACATATGAAGAACAAAATGATTTACTTTTCATATTCTCATTATCTACAATATATTCATAGTTGGTTGTCTTTAAAAAATTGTGTTTATTATAGCCATTGTTAATATTCATTGGGAGATGTCTGACAAGGAGATTCCACATACTCTTGACTCACTGAATTTGATAAAAAACATTCTATAAGTATCTTTCACCCAATTCAATACCCATAAAAAGCCATTCGATACACTTCTCAAAATATTCCGAGAAAAAATTCATAAAGTTTATCAATGTATGCAGTTTTTTATTAGAATCCTACTCTACAATTTTGGGTATTTATAAACTGCACACTTTTAAATAAAGTTTATGAATTTTTTTTTCAGAAAATTTTGATAAGTGCATCAAATGGCTTTGCATGGGTAGTTTTTATTTTATTTTATTTTATTTTATTTTATTTTATTTTTTATCAAATTCGGTGAGTCAGAGTACGCAGAGTATCCTTATGAGCAACGACATCTACAAATTGTATGGCTTAATAATCAGTGGTTAGGATCATCTGATTTGAATTTAACTTTGTATCAAAAAGAAAGTTTTCTTTTACATATATCTCTATCAAAAATATCTATTATACCTTCTGTTATGAAATTTATCAAAGCGATGGGTCCAGAGTTCCTTAGTAATAGTTAAATTCAAATCAGGTGATCTTATTTGATAATGTTCTCTCTGTAAGGCAGGTCTGCAAGTTACAGATGGAAAATACACCTTTACAGGAGCTAAACAAAATAATTTTGAGCATTTCAGAAATAGAGACAATATAGATGCATTATTAAAGGAAGTTATAAGAGGTAATTTTGGGCCACCTAAGACATCATTATGCTATGTGTCACTCTTTTCAAGATATAACTTATTCAGGCCACTCGCCTTCATTTTATTGTTGTTAATGTTTATATTAACAATTTAAAATGGTTAATGATGATTTAACCATTTAAGTAATAATAAAGTAGCATAAAGGTGAACTCTACACCCAAAACAACTTTGTTTAAAATGAAAGATGAAGGTCTCAATAACAACGTAGCATGTATAAAAATTTTCCATTCGAGCTCAAAATTGATAAAATATATAAAAAACTTTCATTTTTTCACTCTCCCTGCGATCGACACTGGCGTCATGTTTCGGCAACTATTACGTAACAATTTGCCAAGAGGTGCGAAGGAGTTTTGAAGTCACACATTGGACACTGTCAGTTAGTTGTCAGTTGGGCATCGCAATGGACTTTGAAATTGAAACAAGACCGATAGTGACGACTGCGATTTTGATAACAGTGATAGTGATATACGAGGGCCGTCAGCAGAATTAAATGCTACTGCAACTTCTATGATATACAGCCCTATGCATTAAACCGTGAAATGGGATCTTCTGCTTGTCGCGTCGGCGTCTACACAGCAGAGGCTTACCTCATTCCTTCGGCGTTTAGCATATGCTGTTGCAGTCGTTCTCGAAGAACACCAGGCCCGTTTAGAGTTGGAAGAGCATCTAGTTCCACCTTATACGTGATCTAGTTTCAGCGAATTTCTTGTTTGAATTGATACTGAATATAAAACCGTAGATGCATAGATAAAGCAAGATGCTTCGAAATGAGCACACGATGCTGTTTGGAGTTAGATACCAGTTCCCTCGCTGTCAAAAACTAATCCACTTTTTTTTAATCTATTCTGATTGTGGAAATCTATGAAACGTGAAATTTCTATCTGACTGTCTATTTACACATCCAAACAGAGAACAAATTGAAGGCATACCGCATAAAACAGGTTAGCAAAATCTTACGATATGTAGAATCGCTCTAAGCGACTAGAATCTCTGTGACAAAATTCCCCGAGGTTTTCGCTGCAGGAAATGGCACCTTGTTCCGCCATGTTCTCTGGAGAGGGATGGAAGATCCCATGCCAATTTTCAATTTTCTGAGCCATTTTTCTTAATAAAATATTAGGAAAAATCGAAAAATTTTGAATGATATATATATTCTATTAACCTTTATTAATGTTATGATGCAAAAAGAAAATAAAGTCGAATTTTTCCGTGGAGTTTACCTTTAAACAATTTAGTGTTTATAATTTGGGTGTTGTGCCAGCCAGGGAAGATGAAAGCCATCTTGGTACTCCTCTACTATGACTGAACTCTCCTGTGTTTTGGTACATTATCATCTTGAAAGTGAAATAACTGTTTCACTTATACAGAATGTGCAGGTATTTGAGAACAAAACGACGTCCGCAGGTAAAAGGAGCAGACACCTAAGATACTACAGAGCATTTAATACAATTTACATCTTTTTACAAAGGACTACAAAATACATATTCAATAAAACCACCATCTGCTGCAATGACAGCTGGTAGGCACCAATGAGGTGAGTCTTTGGGATTTCTGCCATTGCCTCCACAATAGCTGCCTGAGAGCATCAGCAGTGTGGATGCTTGTTGGACTCCCTCTCAATGATGCCCCAGTCATAATAGGCCAAAGGATTGAGATCAGGGGAGCTGGGGGGGGGGGGGGGGGCACATGTTGGGAGGGATGTGGTCATGAAGATTTGTGGTCATCCATGCAAGGGTGCTGTGGGCCTCATTTCTTGGAGTAGAATCCTGTTGAAAAACATGTGGCCTACTACGTGCTGCAGCAGTAATCCAGGGCTTTACAACTCTTGTCAAATCATCGGTGTAAGCAGCAGCATTGACCCTGAGACCTTGACGGAAGAAATGTGGAGGCATCACGTCACCTTGACTGTTCACGACTCCCAGAACCATCACTGCGGCTGGAAATTTCGTGTGCATGGTGGTTGGAACTTCCTTGGGTGTTTGACACAGCCATCGATCATTTCGGCAGCATCCAGTTCTCCCCAAACTTTGAACACGAACGAACGGGTGACTTTCAAAAATGCAGCAATCTCATAGTCGGGGTGTCCTGCAGCCAAGGAGACGATGACAGCATGTCGCTTCATTTGCTGGGTTATCTTTAGATCCGCCATGTTTATCTGCCTCATTTCGAAATTACTAAATACTATGACGTATTGACTCTTACATCATACTCATGTGTTCTCAAATACTGCTGCACCCTGTAATAAGAAACAATATCTGCATGATGAGGCTGATTGCTTATACTATGGATGAAGAAAAATATATATTGTCCAAGTATTCTGATAGAACACATTCCTGGAGGATATGTAAAGGAGCAACAGAATATCATGATGAAGCCATCACAAATTCAACCCGCATTTGATAAGGGAACACATTATCTGCAGTGTAAGGTTCTTCGGAGTTCTCTATAAGGAAATAAGGTAAATTGTAATTTATCTGACCTTATTACTGGCTTCCTTTCATCATTTCTCGCATGTCTTGTGATTGTCATGGAGACACCCAACTAGGTAATGCATTAATTGTTGTCACTTTGTTTATTATAACAAAGTTTTTGTGCATAGTTTGACAAAATACCTGTTATGTTCAGTGCTGATATTCAAAACATTTAAAATAAACTTAATGAAATAAACATCATAATTTTTACTAAGGAACTCTTGAACCCGTTGCTTTAACAAGTTTCATGATAACAGAAGGTATAATAGAGATTCTTGATTTAGAGATCTGTAAAAGAAAACTTTCTTTTTGATACACATATTAAGTTAAATTCAAATCAGTTGATCTTAACCACTGATTATTAAGCCATACAATTTACACATGTCGTTACTCATAAGGATACACTGTGTGCACTATAATAAAATTATTCATAAGGTGATGTTGAAATAAGGATTGAGTTTGAACAAATGATTTGATCGAGCTGTTATTTAACAAACTGAATATCATTGCTGTGTCTATCCAAAACCTTTTAGCAAATCCAAATTGTAATGGAGAGCCTAATTAGTTGTAATTATAGGTTGTTGAAGTTCTCATATTGCATATGATAATATGTTGTATTTTCCGGACTATAAGTCGCATTTGTTTTTCATGATTTTTGGCCCTTGAAGGGCCCTGCGAATTATACAGCGAATGCGATGTATATATAAAATTTAGAAGAAAAATTAAACAGGATGCGAACTAGTATTAAAAGAATGAAAAAAAAAACAACTTTATATTTGTTTTATACAAATTATTGGCCCTGCAAAGGACAATCTTTAAAAATTGCCTAATCTGGATCGGGAAAACCTTGTAAATTTTCATCCTCGGTATCCTTCTGAAACAGGTGAGCCAAGTCCAACAGCAGTATAAAGATATTTGTTAGTTAATAATGAAGTTTATTCGAGAATTATGGATATTGAAAGATTATTATGGTAATTATTTGTGTCAGCCCTCTTTCACGCCACTTTCAACGCATGGTTATTGAAAGTAAAAGTGGAGCAATTCGCTAGATTCAGCTCCTATAGATGGCGCCACTTGTTGAGCCAAGATGGCTGGCCAAAACTGGTAGTTGTACATGCGGGGCAATTGGTTAACATTGTTTGAGATGTCTCTAGGTCTAACATTTTCAGATATTTACACCATTTAAAATGTAGTGGGCTATCACTGGACGAAGGAGGGGAAGTCTTAAAGCAAAATGTATGTTATCAGCTGTGGATTCACTAAATAATAACTGTTGACTTTTGATAACTACATCCTGTTTGTCTTCACTGTTTAATAATTGGGAATGTAATAAGTTGTTTTTATTTTTGTAATATTATTTTATATTTGTTTCATGCCATAAGGCAAATATAATGCAAAATGACAAGTAAACAAAAGCAAAAAAGCAGCAGAATCTATGATAGGACTCAAAAAGTTAAACCAGTAGAGTAAAGAAATGTTTAATAAGGAGACTCCACATACTCGGAATCACAAATTAAACACCCATGAAAAGACACGCACTTCTCAAAATTTTCCGAGAAAAAAAAATTCATAAAGTTTGTTATAATTGCCTACACTTAATAAATGCCCGAATTGTAGCAAAGATTTTTATCGCATTCAAATAATTTAGTGATAAAACACAAGAATCTATTTTGCAAGTACAGATTCAAATCCCGTCTTCGAAAATTTTTTTTCTTTTCGTAAATTTTGTTTAACATATATGGGAATGTGTAATTCAATTACTAAATGTATTTCCGATTTTCCAAATAGCTACTATCATGTTTTTAATAAAATGCATATACGAATTATTATAATTAATGATCCACAGTGGTAAATGAGCAGTTAAAAAAAAATTATTTATCCACATACATGTTTAATTATTTTTATAAATTTTGCAACTTTTGGGATGATATTTTGTTCACACAATGATTAAATAATTATTGCAGCATGTATATACCATTAAAAATAATGTGTCGTATTGATAGTTATAGTTTATCAATCACCCTTCAATAACATTTTTAACTTTCGATTAAGCCACCAATTTACAATTTCCTATTTCTAGGAGCAGAAGTTAACTATCACATCTGTCTTTAAGAATTATAAGTTCTTTTGTGGTTTTTTTAAGAAAAGAAAAGAAATTTAACTTGTAACAACCTTTCAATTTTTGCAAAAATAACCGTAGCAAATCGGAAATTTTAGATCATCTTAAATTATATATAATAATTCTTATATGCATTTTATAAAAAAAATGATGGTAGCAAATTGGAAAATCGGAAATATATTTAGTAAAAGAATTTCGCATTTCCATACATGTTAAAAAAAAATTTACGAAGAGAAAAAAATTTATCTAAGATGGGATTTGAACCTGTACCTGCAAAATAGAATTCTAGCGTTTTATCACTACACTAACTGAATGCAATATTGAAAACAGGAAAAATGTTGTGAAACCTTTGTTGTTTATTACAACCATTTTTAATACAACTAACGAGTTGTAATAAAATTCTTATACTTTTGCGAATGACAAAAAACACTGAAACCATCAGCCAAAATTTATTTTCAAAGAAATAAAAAATACTTGCACTCTAAAATTATAAACAACCGTCCGCCAAAAATAGTGTAACCAAAACAATAGCCTAATATAATTTTTCTTGCCAGCTGATGACAAAAGTGGCCCAGTCTGGCGAGAAATAGCCCACTTTGTTCACACAATCTGTGACAGTGAAATTCAGTACTCAGTTTGAGTAGTTCTTACTAGTGTCGCACGGTGGCGTGACGATAGCTGCATCTAGCGAATAGAAGACTGATTTAAAAATTTCTTTTGGGTGTATCACTGTCATTGTGGAGAGATTTTGGAGTGACAAACTACGATGGGGTACCTCTTGACTGTAATTATTAGGGTTTGGATTTTGCATATGCATATGTTTCCTCTGAGCTAGTAACTCATTTAAATGATTCTTTATTGTGCATATTTCAGGCTTTAGCACATATAAATGGATATTTCAGGCTGTAGCACATTTTTTTGCGTATTTCGCACATTGGTGCATATTTTTGCATATTTTGGGTAGTTTTGCTTATTTAAAGTTAATTTTACTACTACTAAAAATATTATTAAAAAGAAAAAAACCAATATAAATCTTTCATTGATTGGACCGAGAGACACCAGATAAATGTACGTTTTGCTTGTAAGAGCCACTCTGCTTATTAGAGCCAGTTATTGTAGAGAGATCTTTGCTGTAGAGCATTTGGAAAAAATTTTATTGTTCAGGTCAATAAATTTTAATTTTTGCTATGGTTTAATTTGTTTTTGTTTTTATAGTCCATTTTCATAAGTATGACAATGAAAGTAGTGCATGAAAGTAAATTTTTGGCACATTTTTAGTGCATATTTTGGCTTCTTTGAGGGCATATATATGTGCATATTTTAGCACTTTTTAGTGCATATAAATCTGAACCCTAGTAATTATATAAAAGATTTTGAAAATAAATCTGATATCTATCTCAAGAGGAGGGGCCGCATAGCCATTTACTATACTCTGATATCTAGAAGAACATTTTTGGCAGTTTGGAGTTGTTAAACGCACATACATAGTGCAACTTGTACATCAAATGCAATATATACAGGGTGACCCAAACTTATCCAGCATAATTGTTTAGGAACATTGTATGGTTCAAATGGAACAAAAAATGTTGTATAAACATTACATCTAATTTCGATTGTGTGTGAGATATCAACGTTTGTCTATTTTCTTTTATTTAGAGTCTTTTCCTAGAAAAAGCATAGGTTTACCTATTTATTCTTAAATTTACTCTTCCTGTTTTGCATATGCCAAACAGGAAGAGGAATCATCGTACTTTTAGCATATTTTATTGGCTTGGCAGTTGATTTGAGCAGTTGCTCATATTGTGCAACACAACGTCGAAGTTCATTATGCCGCTTGTTTTCACAAATGAAGAATATGCGAACATTCATTTTTACTATGGGCTTGCTGCTGGTAACGCTTCAGAAGCCAGCAGGTTGTACGCAGATGCATTTCCTCATAGCCGCACCATCCACATCAGGAAGTGTTTTCAAGGGTACACCAAGTTCTAAGGGAGACAGGATCGTTCAGACGTCGATATCTCACACACGATCGAAACTAAATATAATGTTCATAGGACATTTTTTGTTCCGTTTGAACCATACAAAGTTCCTAAACAGTTATGCTGGATAAGTTTGAGTCACCCTGTATATGCTTTAACGATTTTCCTTGACTTTTTGCTAATACGACTTACTTAATGGTGCAACTAATAGTCTGGAAAATATGGTATCTCTAAATAAGGTCACTGACAGCAATATAAGTACATGTATATAAATTTCTTTATTAGACTTGAGAATGCAATTAATTTTTATTACTGAAGATGGTGTAAACCAAAACTAGTCTAATAAAAAATTTATAAAGGGTGATTCAGAATAAGTGTTCAATCATTGGCAGGGAGGCCAGAAAACAAAACAATGCAATAATGATATAGCAACATTATGTTGCAAATGCAAAACAGGGGCTATACGATCACAAAAACAGGGGCGCTGAGAAGCGTGTTACGGTGCAAGGTCACAACTTCGAACACTTCCTGTAAAGGTACTGTGCGAATTTCTTGTTAGCCAATTGTCTGTTTATTTGCACATTACCTTCTCCCTTTTACATATTCTTAGATGTTCTTAGCAAACAAAAAATTTATTTAAAATAAATCAAGTATATACAGCAAGTATTGTATAACAATTTTATTAAAATTTGCAATAATAAAAATCTTATAAAAGAATAAAAGTTAACATTAAAAATAACTTTT
This sequence comes from Rhysida immarginata, assembly GCA_023313115.1. Taxonomy (NCBI): domain Eukaryota; kingdom Metazoa; phylum Arthropoda; class Chilopoda; order Scolopendromorpha; family Scolopendridae; genus Rhysida; species Rhysida immarginata. Next base: position 2,778,615 of record JAHWFO010068719.1, on the reverse strand, counting down.
AAGAAAGTTCTCCCTCCTAAGAACTCTAAAAGCATTTCTTTTACTGGAAATAAATAAGTCTTGTGTTATTCATTGGATGTTTCCTCAGGTACAGGTGTGCCATCTTTGAAACGTCGATAGAAACTTTGGACATAAGTGAACACACATTTCCAGTCGGGTTTCTTCATTACAACCATGTCTTCCACATCAAGAAGTGGAGCAATGCCAGCTTTATCTCTAAAATTAAGAAAGATCTTTTATTTTATTTTTTCCTGTGTCTAAATATGGGGTGCAAATCACTACATACATGTATTTTCAAACCAAAAAATCCAAACCAACTCTATGGTTATATACAACTTGTTTAAAACAAAAGATGAAAGTATCAATAATCATATAACATATATTAAAAACCTTCAATTTGAATTCAAAATTCATAAAAAACTTGCATGCTTGCGATAGAGCTGACTGCCATGACTTAGGAAAAACCTTATATAACAAGAACAAAACGGATGTGAAATAGTTCCTGAACCGTGAATTGCACACACCATGCATATAATAACCTAACAATAATTGTTATGACAGCAGATTGAAACCTAACCACGGGGTGGGGGAGGGGGGGCGTAAACATGACATAATCCTCAATGAGGATATGATCAGGGCCTTCTCTATTATCAGGGTAATAGAGAAGGCCCTGATATATGATCCACTGACTACATCATGTATATCACAGACTGAGTAATATATTATCAGGAATGTATGAAGGGGGCTGTATTAGAGATCATATAAGACTAGACTTAACACTGAAGTTATTAATGGTAAACTAGCTAGGATCAATGGACACATGGTTTTATATGAAACAATTCCCACCTATTTGAATGGCTAATACATGGTGCAACCATTCTTTACGTTCTTTTTGAGTACTGCCTTTGTGGGGTTTTTTTTGGTTTTTTTTTTTTTTTGGTTTTTTTTTTTTAAAGCACTAGAAAAAATTGAAAAGAATAAGCCATGGGCTACATACATTGGTCTTGAAAGTTATAAATTAACCAAATTTGTTAAATCATTGTATGAAACAGTATGAAAAAGCAGCCTTTATAAATTAACACATTTTACATGCAGAATATTTATATTGGTTAACAAAAAGAATATTTGCCATTAAATATAGAGAAAATATTAACTCAATTTAATATAACTAACTTTTCTATTCCTCTTTTACCTTTTCACTGTTAAATAACCATTGGATCTATATTTGAAATTTAACATAGCAGGGGATCAGCTTCCTGAGGGTTTGTTTGCTCTTTCAAGCTTGTAAATAAGGGGACAAACATAAACATCCATGCCCTCATTCAAATCGGCATGATTTGAATCTGCGATTTGCTGATCTCAAGTGTGAAAAAACCTGCACCTTAGTGCTTTCGGCCACTGAGCCGGCAATTAACCTCTTCAACACCAGTGACGAACTTGCGTTCGTCAAGCCACACCCTCTGTTCAATACCATGACGAACATGCGTTCGTCATTTTCAGTTATTAATTCCATTAACGAAATGAAAACGTGGTTTTTCAGGACTGAAAGAGTAAAATCATTTGGAACAGTTTATTTTTTATGGGTCCATTTTCTTGTCGATAGATGGAACCATTGCGTTTATTCTTTGATTGCTAATTTCAACACCATTGTACGTTGTATTTGGACAGTAAGCAACAATACTTTGCTCCTTTTTTGTAAAAAATGGATGATTATGATTATGTTGATGCACGTTTTGGATGCCAAAAATCCTTATTTTGAATTAAATATTGATTCTGAAACAAAAATATTCTTACAAAATTGTACATGACGAACGCACGTTCGTCATTGGTTTGCCAGATAGTACATAATATCTGATCTTGGGAGGTATCCTTCAAAATTTCGGCTGGTCGTGAAGAGGTTAAATATAACCGAGACAAATCTCCATTGCAAAACATATCGTCCAAACTGGACATCAGTTTATCAAAGCTGATCAAACTATGGAAAATTAAAAAACCAACCAACAATTAAATACAATTATTACATGGTGTCTAAAACCTTTCTACAGATGGTAGAGGAATTGTAAACTGAGTATTTTAAGATGGAGAACCAATGGTCAGAAATGCATACTTCAGCCACCACATTATCTTGAGTGAGAAATACGTGTGAGGAACATTTTTGTAAGCTGCTTCAGTTTTCAGAGCAAATAACAATTTTTTTATTCAAATTTGCTTTTGCCACATAGGACTGCCAACTGTCTAGGTTTCACCTGGACATTCTGTAATGGTACTCCTCAATCACTCCTGAAAAGTATTTCGTCATTATCTCCACTTGCTCACGCCCAAAAAGGGAAAGAAATGCCCCATTTTCCATTACGTGTGATTTCATTTGAGCAAGCAATCTTTACCCAAGTTCAAAATAAATGCTTTAATGAATCAGTGGTTCAGTGTGTATTAATTTTCTTTCTGCCGACCAGCTATCTGTCTAAGGCAACCCCTGCCAGCAGAATGGATAAGTTTCGACAAGTTCACTTCTGATCGCTCTCTGTCTTTAATACTAGAGTCTTAATTACTGTGCTTACTAATCAAGAGCAAGTAAAGCATACACTGTAAAGCAATGATCAAAGAGATCTTCACTCAAAGAATTAAATTGTTTCATTGTTCATTTTTATTTAAATAATTTTATGCAAAAAGAATTATTAATTAAAAATTACATGTATTAATAACTTAAGGAGCTAGAATTGAATAAATATCATATAAAAGCAAAAGGAAAGTATTATAATGAAAATCTGATAATTGTTTTAACAATTTACAGGATAAGATACCTTCAAAGTAAATTATTCAAGTGTATTAAGAGTTATTATTATATGAAGTAATTCAATCTTAGATTACAAAATTAAGTTTCTAAATAAAGGCCTTTTCTTTAATTTAAGCTGTAATTCACTTGTGCATTCTAAAGTTAAATGTTAATTCAATATCGTGATCGATATGCATATCGTTTGTTGGATTTACTCATATACATGTTCTTTCGTCACTTTGAATTCTCCCAAGTTCTGGTTTCCAGCTGCACAAGTTTCAACACCCTACTCATGAGACGAAATATCACAAACTTGTATAGCAGATCATGATTGCCACTTGTTTCTAGTTCATCACTCCAGTCCTTTTCAGATTGTGCTTTGCTGCGCAGGTTCATACAGATTTGAGGGACATGTCTATTAATTCTTTCGAGTTTGATGTTGCTTTTGAGCCATGATTGGGATTTCTACTGAAACCTTCTTTTCAATACAAGTTTTAACACCCACTCGTTTTTATCGTCCTCGACGTCAACAGTTCCAATCACAATTCGCCTACTCAGCTAGCGTACTGTAGCTGCAGTTTCGCCTACAAACTCCAAAGTTCATAGTTGATTCACTTATATTGTGCATTGAAGGCTTGTTCATCACCATGCCCTTAAATTTAAATACAAAGAGCATCAGAAAATAAACAAGCTTTAAGCAACTCAAACATTTCTTTTCAGAGCTTTTTTTCTTTGCTTCCATTCCCGTGTGAGTTTTTTCATTTTCTCTCTTCTTCTGTTAAATTATTTTCCCACCCTAAAACTTTCTCAGCCAATCCGATTCTTTTATTTCACTCCCCTCTCATGATTTTATCATCTCTCCCTCGACCTCAATGATAGAGATTTCTGTGTCCATGGCAGCACCCTAATCGAACGCTCACCAAGAATGATCACATATACTAATGCTTGGCGTTTCCATGGAAAATGGGCATCGAAAAGCAGATCGTTTGAGTGAAAACGGAAAAGGGGGGGGGGGAAGGCAAAATAAAACAACACAGGATGAATAATTTTGGAGAAAAATTGATAACTCAAATTAGAATAATTTGATGCGATATCATATGATATCACAATTCCAGGAATAGGATGAGATTGTCCAGGCAATGCCACCTAAAAAACAAAAGCCTGGTCACTGCTTCATCAAGCGTGGGCTGACAATTCAACTTTCATTGTTTACAATAAACGAAAAAGCACCTGTTGTAATTGGTATTTTTTCTTTTATTGTAAATAATGAAAGTTGGATTGTCAGGCCTCGTCTGATGATGCAGTGAGCAGGCTTTGTTTTTTAGAAGACATTGGTCCAGGCAATATTTTGATCATACCCTGGACTCTAAATGGACAGGAATTGAGATTTTAGTACCGGTAAGTATTTTAGTAAACAGTAAATATAGGCTTGCTTTCTAGCAGTTCTGAAATTATCCATTATCTTTAGGATTATTCTGTAGTTAATTTCTGCAGCAAAAATTCAACAGAAAAACAAATTTGAGAGAAACTAATAAGAAGCAAATACAGTTAAATCTACTATGTTGAGGGTAATAGATATCATCATGAATTGATTAGCATGTTTAGTTTATTGTAATTTTCAGTGATTGTTTCAGTATAAGCCTAAATGTGCAATTTGAATTGTATCCTGGAATTGGTCAATGAAAAGATGGCATCCTAATGCCACATGGTCCAACATTTCTTCAATGTTCTTTGTTTAGCCCCCTGGCCTTTGTCTTTCATAAATTCCTATCCATGGCAATAAATGTCTTAAAATTCGGAAACTTTTTTTCTATAAATCCATTCGTTTTACATTAAATGCATGTCTGAAAATTCCTGTGAGGATAACACTCCATCTTCGATAACAAAGCATAAACTAAGACAAATTGAAAAGCATAACCTGTAACAGAAACAAATGTAACCATGGAAACATAACAAGTGATTTTTGTATTGTTTTCTAGACTAGTGCCACCAAATATTGATACAGCAAGCAGTTGTTTGTTCTGAAAATGAAAGCAGCTTACAAAAATGTTCCTCACACATATTACTCATTCAATATCTCGTGGGTCTGCAATATGCATTCCGACTATTAGTTCCCTATCAGAAAATACTCTGTTTATGGCCCTCTAACATCTACAGGGTGTTTCATAATTGGTGTCCCGTCTTTAGGTCCAAATAACGGCTCAAGGGGAACAGGTGGGGGGGAAATGAATATTGATTATTTGGTTTTAATGTCCCCTAATTCAGAATAAAAACATTTTGCGTCCCTGGGGGTGAAGGGATAAATTTTGAAAATTTTAATTTTGTAGGGGTAGGGGTTAGACCTCATGTGTTATTTAGAAAGTTGTAGAGCATCATGTAAAATGTGGGTTTAGCAAAAATCCCGGTGAAAAAATCTCATGCCCTGCCCCCTTTATTGAGTAGGTAAAGTGAAAGGTATGGCTAGCCGATGTGGACAAAAACCATACTTATTAGAAAACAGTAGGGCCTACATTTGGAAAATTAATGAGAATGTATGAGTCGTTACCCTTAAAAGCTAATAAACTCGACCGATTTGCTCTTCCACTGTTTTTTAATAAGTAATAAAGTTCTATTAAGTTTCTAATGAGTTTTTCTGTTTTTGTCTACATTAGCTAGCCATACCTTTCACTCTACCCACTCGATAAAGGGCAGGGGATGAGATTTTTTCACCGGGTTTTTTCCTAAACCCACATTTTACATGATGCTCTACAACTTTCTAAATAACACATGGGGTCTAACCCCTACCCCTACAAAATTAAAATTTTCAAAATTTACCCCTTCACCCCCAGGAATGCGAAATGTTTTTATTCTGAATTAGGGGACATTAAAACCAAATAATCAATAGTCATTTCCCCCCAATCTGTTCCCCTTGTGTCGTTTTTGGACCTAAAGACGGTACACTAATTATGAAACGCCCTGTATAAAATTTTGACCCTAAAGGTTTGAGCACTCTACAGATGACAGTATCAAAATTTTTAAAGCAAAAGATTATACAAAATGCCTAAATTCACAAGGTCTTAGAAGCCAATACACTACTATACCAATAATACAATAGTAATACAATGATGTAAAGAAAAAACTCTTTAGCCACAATAAGGTCAACTGTTATTAAAAAACACCCCCTTATTTATTATATTTCACCAAGAACAGATGAAGGTAGGTCACAATTTCACCTTCATCTGTTCTTGATTTCATCTTATATAAATAATTTAAAAATGTGAACTCCTTTTTAATGGAAGAAATAGAAATAAAAATAAATTAATAAAAATAATCGATAAATAAAGGTCACAATTTGTGTTTCTCCACATTGACTGACCTTTATTTATCAATTGTTTTTATTAATTTATTTTTATTTCTATTTCTTCCATTAAAAAGGAGTTTACATTTTTTAATTATTTATATATTATTACAACTCCTACTCTTATATAATATTTCATCTTATTTTATTTTTCAATAACAGTAAAATTGCTTCATATACAATTATTTATTTCTTTACTATTATTTCTCTAACTGTTTACATATAATAAAAATTCCAATTGTCAATACAATATACAACAATAGGTAACCTTACAATATTCAAAAATGTTTGTTAGAAGAAACAATTGTCAATTGAATTTTAATTTGATAGATCCGTTACTCATTATAATCAAATAATCAAACTACAAATAAAGGAGAACATGGGAGTTCATCAAGAAAGCAGATTTGCATTGTTATTGCACGGTTAAGCATTGTTGGCGCTGGCTTGAAGCACACGCCGGAACTGAAAAGTCACCTGACCATTGTTGTCTGAGCAACAATTTTTATCAAACTACAATTAAAGGAGAACATGTTAGTTCGTCACGTGAAACAATTTGAATATGCAAGCTTTGCAACAAGACAATTGAATTTGAAACTAATTACTGCGCAAACTGCATGCAGATAAAATCCTTGTAAATAATAAAAATTAAACACAGGGTAGTACGACCCTGAAAAAAAGCTGATGTTTCGGATAGAGTCTTTCCTTTGTCAAAGCAAGGAGGATAATAGAGAATTATCTTGAAAGTGATAATAGGAGTATTAGAAGATGAATTACATGTAGATAACGTAGGAGGAGAAAGAAAGTATTGGCTAGGGGAACAGAAGGGAACCAATGGAAAGTCTGGAAATGAAATAGAAGACGTGATGGGATAGGATAAGAAAGAGGACAAACGAGAGATGATAAAAAGGCAGTCGTTATAATCAAGTGAAACTTATATTCTAAGACCTTCACATTAGTTAAGAGTTTATTATCATTGAGAGTTAATAAAATGTTTTATTGTTGTTAAGCACTACTTACTCTGCTACTTTAAAAGCCAATGTGAAATTTTGTCTCCGCTTCTTTGGGTCCAGTATAGAGTAGTCAAATGCATTAGGATAAAAGTGATGAATGAGTGCACAGAAGGCCAAACCGTTATTCCAACTTGTTGAAAAATTTTCAATGTTGATATTCTAACAAAAGATATCAGTAAACAATGTGTAATGCTTACAGTAAAGCTAGATCATTTATAGTAATTAGCTGAAATAAATTACAAACAGCTATGACCGATAGGTGTGTTTTAAATAAGTCTTGTTAAGGTAGTACAGCATCCTTTGATGAGCATATTAAAAATGATATAAACAAGGCTTTACAGTACAACATATTAACAGGAGTAGATGAATGCTTCTGATCTATTCCTGATATTTGGTAAACCTTATTAGTGGCATCTTTTATTCTTGCCTTCATCTGGGTAAATGCATAAGAAAATGAAACAATGATTTGGTAAAATCAGATACAAAATCCTGATTGGTTGAAATTTTACAGTTATACCAGGAATAAATAAGGATGGATGAAGTTAAGGACCCTAGATTTATCCTAGTAGACGTCACTAACTTAAAAAGATTTAAACAATTCACAAAGGTATTTTGATGTGTACACTTAGCACTTGTTGGACACACAAAAGACGAACTTGTAAAATAACTTCCAAGACCAAGAGGGTTACCAAGTTTCTCCTTTACAAAAGAAGCTTGCAATGCGATAGACGCAAGGTGGAAAAAATTACATGAAAAACACGTAACAACCTTTAGCATTCTGCTGGGAAGGTCAAGTTGAGCAAAAAATGTTATATGAACATACATCCGTGAGCCCTCAAATAAATACCGGCATTATAAGCACCTCTAACTTAGAGCAATGAGCTCGCCCTGAGATAATGTATGATGCAAGTGCAGCTCATACAGCTGTATAAACCGCCAGTGAAGCGAGTTTCTAAATCTACAGTGTTCAGCTGCAGCATGGGAAAAGCATCAGATTTATTAGACTTTGACAAAGGACAAATCATGATGATTCGGAACGCCGGGAATCTCAGAAATGGCATGTTTGGTGGGCTGTTCACATTAGTTTTTGTGAGTACTTATCGAAAGCGGTGTACAGATAGAGAAATGCTGAATCACTGTCCTGCTGCTTGCCGTCCACAGTGCATTGATTCCAGAAGAGAGTGAAGACTAGTACGCATTGTTCACTGTGAACAAAGGGCTACAGTGGCCCAACTCACTAGACAATGTGTCTCGGCACACATTTCAGCACTGCCTTCTGTGTATGGGCCTGCATAGCCATCGCCCCAGGCGAGCATAGCAATTGGACAATAGAGGACTGGAAGAAAGACTTTTCTATTTTTAGACACTCGGAGACAGCCTTGCTGTATCATGTCTGCGATGGCCCAATTGGTAGAGGCAACGAGCGTGATACTCGTGGTTCCTGGTTTGAATCCAAGTCGCAGAATTTTTCCTTCCATTTTTTTTAAATAATACTTGCCAAGCATTAGATTTATAAGTAAACTAAAAATTCAAACTTTCTTTACCTCATAAGTTTTGGTTTTACTTTTCACCCAGTTCAGTAATATCTCTTTGATAGCTGTTGGGCTGCTCATGTTGACTTTGACTGGTGTAAATGACCTGCAATAAATGAAAAATCAGAAATGCTTCAAAGTTAGAAGAGCGAAGTCATTTGATTTCTGAAGAGTGTTGTTATAGAAATTGGTATGAAGGGCATGTATGCATAGAAAGCAAGTTTCTTATTTTAAATATTATACGAGGGGCGATTGATAAATAAGGTCTCCATGGCTGTAACTTTTTTATTTGTTAACTGATTTTCAAAATTCTTTTTGTATCTTATACTCACATTTGTCCTCTATGTAATACACTATTCACTTTTCGACATAGTCCCCATCCCTTTCCACGCATTGCGCCAACGCGTGACTAGTTGGGTGAACCCGTCGGAGAGGAATTCCGGAGTTGTTGTCGACACCAGGATTGAATGGCAACTTTGGACCCTCTTCTGGAGTACGATAACGTCCGCCCGCATATGAGTCACCACACACCAGAGGCATTGCAGTGCCTACAGTTCAAAGATGAATGAAGTTCAAAGATGAAAGACTTTGCACCTTGCCACTTTCACTGCTTCCCAAAGAAGAAAGAGCCCCTTAAGGGACATGAGTTGGTTCTGACGGCGAGGTAAACGCTGCCATTCAATCCTGGTGTCGACAACAACTCCGGAATTCCTCTCCGACGGGTTCACCCAACTAGTCACGCGTTGGCGCAATGCTTGGAAAGGAATGGGGACTATGTCGAAAAGTGAATAGTGCATTACATAGAGGACAAATGTGAGTATAAGATACAAAAAGAATTTTGAAAATCGGTTAACAAATAAAAAAGTTACAGCCATGGAGACCTTATTTATCAATCGCCCCTCGTATATATCTAATATCATTTTTTTTTTGCTTTCAAATGTATTACAAGATGGAAGTTTATAAACAAGATTGTAGTGTTTAAACATGGTTCAAATTCACCAAATTATAGGCAAGCAGTGTTATATCATAAAATATATCCAACCTAATGGCCCTTTAAAATATTAGCAATGGGCTCCTAACCATCCTGATCCATCAATGCAAAGCATTATTAATGACAACAGGTCCAAAAGAAGAACCATATATAGCAAGATATGAGAAAGGTTGTGAAAGCCCAACATTAATAAAATCTGCAAGATGCAGACAGAAAGCCTTATTCATATTGGAGATGGTCTTCATTGCTTAAATAATTGACTATTAAATAATATAAACATTAATATGACACATCTCCATAGAGACCATTATCAGGTGGCACATGGATATAATGAATAAAGATAATAACTAAACATAATGCAACAGGAAGTTGGTGCTGGATCCCTGGCAGCCTCAATCCTGTTGGGGAAGCAGAAGGGTTAGGCCGCGTTAAGAGTGAGAGCGTCAAGTCAAGCAGCGAAATTTCTATAGGACTCGAACCATGGATAATGGATTTAATCCTTCTTTAGAATTCAATCACCCTTCTACTATTTACTCTACTTACTTCCTTGTTCAGATGAAGGGGTTGAAGAAGAATGTATTTCCAAGACAGGAGAAGGAATCAACAGCCACTAGATTTCAGTAATAAATGGAAATGACATGTACCTGCATTATACCCTTAGCTTGGACCATTGAGAGAAAATATGTGAATATTCTTAAGGGTTATACACTCACTCACCAAAAGTCATGGCACCCCTCCCCCTCCAATCAGGTTCCCTGTCCGTAATGAGACAGATCCCGCTGCTTCCATTCTCGGAACACAGGAATCCTTGATATCATACAATCATTGTAAGCAAAACTAGCTGCAGAAACGTCAGCACGCCAAGAGTTATCTGCATTTGAACGGGGGATGATTGTTAGCGCCAGAGAGATGGGTGGCTCAATATCAGATGTAGCCAACACCCTGAAATTTTCCCGCACAACCATTGCAAGGGTCTATCGAGAGTCACCCAACGAAGGGTTACAACCCATGTTGGACAGTAGACGGTCTGCCCATGGCTCATTGATGCCAGAGGTGTTTGCAACTGATGACCGAAGGGCAACAGCGGGCCAAATCACCATGCAGTACAACCAGGGACGTCCCACAATTGTGTCCGTGACGACAATTCGGTGAACCTTGGCAGCTGCAGGCTTTGGGAGCAGGAGGCCATGACGGGTGCCATTCTTGACAGCTGCACATCGCCAGCAACGCCTAGCCTGGGCCAACCAACATTGACATTGGACCGCTGAGGACTGGCGAAGGGTTGCCTGGTCCGACGAGTCATGGTTTCAGCTGTATCGGGCCTATGGTCATGTCCGTGTTTGGCAGGGGACCATTCAGGCAGGTGGAGGCTCCATACTGGTCTGGGGTGTTTCTCGTGGCATGCAAAGGGGCCATTGGTGCATCTGACATCCACTCTGCGTGCTACTTCCTACGTCGATCTGCTTGGGGATCACCTGCACCCCTTCATAAACTGTTTTTACCCCGCAGGCGATGGCATCTTCCAGCAAGATAATGTGCCTCCACATCCGGCACTTGTGACAAAAAAGTGTCTGGAGGAACATGCTACCGACTTCACGACAATGATTTGGCCTCCACGTTCCCCAGATTGCAGTGCCTAAGGATGTGTTCCGGGGACCATGTAGACTCTCTTCCACGACGGGTTGTCGCTGTTATCCGGGCCAGAGGGGGCCCAACACGTTTTTAGGCAGATGTGTCATGACTTTTGGTGAGTGAGTGTAATCAAAGTGATAATAAGTAGATTTGTTATTGGTTTTGGATTCCTTCTTTTACCTTTATGAGAGCCTTGTAAATATTTCCTTCTTCGTCTCCTTCTTCTGAACAAGAAAGTAAGGATAGGAAATAGTAAGAATGATTGAATTCTAAAGGATTAACTCAGTTATCCATTCTTCGAGTCCTATAGAGATTTTACTGTTTGACTCGACGCACTCACTCTGAACGCGGCCTTAGCCATTAAGGTTGGTGGAAAGGACTCTGGAAAGGTTAAGTTGAAGGGTTTTGGGAAGATTTAGGGGTATATGGAACTTGGAAAGATGGTGCTTCAAATTTATTGGGGGTAGGTGCTAATTTCATTGGTAATTGAAATAATTGTCCAGAAAAGAAAAATCTATTCAACTTTTCGTCTTCATCAGGACTTATTCTTAAGGCGCATGCACAAGCGCACCAGAAAGACCTGCACATGGGATTTTTCAGTCACTCTAGAAAATTCCTGCCAGATTGAGTTCTGGCAAGTTCATTCCCATGCACATTAGAGTCGTTTCTTGTTAGCATACAGGGAAAATTGTGCTGGAAAAAAAGTTATGAGAGTTTTCCATTTGAAACAGAAAATTGCAAAGCTCCTGCACTCAAGTGCACCAGAGAATGCCCAGATGCAGCCAATCCAATCAGAGCTCTTGGCTCTTCTGATTGACTGCCTTTGCAAAGGACTTAGTTTGAGTGGCGACATTGTGTCCTTTGAGAGCCTTGTAGATGAGGCTAGACTGTAAGATGCAGACTGCAAGTGTCATTAGTGAGAGGAAGCCACTCAAAAGCATGTGACTAAGGCAAGAACTTATATGGTGTTTTGTGAGTTTCTAATGTGCTTGTACATCCACCTTCACTATAGTGTACAAATTAACAATGAATGATGTAACAGTAAAGATTTACAATGACTGAAGTATTGTTAACAGAATTCAAAATTACAATTCCAACAAGAACAACAGGAAACCGCTATTCCACATCAAAGGTTTATTGCAACGTATGCGCATTTCGGCAGCCAAGCTGCCTTCCTCAGCATATACAAGAACTTGATCAGACCAGGGTAGTTCTGTTCTGATAAAGTAGAAAAATTACAAAGTCACTTATATAGTAAAAGAGAGCTAGTTAAATCCAATTACAGAATTAAATACATGTTCAAAGTACATAAATTGAAACTACAGGTAGACGATGATCAACCAATCAGGAGTCGTTCTTGTCCATGGTACGTTTATTCTTTCCATAGGTCAGTGGGAATATGTAAAAGTTTTGCCAAGTCTCCCAATTGTGTCACGTCCATGGGGCCCAAGTCGCTGTTTAGTAAATTAGCAGGTTCTTCACTGGTGATGGCATAAGACTCCAGGAAATTCAACAATTTCGGGTCACTTGTGCTGTAGATAATTTCAAAGTCTTCAGGATTATAGTTGTGTTGGCAATCTAGGATATGGTCAGCAAATCTCGATACTGCAAAATTTCCTTTCCTGATACATGCCAAATGTTCACCAATTCTTGTCTTAATTGCTCTCCGTGATTGCCCGTAGTAAACCGCATTACATTTGGCACATGGTAATTTGTAGACTCCTGGTCTATTTTCCTGTGGAATTATATCCTTTCGGTTCGTTATCTGTTTTTTAGTTGTGTTGGAACTCCTATAGACTAAAGTAAGGCCAAAAATTCCCTTGCGATCCTCTTCATGCCCCTATTTAGTTGTTGATTGTAGGGCAAGGCTAGCACTCTTCCTGGGGTGTTTCCTTTCTGTAGTGTGGTGATGTTTTTCAGGTTGATTTGTGTTTTACTTTTTTGGAGATGCTGTTAACTATTTCTTTCTGGTAACCATTCAATCTGGCAAATTCCTTGATTGTTTTAAGTTCATTTTTCTTGCTTTTTGCGTTTAGAGGGATGACATGCGCTCTGTATACCATATGTTGAAATGCTGCTAATTTGTGCTGGTAGCTATGGTTAGAGTCTTTTTTAATAAAATTTGGGACGAAATTTGCTTTCCTGTGGATGTCGTAACTTAGTTCCTCTCCTGATCTTGTTAATCTAATGTCCAGAAATGGAAGGCTACCATTGGCTTCTACTTCCTTAGTAAACTTGATATTAGGACATAAATTATTAAGGTTGGACAAAAAGGTCTCAACATTTTCTTCTTTCTTATTAAAAATTGAAAATACATCGTCCACGTATCTTAGCCACACATTCGGAAAATATTTGAATTCTGTTAAGGCTTGGTTTTCTAATTTTCTTATGTAGATATTAGCTACAAAAGGGCTGATGCTGCTTCCCATAGGAGTACATCGGTCATTTTGTACCATTTGTTGTTAAAGGTAAAAACATAAGAAAATAGGTTACCAGAAAGAAATAGTTAACAGCATCTCCAAAAAAGTAAAACACAAGATCAACCTGAAAAACATCACCACACTACAGAAAGGAAACACCCCAGGTAGAGTGCTAGCCTTGCCCTACAATCAACAACTAAATAGGGGCATGAAGAGGATCGCAAGGGAATTTGGCCTTACTTTAGTCTATAGGAGTTCCAACACAACTAAAAAACAGATAAAGAATCCAAAGGATATAATTCCGCAGGAAAATAGACCAGGAGTCTACAAATTACCAAGTGCCAATTGTAATGCGGTTTACTACGGGCAATCACGGAGAGCAATTAAGACAAGAATTGGTGAACATTTGGCATTTATCAGGAAAGGAAATTTTGCAGTATCGAGATTCGCTGACCATATCCTAGATTGCCAACACGACTATAATCCTGAAGACTTTGAAATTATCTACAGCACAAGTGACCCGAAACTGTTAAATTTCCTAGAGTCTTATGCCATCACCAGTGAAGAACCTGCTAATTTACTAAACAGCGACTTGGGCCCCATGGACGTGACACAATTGAGAGACTTGGCAAAAATTTTACATATTCCCAAACTGACCTATGGAAAAAATAAACGTACTATGGACAACAACGACTCCTAATTGGTTGATATCGTCTACCTGTAGTTTCAATTTTTGTACTTTGAACATGTATTTAATTCTGTAATTGGATTGTAACTAGCTCTCTTTTACTATATAAGTGACTTTGTAATTCTTCTACTTTATCAGAACAGAATTTCTCTGGTCTGATCAAGTTCTTGTATACGCCGAGGAAGGCAGCTTGGCTGCCGATATGCGCATACATTGCAATAAACCTTTGATGTGGAATAGTGGTTTCCTGTTGTTCTTGTTAATCTGTATCCACAGTTTCTGGCTCCATCTCCTTCTTACAATTCCAAGAACAAAACTAAAAACTGCATAACATACAAAACATACATTAAAACCCTTCAGAAAAATACCTACAACAAAAGCCATAATAAACTAAAATTCACTTTGAATTTCCAAAGAAATGAGAAAAAAGAAAATGAAGTCATGTTGTTTATTTTGTGCATGCCTGAACTGTGATTCATAAAACACAGATTAAGAGGGTTGTGCCAAACTATTTGAAATTCACAGCAATTATAGACATGTAGGCACTTTAGAAAAAATTATCCCTATAGAACAACATTTGGTAGAGTATTGTTTGATATTCTGAATTTCCACTAATTTTTGAGGTCATCAGCCCCAGTGTATGAGGATGGATCCAAAAACAGGTTACAAGGATAATAAAAAATTATTTATTAATAATAGACAGAAAATACAAAAAGGAATTAAGAGCCATACTTGCCGATCACTTTTCCACATAATCACCAAATCTATTTAAGCATTTATCTGAATGCAAGAGCAACTTGTTTAACTCAGCTTGATAGAAATCATGTCCCTGCCCATTCAGCCAGTTCTTGGCAGCTGTTTACACATCACTGTCTGAAGAGAACCATGTTCCAGATAAGTGTTCCTTCAATTTTGAAAAAAAGAAAATAGTCACTGGGTGCAAAATCTGTGATGTAGGGGAGGTGGCTCCAGACTTCCCACTTGAACTTTTGCAGCAATTCTTGAGTTTGGTGAGCAGTATGGGGCCTGGCATAATCATGCAGGAGGATGACACCATCACTCAACATGCCAGGGCGTTTGCGTCGGATGGCTTCCTGTACCTTGTCAAAGTAGCACAAGAAATGATCAGCTTGCTCCTCCAAGTGAGACCAGTTTTCTAAACACCTTGCCATTTCAATCGCTCTGATGCATCTGTGAACTGACACTACCTACCCTCACAACTAGCACCATCTGTCTCCACTCGGAGGAAAACATATTCTCTCCACAATAATTACTTTTCAAATGCTGCTGCTTGTAACCTTTTCTTTGATCCATCCTCGTACATTGTGCTTATCTTATCTTATCTTATCTTATTTTATAAGAGCGGGTAGGTTAATCAATGGTAAAAGAACCAGAGACCACCTAGGCACCTATTCCTATGAGGGAATTTTGCGCCAAAACCCAGTAAACCCAAGGAACCTATAGGAATCCAGACTCGCTAAGAAAATGAGTTAGACTACCCTCTGGATCTTGGTGAATGTCCTCAAGAAAAGTAGAATTTAGCATGAGATGACGAATATGTGCCAGGAGCAACACATTCAAAAAGAATATGATGGGCCGTTTCGTCCACCAAATTACATTTTGAACATAGTGGTTTCTCCCGAAGGATCCCCATTCTATATAAATGTTTTCGTAGTATATCATGATCTGTGAGAAAGCCCATGATAACCTGTAGTTTATACAAACTAAGCCGTAGGATACTAGTTGTTAGATTCTGAGTAGGTTTGTTAATCATGAATCTAGCGTGTCTCTGATCGGTGGTCTGTCTCACTAACTGCAGTTTGTTTAGAAATACCGCAGAAAGGATCAGGACCAATAGGTGCCTTGTTTTGCTAAAGTATCAGCGATCTCATTTCCAACTATACCTTTATGGCCTGGCACCCATTGTAACATAATGTTATTTTAGAGAGCCAGGACCTATAGGAGTTGATGACATTCCAAGGTAATTTTAGAAGTTATCTTGGAAGATTTTAAGGCCCTGACTGTCACTGAGTATGAAGATTTTCCTACTAACATAGAGTTTTTCTATACATATCTGCAGACAGTAGATAATAGCTAACTGTGGCTATAGCTTTCTTGGCCTGGAAGACCGTGACCCAATGACCGAACCGGTCATTTTCAACCAACAGTGAACACCCAGGCCAGAGAGTCCATGATGTCGGGAGCCATCCGTATACCAAATGATGGTGCCCTTTGGAAAATGCAGACTCCCCTCTTCCCGCTCTACCACGGGGTCTATGATGACATCGCTCGGTAGCTCAGGGAGGGTTCGAGTTTCCATTATATCAGAAGGCATTTGTAAAATTTTACTGGTCATAATCTGGCTAATGATGGTATGAGATTTCACCCCAGGGAAGTCTACCCATAGCCCTTGATTACCCAGACGATATGAGCTTTTCCTAGCGACTCCTTTGATATAAATATCCAGTAGAGTCAAAGAAAGAATTACTTCCATGGCCCTAGTTGGTATAGTTGAAACAGCGCCCGTGATACCCAGACAGGCCAACCTTTGAAGAGAGGCCAGCCTGGTCTTAACGGTAGACTGCTCAACCTTATGCCACCAAACCAGAGTATGTAAAATAGGTCTAATGGCTGTAACGTACATTGTGCTACTATCAGCAGTAGTGCATGGAACCTATAGCTGAAGGGTGTGGGGGGGGGGGGGGGGGAGAGTTCGAATTGCACATTTTACCTTTGAAGGAAAGACATTTTTACTACCATGGGGATTGCTAGACATACCTTTCACTTTACCCACTCGATAAAGGGCAGAGGATGAGATTTTTTCACCGGGTTTTTTGCTAAACCCACATTTTACATGATGCTCTACAATTTTCTAAATAACACATGGGGTCTAACCCCTACCCCTACAAAATTAAAATTTTCAAAATTTACCCCTTCACCCCCAGGGATGCGAAATGTTCTTATTCTGAATTAGGGGATATTAAAACCAAATAATCAATATTCATTTCCCCCCCCCCC
Source organism: Rhysida immarginata (assembly GCA_023313115.1). Classification (NCBI taxonomy): domain Eukaryota; kingdom Metazoa; phylum Arthropoda; class Chilopoda; order Scolopendromorpha; family Scolopendridae; genus Rhysida; species Rhysida immarginata. The sequence goes on along the minus strand of JAHWFO010068719.1, from coordinate 2,761,214 downwards.
CCCCCACCTGTTCCCCTTGAGCCGTTATTTGGACCTAAAGACGGGACATCAATTATAAAACACCCTGTATATGGTCATCCTTATTTACAACCATTATCTATCCATTGCAGGATGAAGTCACCTCCAAATTTTTCCTTGCAGAAAAAGCCTGGTTAATTTTGAAAGCATAAGGACCATTAAGCCTCTATGCTGGCCAAATATGGATTGGAAACTGTTAGTAGGGATCAGGATGAAACAGTGTTGCATTAGAACCCAGGACCACAAAGGATCTACACCCTAATGCTTTTTTGGTTATACAGGTAGATCCCGTTATACACGATTTTGGTATCCACGATTTCGGATATATGCGGTTTTCATTTAGCAGCACCATCGATCGCCAACATGCGAAAGCTCTTCTATTTTGGTTAGGAGTTGAATTCGTTTTTGAGTTTTGTTTTGTTCCTATCCCTGTGTTTGTGCACATTTAGCACATCATTGGCTATCTATGAATGATAAGGTTGCTATACATCAGTTTGGACAAGACCAGCTGAGTTTCTAATCGGTTTGTGAAAAGATTTATTGTTATAGGACTTAAAATGCTGCCGAAACATAAAGAAAGTATTATTACTGAAGGAAGAAAGCGGTTCCGAAAATCCTACTCGTTAGAAACTGAGTTGGAGGACCTCGATGAAGATGAAGAAAATGTTACAGCCGACCATCAAGCAATTTTCAACAAAACATCCTGCCAGTTCAAACGATCCCTTTAACATCCAGTCCGAGCTCCTCTTCCAAACTCTCTTCGGGATTCCTCCAGCACTATCGGAAACAGCATCAGAATCTTCTGGTACAGATGAACCCAAAGCAATATAAAGTTTAGATTGTGCACACTTCTTTTTGTTGTACATGTATTTTGAGTATTTTAGTGTATCTTAAGTTTTATAAAATAAAATAAGGTGCTACTTTAAGACTAAAAAATAGAAAACTGTTGTATTACTAATCCTATACTTCTATAACGCAATTATTTACGTTATATCAGGAAAATAATTAATGCTTATGAGAACCAAACTCTATTCAGTACATGTTAAATGGAACCCGTTTTACGCGAATTCGGTATACACGGCAATTTCGTGGAACATATGTATCACGTATAATGGGATCTACCTGTATCTAAAAACAAATAAAATAGTGTAGATATTTTTGGTGTTATAAGATGGGCATATTGTATGTAGTTTCAAGTGAAATGACAGCTCAGTTTTAGTTGTAATAAGCATTACACTCCTGTTCTTAACTGAAATGACTCATTTTTAGATTCCAGTGGCGGATTTAAGGGGGTGGCTACAGGGGCTATAGCCCTCCCCAATGGTCCTAAACTTATACCAGTTAGATAAGTTGTAAAGATTTTTATAAGCTTTTTATAACTTTGCTGTGTTAGTTTGTTTAGGTCAAATCTTGTAATCAATATTAAACCAACTTTCCGACAAGCTAGGGAGCTGCAATTTGACAATTTATGCAGAATCGATGACAATTTATGATAAAGAAAAAAATTTTCAAATCGGTTCATTGGTTCGTGTTCTAATGGTACTAACTCATTACTACGAATTGATTGTTGTAACAATTGGACATTTCGTTATGGCGAGAGGTAAATATATCTATTGTTTATTGTTGCAAAATTAAGCTGTATTGTTGCCACTAAATAAAACATTATAAAAGCTTGGTTTGATAAAACCTTTTTCCTCTTATCTTGTTAATACTGCAATAAATTTCAAATTTACATTTACAAACTTCAGTATAGGAAAGAACCCAGGACCATCACTTCCCTGGGGAAGGGGGGGGGGGTTATTTGAAATAACTTACAACATATTAGCTAAACCCTCGGATTTGGGCCCCCCCCCCCCCCCTTTGGCCACTCCCTTGACCAAATTCTAGATCCGCCACTGGATTTTACGAGGATTGTTCAATAAGGAATGATAATATGATAATATTTTTTTTGACAACATGCTTTTATTCATTCGCTCAACATGGCCTGGAGTTTTAGTGACCGTGTTTTCACGAAAAGTAAGTCGAGTAAAACAATAGGCCTACAATTAATGTCTATCAATGATTTTGATAAAATATGATGATGTCAATATGTTGTTAGATTTAAATAGTGGTCTTAGTAATTTTTTTTTCTCTATTTTTTTTGTCTGAACATTTTATTATAGTTGTCATTATCTTAATTCATTTATTTGCATTCTTGCTGCCGATAAAGACTTTTTACCTGCAATATGACACTTCTATTCGACAAACATTACTCGCTTATGGTTGAATTATGCTTTCACTGATAGCTTCTAAGGCTCCTTCACTCGCACTTTTTTTTCAATGTTGCGTTAAATATTTTATTTTTTGTGTTTTATCTATCTATAATTGTTGGACTCAACAGTTATAATTTGTTATAATTGCATTGTCTATTAAGGATTTTTCTACACCATTGTTACTGTAAGTGCTAGTTCTATGTGTCATACAATATACTCTATTACTGCATATTTGAAGCTTAGATGCAAGAGAACATCCTACTTGTCTTACCCATGTTTCACAATTTAGGAAAAGTTTATCTCTCCTGGAATGACTAATTTTTCTTTTCCTATGCCTAATGATGTTTTAAATACATTTCTGAAGACAAATTCAATTAAGAATACTCCTGGAAATCTCTCTTTTTTCTACCTTAATACAAGGAGAGTTAAGGCAAAAATATGGAAAAATTTTATATGGAATGAAATAATGTAAAATATTTTAGAGTGGATTCTGAGCAATTATTTTCAAGTGCTATTCAATAAGGTTACATACACTACATATATGTGGTCTGTCTAAGAAAAGAATGTGTACTATAACTTTCTTGGCAACAATGGTTATCGTATTCTGTACCGTGCGCTGCCCGAGCAGGCTAATTTTAATGCAAAGAGTTTTAGTACAATTGTGAAACAGCAATGAGTGTGAAATATGTGAAATTAGTCAAAGCAGTTTTCTTGTGTTCCCATGCAAAAGGTCTGAAAATATTACAAGCAGCCACTGCACATTACATGAAAAAATCAATGGCATTTGTGAAGTGTTTTGAAGACCACAAAAATGTCGATGACCTATTGGAATGAGGTGTAAAAATAAAAATCACTATAAAACAAAGCAGGTCATAAAGACTTTAATGAAGAATCCACAAACAACCTTATGGGAAGGATGACAAACTAAGACATAAAGATACTAGTTGTCTCTGGAGACAATAAGAAGTCGCTTGCGGGAGAAAAACATACAATGCCAGAGTACAGTGAAGAAACCTCTCCTATCTGAAAACCATATGAAGAAATGTCTCCATGGGCACAGGGAAATATGGATCGTGATTGGGGCAATGTCGTTTTCTTGGATGAATCCTCGTTTTGGTCACTTGATTCCCTATGTCGAGCATGGTCATCCCCTACATACAATTAAGCACCCTGTAAAGTTTCATGTCTGAAGTTGCTTCTCGAAGAATGGACATGGGAATTTGTGCATCTTTACTGGAAATCCAAACACTCAGAGAATGACCCAAATCTATAAAAGAAGGGTCTCTTACCATCTGTTCGAAGATTGTTTAGAAGGACAAATGCAAACTGAGTTCTTCAAGTGGACAATGGCCCGAAACATCATATTAGAATGTGCATGCAATGGAAGACACAACATAACATTGCATAGTTAAATTGGCCATCTCAGTCACCTGACGTCAATCCCATAGAAAATATAGCATAAGCTTTGCAGGAAATACACCTGGAGTTTGAACCAGCTGACTGGACAAATTCAACAGATTTAGAAGTCTTTACTTCTAGAGTTTGCTGCCAGCTTAGTAGAAAGCATGCCCCAGAGATGTCAAGCAATTATTAACAATGACAGCAATTGAACCAATTTCTAATATGCAAGTGCCACTGTACACATATAGTTCTATCTGCAATTTGTATTCTCATTTTCCAGAAATAAACATCTTTAAAGTTATAGAGCACACTCTTTTCTTAGATACATGGTGTAAGCTTTAATTCTAACCACTAGTAAACTACTGCATGCCTTCCGTCATTCACAATAATCAAATTAATTCTTTTAAATGTTTCAAAGCCATGCTGAAACACAGAAGAGAAGATGAATTTGCGTACTTCTTCAGTGTGTTTTTTTAATTATGTGATATTTCCCAACTTTAGACTTCCCCACAGATAAAAAGCTAAAAAGAGTTAAATTAGGATTTTATGGTGCCCATTTTATAGGCTCCCGTTTATCAATGCAGCATTCTGGAAATTTTTCATTTAGAAATTCTTTGTAGAAATTACATATTGTAGTTTTAAAGTGAAGACGTGAGATTTTTAATTTTTTTTGTAAATAATCATGATATTTATTATTATGTATTTTATTTCTCTAGGATTCATAATGAAAAAGTTATTAACATTTCTTCTTTGGAGCATTCAATTCCAGACAACGTATATATTCAGAGTTACTATAAAAGATATTAACACTTTGAACAATTTATCGAATGCAAACTGCAAAACATCTAGACAAACAATATGTATAGCAGCATAGAGTAGAGAAAAAAGCTTTATGACTGCACTTGTTCATGACATCAGCATCATGTGAATGCCCGTTATGCACCGCTAAGCAAAATGGCTGCTACTTTGATAAAGAAGGCTTTTGTGTGCTGGAATTAGTGAAAACAAGCTCGATTTACTGTCATACAGTGGCATTTTATAATATACAAATATTCGCTGGTACTGCGGACTATAGAGGGTGTTATTTTCGCTGCTTAAAATAGGTAACTGCTAACACCACCTAAACGAGATACAGCATGGTGAAAGCACAGAGAAACAAGTATTTTCTACATTTGTCAATGCTTTCTTGATGGCACTAAAAGGTAATATTGATTGATTTCTATGTGAAATGCAGTAATAAATAATTAAATTCATTCATTCATTTCTTTATGATTAACTGTGTATAATACGAAGTATTCATTATCTCATTTCTGTATAGAAATATTGTTGTCTACTATCTGCATTGGACGGCTTAAAAATTGCCTGCCCGGCAGCAAATTGATTCGTTGTGCTAAAGAATATACATTTTATATATATCGATAAAACAAAGTGTCCATTTCTTTTGTAGTAACTTTCTGTATAATATTTTCATGAAAGAGAATTATTCTGATATATTAAATTTCCTATTTAATAATCAATTTAGCATTTTTAAAATTAGAATAATTTAAATTTTCTTTTTTAAAAAAGTTTGAAATTTTATTCTTTCAGAGATTATGAGACTAGTATTGCCAAATCTACAGGGTGATTCAAAACTCTGTACTTGATTTCAAAGTGACACAACTAAGCAACCGTTGATGGCAACTGAATGCCTCATCAATCATTGGAAAGAGAAGATCCAGGGGATTGTCAAGTTTGTTGAGGTTGCCGGTAGAGGTTTCCTCCATCTTAATTGTTTGTGATATGGTGACCAAGCAACAGAAAGCGTTCTGCATCTTCCGCTTTAACAAGTGCAGAAGATAACCGTCCAGTGCTAATTTCGAGCTAAAACCCCTAGTGCTAAGAGCATTAGAAAATAGCACCAAACATTACAAGAAAGGGTTGTTTGTGTAAGTGGAAATGCATAGGTCAGCATTATAACTTCGATGATATGATGAACATTTTGTACTTTACCACACCATTTGTATGTTTATTTTAACAATAAATACAGCAATTTGAAATTGAGTATGGACTTTGAATCACCCAGTCCCTGTAAATTCTTTTTCATAAATTCTTATCAATATATGATTTGATCAAAAAATATTGTGGCTATGTGTGGAAAAAAAAAAAAAAATCAGAAAACCTATAATTATGGCACCTGCACCTGCTTTTTAATGCCGATTTATTTTTGGTATTTAAGGTGTCATCTTAACCATGGTACTTAGCCAGAAACTGCTTGAGATGCAAAGAAAGGTGTTGCCATAGTGAAGTTTCTTATAACGATATTTATCACTAAATTTTTTATCTTAGAAATTCTGTAATGACAGACTCAACCTGATGGAACATATTTATCCTTTAATGATCCAAGAAACAATCTGTCAGGATCATTTTGTCATTACTTTTGATCTTGATATACAAGATGATTCAAAACCCAATGAACAAACTCTTAAAGGAGGTAGTATGCGTGATTCTAACCAAAAAAGTGCATATGAACATGTGTTCGAATTTGAACAATAACTGAAAATATGAACAGAAATAAAAATGCCACCACTAAGATCAACAAGTTAATAGCTCAGGTTCTATAACACCTAGGATAATGAAATTTGGGGCAACAATAGGATACATAAAACTAAGTACCGTAAAATCTTGAATACATGCCGGGTATTCAAATACACGCCGGTCTCAAATAAAAGCCAGGTGGGGTGTAAAAAATAGATTAAACGCCAGGTCTCAAATAAACGCCGGGTCTTTTTCGGGTCATCTTTCAAATCGCCGAAAACCGACAGCAGCACAGAAAGACCCTGAACAATATATCCCTGCCGGCAGAAATATATTACTGAAATTACACGATTCTATACGGGATTCAGAAACTAATACCTTGCAAGAGATTGAAAATGATGAAGAACTCTATAATAATGAGGCAGTTAAAATCCAGTGGTTCCAAACCAGAAGATCATATTAACTATTTATTAATTTTTAGTTTTACAAAAAAAATTTTTTTATTAAATTGCAATTCAAAACTTTGTCGGATTTATTGCAGGGTGACTAGCGACCGGGAAAACCGGGAAAAGTCAGGGAATTTTTTGTACCCGGGAAAAGTCAGGAAATTTTACAAAACCAGCAAAAAAATGTGAAATTGAAACGAAAAATTGGTCAGGGAACATTACATGATCAACCGGGAAGAGTCAGGGAATTTTACACAATCTTTTTGGGACACCCTATTAGAAATCCTGTTATTGGGAATAGCCCTTAACGCCGGGTCTCAAATAAACGCCGGGTCTCGATTAATCGCTGGGGGGGGGGGGGGGCCGACCGGACCATTGAAACAAATAGACGCCCGGGCGTGTATTCAAGATTTTACGGTATACCCTTAAAATTGAATGAATTCCAATGAGAAGTTTCCTAGTTACACATTCAACACTATAGCACGTGCTCACATGTGAGTACTAACTAGTATGTGTTACGATGTTGATTGTATAATTCAAAAACTACTTGTTGGAATACAATCAAATTCTAATGGTATATACAGTTTTATGTACCCTGTTATTTCCCCAAATTTCATTATCCTAGATATTACAGAACCCAAGTTGTTAATTTGTTGATCTTGGTGACAGCATTTTTATTTCTGTTCATATCTCAGTTATTGTTCAAATTCAGACCCATGTTCATATGAACGTCTTTGCTTAGACTCACCCTTACTACATCCCCTAAAAGTTTGTATGTTGAGTTCTGAATCACATCACCCTGTATAAATATTTATTATACAGGGTGTTTCATAATTGGTGTCTCATCTTTAGGTCCAAATAACGACTCAAGGGGAACAGGTTGGGGGAAAATGAATATTGATTATTTGGTTTTAATGTCCCCTAATTCAGAATAAAAACATTTCGCATCCCTGGGGGTGAAGGGGTAAATTTTGAAAATTTTAATTTTGTAGGGGTAGGGGTTAGACCCCATGTGTTATTTAGAAAGTTGTAGAGCATCATGTAAAATGTGGGTTTAGCAAAAAAACCCGGTGAAAAAATCTCATGCCCTGCCCCCTTTATCGAGTGGGTAAAGTGAAAGGTATGGCTAGCCGATGTGGACAAAAACCATACTTATTAGAAAACAGTAGGGCCTACATTTGGAAAATTAATGAGAATGAATGAGTCGTTACCCTGAAAAGCTAATAAACCTGACCGGGTTCCCCCCCCCAGGAAAAACATTATGAAATTTGAAAACTGTACATGGGAAATGGGAAATGAGTTTTTCTGTTTTTGTCTACATTACCTTTCACTTTACCCACTCGATAAAGGGCAGGGGATGAGATTTTTTCACTGGGTTTTTTGCTAAACCCACATTTTACATGATGCTCTACAACTTTCTAAATAACACATGGGGTCTAACCCCTACCCCTACAAAATTAAAATTTTCAAAATTTACCCCTTCACCCCCAGGGACGCGAAATGTTTTTATTCTGAATTAGGGGACATTAAAACCAAATAATCAATATTTATTTTCCCCCCAATCTGTTCCCCTTGAGTCGTTATTTGGACCTAAAGACGGGACACCAATTATGAAACACCCTGTATACTTCATAATTTGCTGAAAGTTGCTTAGCCTATATTTCTAGCAGAACTTAATGGAAATTTGTTGCTCAATTTTTATTGACATTGTAAAGTCAGACATGGTACAACCAGCTATGTGACAGAAAAGGCATTGCATTGCACATGTGGAAGAGGTTCCACGTTTATTGTGTACCAGACAATATTCCACTCTGATATGCTGTTTGATAATTATCAATGATATCTTGATATTTTTTGATCAACCCTTGTCTATTAAATTCTTATATTTTATTTAAGATTTAAGTTAATTTCAATATCTGAAATGTTCTGTGATGTTTAAATCAGTTCTTGATTTTATATTATTTAATTTCAAATACAAGATGTTCTATTCCAACCTTTAACATTTTACTTAATCATTAAAAACAAATGGTATAAATAATGGATTGTTATTAATGCTAGAAGAAAGAAAAACTCAAAGAATTTTATTTCACTCACTAACTTACTCAAAGATTTTTATTTCAATCACTACAGTAGGGTTACACAAAGTAAAAAGGGGACTCCACAGCAGCATGTATACATTATAATATGGTATGCAGAAACAAAATCAATAGTTTCAGTGGAAAGAAATTACAGATGAGTGAATGGTGGAGAGATGTACCTGATGAGAATTAAAGTATAGCTCATCAAGTTTCTGCCACCTGGAGATGTTATAATGTACCCTGGGGAGCTCATAGTCATGTTTCTGGAGAGAAAATGGTGTTAAAAAAAAAAAAAGTATTATTTCAAAGAAGACTGAGGATACCAATTTGACAAGCTTTAAGGCAATTCATTTTTAACCTTACAAAGAATAAATTGTTCAACAATTGAAGTCAGATGACAAACTGCATCAAGAGGAATTTGCTACCAAAATGCTAGATCCTATTGAGTGCAGACAGTGGGTGTCTTGGAAACATCTTATTTTCAGATGAGGCTACATTTCATCTGTCAAGATTTGCCAATTGGCACAATGAAAGAAATTTTGCAAATCTAAGAGAAGACATCCAAAATAGCCCAAAATTAATCTTGTCCAATGAAGAAAAGGAATATCAGTTCATTTTTCCTTGCTAAAGCTACAGGAGGAATCGTATCCGGGAAAAAAAAAATTACACATCTGGAGCATTGGAAACCTAATCACCCTCAAAGTAGTCTCCTTGGGACTCCACACACTGCTCCCAGCGGTGCCGCTATTGTTGGAAGCATTCCTGGAAAGCGTCTTTCGGAATGGAGTTTAGCTTGGCTGTCGTTGCAGCCATAATGTCCTCTCTTGTCTGAAATCGCGTTCCTTTCAATGGCCTCTTGAGTTTGGGGAACAGCCAAAAGTTGCAGGGGGCCAGGTCAGGAGAGTAAGAAGCCTGTTGTACCACGGGAGTCTGTTTTTTTCGCCAAAAAAGTCTGAATCAAGTTTGGTTTTTGAGGCGCCAATTGCCTGTTGACCACAACTGCGGTCTCTTGCGCTGCATTACGTAGGCGCATTACGTAGGCGACGGAGGACATCCCTGTAGTACTCTTTGGTGATTGTTTGACCCTGTGGTGCGTACTCATGGTGTACCACACCGCGAGAGTCAAAGAAAGCAGTCAGCATCACTTTCACATTGCTGTGCACTTGGCGGGCCTTCTTTGGTCGTGGTGACGAGGAATGCTTCCACTGTGACGACTGATGGTTTCCACCTGGCTGTTGCCCAGTTTCTGGCAAAATTTGATGCAGTAACGCTGCTCCAGTCGTTCCGTCATTTTCCTTCAAATCAAAAACCGATGAGAACACAACACACTACCTCCCTCTAATGCTGATTGCCAGCAACTGACGCTATTGAGAGGCAGGAAAAAATTCACGCATACGCACAAAGGTTCAAGGTCGGCTCATGCAAGCGCGCACGATCCAAATCCATCAGGTTTTCACAAAAAAAAATCAGGTCGGATACTTTTCTCACAGGCCTTGTATGAACATGGCCTTAGGTAGCTTAAATAATCTTCCCACAAAATAGAGCTTTCTGGATGGAAATTTTGACATGCTGGATGCTTAGAGATCAAAATTTCTAAGATTGCTGATTGCAGGCAGGAGACCAATAGAATGGCCACTATACCCATCAGATCTGCTATTGGTTTTCTTCTTCTGGTTTTATGTGAAGGACTGCGTGATCTCCCAGATTTACAACCCTATATCTGTGATATAATTGTTCTTGCCCAATAGATATGTTAAGCGGAACATGGCAAAATAACTGAATACAGATTGGATTAGTTCATTCTACCAATGGAATATGTGTAGAGGTTTATTAGAGTCTCAAATAAAAATTTTTGAGTTCTTCATTTCTTACCATTCTTACTTTTAAAACTAAAACGGAAAAAAATGCCTTAACGATACTGTGGATAATTACTTGGAAGAAGGCAGAAGAAACGACACTCCATTTGTCGATAAAAAGGATTGACGTTAAAAATGGACAAGTGGGGTGTCATTTCTTCAGCCTTCTTCCCATTCATGCTTTCTATTTTAAGATCAGACAAAATGTACAAAGTTTGAACAAAGCATCTTGTATTTAAAGTTTTTGAAAGACTATCATAATTTGCATTTGGATTTAAGAATTTTGATGTATTTTTTTTTTTTAACAATTTTAAAAGTATATGAATTTTATCTCCCACCCATTAATTTATAAATTTATTTTATACAGGATATTTCTAAAGAAATGGCTGAAAATTAACAGCATGATTCTATGTCTCAAAAAAAGCAAAAATGAGGCAGAGTTTTTAACAAACTTTGAGGTCATTTTAACCATTATAAACTTATGATTTCAATATTTTTGAAGAGGAACTTTTTATTTTTTTGGGGGGATGTAGAATCATGCTGTTAATTTTCAGCCATCTCTTTAGAAACACCCTGTATATTTCTATTTTATAAGTAAGAATACTTTATATATCTACAATGTTACTATTTAAAAATAAGGAAAATATTTGGAATTTTTTTAATCAAAAAGTTTATTAGCAAATATATGAGAGGATATACATATAAAGTTAAAACAACAACAACAACAACAACAAAAATCATCAGTAGCCATTAATAATTGCAAAGGAGTGACATAAGTGAATTATAAATTGTTATTAAATGAATATTACAGTAGACAGTTATGAGAATACAAAAAAAAAAGAGATAAAAGCATTTAATAGGAAGATATAGGTTATACAGGTTATATAAGACTGAAAGATTTATTAACAACCAAATATATTAGAATACTTTGGGGGAGATTTTTCGTTTATTACAAATAACAGATCTAATGAAGAAAAGATATCAGTATGCAAATATTTTTAGTGATAATAGTTCGATACAGTTATAAGTAAAGCATAAGTTTTTAAAATTATAAGTGAAGAGAGTTCATAAGTGAATTTCAAAAGAAAGGCGAGCTTTGATATCAGATTTTCATTGCATAATTTGTTAAGGATACATTTATTAATAATTTCACAACAAAGGAACATTACTGATGTTATTATAGTAGCAATTAATACAGGGGATCACTTCAGTTAAACTCTGTCGACTTTCCTCTTGTCCATTGCATGAATGGAAGGAATCAATGCAATTCCCATCTGCCTTTTATATAAAGTGAGATTCAAACGAGCCGTCTGTGTGAAAACATTTGATATTTCAGACAAAATAATCCAACCAGTTGCAGATTTCTAGAATTGCAGTCTTTCTGATGTAGGATTCAGCATCTTTGCAAAAAGGATTTGTTTTATCTAAAACTATAGTAGAAGATTTAAAGAAATGTGGCATTCAAGCTAAGTTCATCCAGGAAAAACGCCTCAGAAGAGAGACTTCCCCACCCATTTGCTATGGTCTAACATATTCATCAAATGATTGCCCAAGAAAATCTACCTACACAGAAGGACTTGACCTGATTGTGGCAAGTGTCAATTGTCAATCAAATCACTCATGATACTTAAAACTCTGGAAGTTACATAAAGCCCATGTGCCTGGTCTCAATGCACACAATTGCTAAAAGGAAACCCAATAGCTGTATGAAAGATGCCTTACTGATAAAATGGAAGTTTGTGATAACCCTTGATGATGCTTGAGTTTATCTGACCAATTGTGGAAAAATTTGTGCCCTGCTAATGCAAAGGGCTAAGTGAGTGGTTCCAAATTTCCATGAAAGTTTCTCCAAAGATTTCATATTGGTGGCAGGATATTGCTGAAACAAACACCAAGATAAATGCAAATTTTTATCAGGAGAATATTTTCAAATCTTTGTGTTAAGAAGAAACTCCAACTTTGTATGAAATGAATAGCAAGAATCTCTTCATATCATTGGAGCATTCCATTTCCATTGGCAGAGGAGATTGGAGTTTGTTCTTTTTCATTCTCAGTTAATTCCAACAAATCACTTGATGCTTCACGAATGGACTATTGCAGCCTTGGTCTTTTAAAATGGGACCTTAAAAACAACAAATCCAGAGCCCTTAATGGAGTCCAGAAAGTGAGCCAGGAGGTATGGAATGAAATTCCACTTCTCATTCTGCAATGAAATCTTGTAGTGGAAACTGTGAGGTAAGGTTATTGTCTGATGCCAGGGAAAACAAACAGGGAAAATTGATAGCAGAGAAATGGCTTTACTTGAAATTATAACCCTTCAAAATCAACCAAGTTTAACGGAAATGACTCTCTATAATTATAACTGTTTTAATATTTAAATGTATAATTTTTTAAAATTGTTTTCATCACTTTTTAAAAATAACTATTGAATAGCTATTGAAATTTTAATAAATTTTCAATAAATGTACACTATTTTTATATTAAATAATTCATTTGATAATAATTGTATTAAATATACATTTATTTCTGTAAGTTTATATTTTAAATGCTAAGTTTATGTTTAAAATAAATTATTTAAAAAAAAAAAGGATCTCCTCATCTTCAATAAATTGTTAAAAATACAAAGATAAACAATAGGAAAAAAAATACAGTATGCAAATAAAGGTAAACAATGGGAAAATTGATTTAGCGCTATTTAACATCAACTTTTTAACCATATTTTAAATATAAAAATGTTTATGATAAAATAGAACTTAAATGTTTAAAGTTGTTTTTTTTAGGTTATGGGATGCTTGAAGAAAATGCACCACTCAATGAAATTGTGACATTCACCATGAGTTAATTCAATAATGATACAAATGATTAGTAAACATGATCATTAGGATATACAGCAGCATGACGAGTGAATCTGACATTTTATTGCCTGTTTTGTTACCTGTAAAATATGGGGAAGAGATCAGTTGGCCCAAGAAAAAGCATGGCCTATTGCAAAATGCTTGTGTGGCCCCTATTTTCAAAAACTTTGTGAAAAATATTAGTAATAGCAGTGCAGAAATTAAGGCATGGGGCCTTGTGCAGCCTCACCATTTGCATCAGCCTTAGCCTAGTCCTGCCTTCAGCTGCAAAGTACGGTAATCTGAAGCTCACCCAACATGCTGGAATCTTAATGGTCATGTTTTCCAAATGATCAGCAGACAAGGTACAATAGCCAGAATGTCTGTTAATGTCTCCCAAACAATAATCTTGCATCTTCTTTAGCAGCTGGTGACACCTACATTATTTAATGCACATCATCAGCTTATGGATTGCCAGTTTATACTTCTGAATAACTCAAAGTAAACTTAGAAATCTAATGATCTGCATATCTCCCATCAATGTCAAACGGTATTATAAGGACATTTTTTTTAAAAAGTACATTTAGATCATTCTAATGGATGAAATTCAAAATCATTATGATAAGTTTTTTAATATTCTTTTTTGCTTGATATTTTTGTAAATAATTAATAATAGATACGTAATAGCATCAAAAGTATCCAATCCCTGCAAAATCTATGGATATAACAAATAAGAATAAAATATTGACTTTTGTATAAAACCTGATATCTTTGAATACAGAAAATTATTGCAGGCTCACATAGGTATAAAAGAATGCAGAAAAGTCCACTGCAAAACTGACATGGTAACAAGGGAGGAAAATGTACGCTAAATGAATGTGGTGAAATAATTGGATGTCACTATTGTGGAAAATGTATTTGTTACACACAGTGCATTCAAAAAGTTCCAGGACTGACTTTTTTACAAACATACTGAAAACATCATCTCTATAGAAACTTTGGAATTACTGAAAACATAGTCTTATTGAGAGCTTGGAGTTGTTTTGTAGCATTTCAAATAGTACACAGTTAATAACAACGCTGTGAAATTATCGTTTTTGTTTACATTATAAAAATTTTTTACGATGGAACAATGAACAGCCATCAAGTTTTGTTTTAAATGCAATAAAACAGTTAGGGAAATGTTCCAAATGATGGAAACCACATAATGAAAAGACTGTCTGAGTCATCACATGGTGTTCGAATGGTATTCATGTTTCAGGAATGAGCGTCAGTCACTGGAAGATAATCCAAGAGAGGGGCATCCCACCACAAGCATTACCAATGAAAACATTGTAGCTAGTAATAACCATTGAAGGAGTATCAAGATGTAAGCCGAGTATGGAGAGAATTGTGGGACACATTTGAGTGGTTTCTGCTGCATGACAATGCATCAGCACATTCATCAGTTCTTATCTGTCAGTTTTTGGTGAAATTAAAAAAGACAGTCATTGAACACCACTTGGCTACCACAGATGTCATGTTCTTCCCCAAGCTTAAATCCACATTAAAAGGAGAGTGTTCTATATCAATCCTCTTGGAGTTGATCAAGAGGAATGTGATGGCTGTTCTGAATGGAATTTCATTGGTAGATTTTCAAGGAGCCTTTGAGAGCCTGTATGAATGCTGTTTGCAGTGTATTGAGAGGGAAGGATATATAGAAAATTAACTATACATGGTTTTTTCTTGTATTACATCAATTTTATTTGGTGTGGTCCTCTTTGAATGCACTGTATATTCCTGCAATATAACATGTGCTCCGTTCCATTGTAAACCTTGCCATCAAGAAGTGGAAATGTATGTGGGCAATGACTGTACAATCATGACACTTCAAAAGACAAAGACAAAAGACAAAGAAGGATCACAGAGTGCTGGAGAGGGTGATGAAACAGAATCACATGGAATAGACAGAGAACATTAATGATGGATTTTCATAGCTGAGCAACCACATATAAATAAAGGCTGTGGCTACGTTCACGGCTACCATGAAGGCGTAACGGCTCACGACAGTAAGGAGTGGCGTCATTTTTATGAGAAGTGACGTCATAGTTGTTGCCCTTTTGTAGGGGGGAGGGGGAGATGTAAACCTTTATAACTCAGAACTGGCTCATCAGAAGCAAACAAGTTATTTACAGAAACAATTTTTCTTAATGGGGGAGTCTGTACATGTTGAATTTATTGAGTTTGGTTCGCTGGTGTGAATGCTACAGCCATATCTTCATTTTTGGAAAAAAATTATCTCCAAACAGGGTTAACCAATTGTCAGAAAAATACATCAAGGCACAGTATAAAGTACTCTCAAATATTAATTTGGTTCTGCTTTTTACCGTTTCAGAGAAGATATAACATATATTATAACATAAGTATAGACGGATGTTGTTTTTTTTTTTTTTGTTAAATTCCAATATATTTTCTGGAATCAGAGTTTTTAAGTCAATTTCAGAAAGAAAAAAATTGAGTTGGGGAAATGAACACATAGGCCTTCACTCTTAGTGAGTGGTAGGCCAACAAGGGGTGAAACAGTCATGATAATAAAGTTTACAAAAACAAAGTAATATACTTTATAATATCATCCCCGTGTTTGCTTATGAATTTACCCCCTTCCTCGTCCACCGACTAAGAAATTTGTACTCCAATAAGTTTTATTTATTCAAATATTGAAAATTAAATACTATAAATCTTGGAAAAATTATGACCCCTTTATTTATTATTTATATAACTTAGCAAACAGAATGCGATTTCCGAAGTTAAAAAAATGTTGCCGTTCATTTATAAAACTCTCTAACGACTTGAAACTTTTTCCTATTGAACATATTTTTCCAGTTGAACATTTACACGCTTTGTTAGTTCACCGCTACGGCTGTCCGCTGCACGAAAAGTGCCGCGAAACAACTCCCAGCAATAACGTGTGACGTCATTCCTTACTGTCGTGAGCCATTATGCCTTCACGGTAGCCGTGAACATAGCCACTGCGATAAATAAAACACTAACACAACTAATGTCATATGCACTCTATAACAAAAATATAAAAAACTCACTGAAAAAAATTGGAATAATTTATTTCCATTATACTTGAATGAAATAATTATTTAATTACAATATATTAGTGCAAAATAAGTTTTATCTGTGCCATTCTGAACATAATTCATTGTTAAATGAAATTTATAGTGGAAAAGTTCATTTTTCATCTGTAACAAAATTATAAACTCAATGCAAATAAATATTTTTTTTCCAAAACTTAATAATGAGTGGGACTCCTTTCTTTTCAATAACTTTAATCATTCTTGAATGCATGCTATCGATCAATTTTTGCAACTGCAATGGCTTTAATTTGTCCCATTCCTGCAAATTATGACTTTGAGTTGATTCACATCATTAAATTGTTTATTTTTTGCGTAAACACCTCGAACTAAATAAACTCCAAACATTTTCCATTGGGTTCACGTCTGGGGAACGAGATGGCCACTCAATAACATCAATTTTCTCCTTCTGAAACTAGTTCTTTGTGGACTGCGATGCATGAACAGGAGCACTGTCCTGTTGAACTTCCACTTATTGCCACCAACGAGCAGTCCAAATGATATTAAATGTTCATACAACATTTCTTGATACTTCAAGGAATTCATTTTTCCATCAATGAAGACAATGTCAGATTTTCCTCCTGCTCCAAACGCCACCCACACCATTGTCAAACCACCATCTTGCTGTCGGCTGAATTCACACTTGGGTTGTTTCCGTAAATTATGCCAGTACGAGTTGTATCCATCTGGACCATCAAGGCAAAAACGCTTTTCA
The DNA here is from genome assembly GCA_023313115.1 of Rhysida immarginata. Lineage (NCBI taxonomy): Eukaryota > Metazoa > Arthropoda > Chilopoda > Scolopendromorpha > Scolopendridae > Rhysida > Rhysida immarginata. The sequence continues at coordinate 2,743,981 of JAHWFO010068719.1, read as the reverse complement.
TCAGAATAAATGCTTTTTGTCCCATTCTTTATCCCATTTGACATGATTTTTGGCCCGTTCCAACCTTCTCACACGATGCACATCAGTGAGCTTCAGTTTTGCCTTCACTTTTTCATGTTTCACATGCGGGTTTGAATTAATGCTCCTCCAAACAGTTTTGTGGTCAGTAAAATGCTTGCAATTTCACGGGTAGACATGCTTTCATTAGTTGCAAGGAATTTAATCTCTCTCTGATAACGGGTACTAAGTTTTTGTGGATGTCCACTTTGCTTTTTGGTTCCATACTTCTTCCCATTTTTTAATAAATGTTGAATTACTGTTTGTGAGCATCCTAGAGTTGAAGTAATTTTGCGATTTAACTGTCCTTTCCCGTGGAGAAAATATATTTTCTTAATTTCTGCTTCAGATAACTTCTTTCCGCTTGGCATATTGAAAATAAGGAATTGCTTGAGTCACCAACTTTGCAATAGTACAAAGTGAATGGTTCTATTATTTCCATGATATAATTTGCATATTCAATAAAAAGTTTTTAATTTAAAACTGACTATTTGCAAAGAGCTTATAATTTTGTTACAGATGAAAAATGAACTTTTCCGCTATAAATTTCATTTAACAACGAATTCTGCTAAGAATGGCACAGATAAAACTTATTTTGCACTAATATATTGTAATTAAATAATTGTTTCAATCAAGTAAAATGGAAATAAATTATTCCAATTTTTTCAGTGAGTTTATATTTTTGTCACAGAGAGTATTGCTTACAGTAGTGTAAAGAACAACAAAACTAGATCAGTGAGCCAGAGCAACATATCTTATGTCTCTTAGGAATTTTAACCTTACTGTTGATAGCATTTTATTTACCGACTTTTCCAATCAAAAATGCTATCATGTTCCAACTACTTGCATCTATTTTACTATCATAGTCTGCAGATTTGTCAAATTATCTTTACAGGAGTCCTTGACTTTAGACGCTTCGACTTACAACAACTCATAGTTAAGCCAGTTACATATTCCCATTCATTCTTAAAGTTAAAATTTTTGCTTTACACATAAGGCAAAAAATACAATAGAAAAAGGCGGTTTCTTAAAAGAAATTCTTAAGAAAAAATAATCCTTTGACTTCAGACGTTACGACTTCAGACACACTTCATAGGAACCAATTGTGTTGTAAGTATGTAGACTCCCTATATTCTGTATCAAAGCAATCACTTTCTGATAATGGAAAAACAGAGACAAAACATCTTTTTCACACAGTTGTAAGAAGGGTCTTCAATGTCACAAACTTTTCACATGGTCCATATATGGACAGCCAAGGAAAAAAAAAAAGAAAGAAAAAGAAAAAAGCAGAAAACTTCAACTAATCTGAAATACCTACTTTAATGAAATATGGAAAAAGATTTAAGAATTTAAGATCAATCTGATGATGGGACAAGCGATTCTCTGAGCGTGATTATATCACTAGTGACATTAATCTCTTGATGAGAGTCTTTTCTAAAAACTTATATTTTGAATCCTGCTTATTGGTTATTATTCTGTAAGACTGTGTATTTATTTATTTATTTATTTATTTATTTATTTATTTATTTATTTATTTATTTGAAAGGTATTTCCAAAAGACTAAACAAAAACATATAAACACAAACAATATGTCATAAGCACTATGCCTCAATACAGGTGTTGTCGTTTTATTCCATGAAAAATAACTCTTTCAAATGATGGCAGCCTTGGATGTAACTCAGCTAAACAATAAAATTTTGTTCTTGTGGATTGTTTCTTCATTACTGTAAATTATGTTGTGTTTGGAAATGAAAAATTTCTACTTGAATCTGGGCTATATAAATTTTATTTTAACCAAAATTAAGAATATGTTGATAAATCTGTTAAGTTTTTATTCCATTAACGTATGAGGACTTTTATTTTTTAGTTGGTCTTATTCTAAATTTTAACCTTTTATTATTAAAACTTTTGATATTTTATTGTATATAGAAATTGAGTTTCATTGCAATTTTATTACTGTACGATAGATATTTCAGATACCGTTTTTTAGAATTTTGGAATGTACATAAAAAATTTTGGAATGGTAGAGTTTTCAGCATCTTTTATTAATTAACTTTCTTCAATGTATTAAGTAGGCTTTTGAGACCATTTACAGATTTTTTTTTCAGCCAATGAATGATGAACCTAGGTCACTTGTTAATAATTAGGTCAAACAGTACAGAGTCACAACATGGTCCTGACTCAATGTTGAACAACAAATCCACAGCTTTATCTAGATTTCTAAACTTTTCTAGGCATCAAGCAAACAATCATTTCGTATGATGATTTCTCTCCGTTTGTTAAACAATCATTTCTTAACCCATAAAAAATTTTAATCAACTTTTGATGTACGCTTGGCCACTAACATTTTTTTGGTTCTGCCGAAAATTTAGTGGGCCAAGTACTTTTCACTGTCCATGGTAGACTTTTTGGCATGCCCCACAGGATATTGCATAAAATCCAGGATTTGAAATAGAGGCAGTTATTCTTGAGGTTGCTGAATAATTTTTAGAGCATTTGAGTTATTGTATACAAGATTGGTGGACAGGGAAAATATAGATATTGGATGAATAACCAGCTAGCCACATTAGTCAGTGTAGATTTCAGCATTGTCTTTTTGAAATAGCACTCAAGGCACACGTATTTTATTGCGACAAACACTGTTCCTGGAATTTATTTTTAATGTTTATCTGCTACATTTTTAATATTTTAATATATCTTTTTTTTATTTTTTTAATATTTCAAAATTCTTCTCAAACTTCTAACCACAGATATGTTGAATGAAACAGCCATGGAAGTTTTCTCCCTATTTTATTGCCTGCTCATTTATTTGGGTTGTAAATTTGATGTGGTTGATTCCTTTTCTTAAATTTTGCTGATTTACAGTAAGATTTAGAGCCCTGTCTATGAGGAAGATATGCACTAAAAGTTTGTCTCCACCAGTGACTGTAGTCAGCAACACCGATATCTAAAGTTATGGATACATGCAGATATGAAGTTTTCAACAAATGGAGCATCACTTTCCACAATAAATGTTTAATTATTGTGGAAAACTTATTGACACTATTAAGAATTTATTATTATTATTATTATTATTATTATTATTATTATCGTCAGAGTAATCTTTCTTTTTCATTGCATTTGAAAGAGTTAGCCTTAGACCTTAGCAAAAGAATAAGGATTCTAAAAAGACTCATTAACTTTTTTACAAGACCACAAACGTTTTAGATCTTATGCCATACCATAATAATTTCTAAACTATTTTATGGCCTCTGGATTGGTATACAGGCTACTCAAAGTTTCTGTAATTTGATTTCAAAATTGGAGAATTTTAGGAGACTTTTAGTTAATAAATTTTTCCGCAACAAAATACACAAGATTCAATCAAACATTTTTAACATTCAACAAATTATTCGTAATTTACTCACTAATATTTTAATTGCTATTTTTTATGGACAACTGTCGGTTTCACAAACTCTACAACTTATTTGTATTCGTACCCCTGTCTCCAAAAGAAACCCACAGATGATTATATTTTTAGGCAAGGGACATACTCAATTAATTAAGACCGATCCAGCTTTTAAACAGATGCAAATTTATCATAGTAATGACATCTTCAAGTTGACATCTTCCATGATTCTCGCCTACCACTTTTTAATACTACCTCCTTTCAGGTCTTTTGTTTTTCTTTTTATCTCATTGTGGATTCATCTGTAGGGGGTCAGCCTTATCGTGACTTTGACAGCCATTTACAATTAAAATCTTTATTATTTTTTCTTATCTGACTCTGCTTATGATTTTATTCAGGTTTTTCCTTTTTTTTTTTACTTTAATATTCTGACCACCTTATCTGGATTATGTTAAAAATTCATGACATTTTCTTCTTACTGAATAACAATAAGAAAATATTTTGAAAATATATAGTAGTTTTGTTTTTATTACAAAACAAGCTTACTTTCTGAATATGCCATTCATAAATTGCAATCAAAATACATATTCAACGTCATTCTTTTAGTTGTGTGAAAAAGAGCATTGTGAAAAAATTAATCTCAGCATGTAGCATTCATTTCTCTTATTTATTTGTATGACTAAAATTAAAAATTAAAATCATAGATGAAATAAGTTTAATTCATTTGAGTACTTTATTGACATGACCTTAAACATAACAAATTCCGATTCTGTACATGGATTAGTTCCGAGCTGTACGCTATAGTGTGGATGAAAAACTTTCTAATGAGTGCTTCTGCATTAAAGACTACTCCTTATGACTGCCTATACAGGATGTCTCAAACCTTTACGATCGAAATTATACAGACGGTAGAGGACTGTAAACCAAGTGTTTTGAGATAGGGAAACAAAAGAAAAATAGTTTTCCCATTGTTTGTGTCTTTTGATGATTTTAAAATTAATGAACCATTTGGAGGTCACAAAGGAATTCAGAAAGTTGGTGCTGTTTACTACTCAATTTATTCCTTGCCTGGAAAATTTTAATCAATAATTGAAAATATTTCTTGCAATGGTCAGAACTGACTGTAAAATGAGTAATGTACTTTGAGATAGGGAACCAATCATCAGAAAAGATCTCAATGCGTATTTCAGGCAACACGAGATCTAGTGATCAAACTGGGCATGGGAACTGATATCTGTTGATTGGACATAATCTTCCAATCTAATGATTAGGGAATCTATTGTTCAGATGTTCACAGACATCTACATCAAAAGTGAGTACACAGTTGTTTGCTATGACAACAAAAGTAGTTTACAAAATCTTTTCCTTACATGTATTATTCATTCAAGATCTCATAGCATCTGAAATATGCATTTTTGACCATTAGTTCCCTACCTCAAAATACTCAGTTGACAGTCCTCTACCGTCTGTAGAATTTTGACCCTAAAGGTTTGAGACACCATGTAAACTTTCAACATTAGGAAAATTTGATAATAAAAGCAGTGAATCAATTTTGTTTCACATCGTTCAGTGGCCACCTTCTTTTACCAGGTTAGACTTCCTTGGCTATTATAGCAGTTCATGTCTGACTTGTATATGCTCTACGGTATTTGGAACTGTTTATAAGAATATCTTTCCATGCTTCAAGATAGTATTCTGCAACTGCAGCAAATTGATTGGTAATTGTTATTGCATCTAAACATCCTATCTAGCTGATGCCTGATGGAGAATACACAGATCATAGAAGTATGGCAACCTCTTGATCGTGCTCCTAGAACTATTTAGATATCAAAAAAGTCTTTCTGCAAATGGCATTCTTGTGCTGAAAGAGACCATATACTGGAATAATAAAAACTATGGATTGAATGGGTGGATTAGTTGGTAGTAACATTCCTGATACCATTAGCATTCAGGACGTTTTCCACATTCATCAGGAGACCTAATGTCTCCCATGAAAATCATTCTTAGGCTGTGACAGAATCTCCACTGAGTTGTGACATTAATATCACACAACATTGGAAAATTTCTTCATACTAGAGACTTTCTCGTACATAGTGCATTTCAACATGTTCTCTGTTATCTGCTATTATACTGGTCAGTTATTTCACAGATCTGCCTGCTAGTTGGCATGCTGAATCCTCTCAAATGCCAATGATTCTTGTCGTTGATGAAGTGTTCTCAGCCAACTGATGTTTTTGGTATAGCACATTCTCATCACACACAAAGGAGGTTTGCCTGAGAAGAGCATAATAATTGTTGCCATTGACAGAAATGCTGGATCCACATTTGAAGTGGCTCAAATTTTTGGTTTCACCCATCTTGCTCAACTAATAAGTGCCAAGTGTTAGAAGTTATCTGATAAAATATCATGGTCACATGATAGCTGATATGTGTGTGTGTGTGTGTGTGTTCACTTTACTACAATGGGTGTACGTAATAAAATGTCTGTTCATTGTATAGGAAGTGAGATCGAAACAGCCTGGAATTTATGAAATTAAATGCTGAAAAGCCTATGGGCAATGCAGGAGGAATTTGTGAGAAATGATAGAAAATGAAACGTATATAAACATGACTAAAATTCTGTGGTAGAATATGCAAAAGAAGACACTATTCACTACAAGTATAATTTTGTGCTGTAATATCATTAATAATCAACATTAAACACAGTTTTGTGCACATGTACAGAGGAGGATCGAAAAGTAATGCACAACATTTGATGGCAACATTTTTAATAATAAGCAAAAATGAAACAATGCACAAGAAAGCTGCAGGTTATACCTATTTTTCAACATCTGCACCAAGTCTCTCGACACATTTCTCCCATCGTGGCACCAGAGTCAATACACCTTGTTCATAAAACTCTGTTTTCTGGATGTATAACCAACTGCACATGGCTGATTTTACCTCTTTATCTGAACCAAAGCGTTGGCCTCTTAGGAATTTCTTCATTGGCCCAAAGAGGTGATAGTCAGATGGTGCGAGGTCTGGACTGTAGGGTGGATATTTGAGTACCTCTCAGCCAAATTCCTCAATTTTTTCCCTCGGCCCTCTTCAAAGAATCTGCACCACCTGGAGACGTTGCTATGGTCCAACATTTCTCTGTAGATTTCACTCGCATTTTTTCGTTTGGTCCATAATAAATGGACTACATCTTGCTGTTCTTCTTCACAAGTTGACGAAGCTAGCAAATGCACCATCTTTACTCGGCAGTTTTCAGACCTTCCACTAAGGTGATGCCTAATCAAGCCATTACTGTCTATAGTGAAAGATTCAAACTATCAATTGCCAATTTTGGACATCCCGACCAAAAGAGTATTCCATAAAAAATTGTTGGGCATTACTTTTTGATCCTCCTTCATAATTTTGATAATCATCTGGCTTTCCTTATTGTATTTTAGAATAGTTTTACTTCATGATTATTCCCACACTTTGTTTAAGAATGTCAATAAATCACCACGAAAATCATCATTTTTAATGAACTTATGGTATTATTCATATTAGAAATAAAAATAATTTTCATGCTATAATAAGATTATGCTGAAGGAACAGTTTATCCCTATTATTACTACAGTATAATCCATGTAAGTCAAAGTCGGTTAGGTCAAAATTCTGCATAAGTCAAAATAAATTTCTGCATAAGTCAAATCTCTTCCCCCTACATTCTCTTTTTGGAATCGAATTTGTGATAAGTCAAACTAATTTCATGGTCCCCTGACATTTCAACTTAAGCAGATTATACGCCATAGGAAAATAAGTGCTGCTACAAATTATGATGTATTGGGTTGATGCATAAGTTTGTCCTATTTTGTTTGCCATGGCAAAGCGAAAAAGCAGGATGAACTTATGCATTAGCCTAATAATATTAATACAGAGTTTGATATTACTGGTATTTTTTCTTAAAAATGGAAAGTATCTCATTCATAAACGATAGCATAGGAAAAAAAGTATAATTCAAATTTTTTTTTAAATGATAAATAACATCCTTTAGCGAAACAAAGCTCAACAGATACTTGCATTCGATTTTTGAGACATACAAATTTGTACCAATTTTTACATATTATAATTGATTTTCTCATGGTAGTTCTTTATGAAGATATTCATTTCTCCCCAAAGTACATTATTTATTAAAAAAGTAAATAAAAAATAACTTGGAATGGTGGAAAGGTACCTTTGCACAGGACTTCCGCTTGTCATAAGTAAAACAAAAAAAAAAAATAAATAAATAAATGAAAAAAAAAAAATTTTGTAACTGTTTTAATTCAAAAGTGACTCATTAGAGCAAACAATTTATTTACAAAAATTATTTAGGGAGGAGCCATACATGTTGAATTTATTGACTTTTGGTTGCTTCAGCCATTTCTTCATTTTTTTAAAAAAATTAATATATCTAAAAAGTCTTACCCAATATTCATTAAAAATACATCAATACATAGTTTAAGGAACTCTATGTATTAATTTTTTTTCTGTTGGAGGGGGGGGGGGTGCATTAATAACTCCAAAATGTCTATTCAGAGGTCAACAATTTATTTACAAAAAAAAATACTGCCTTAATGTGCAAATTCCGTTCATGTAAAATTTGGGGTGTCTGGTTCATTAGTATGAATGCTATAGCCATTTCTTCATTTTTAGAAAAATATTACTCTCTCTAAATAGACTTAACCAATTGTCATAAAAATATGTTAAAGCACAGTTTAAAGTATCCTCTAATAGTGTATTAATTTTATTTGATTCTCTTAGTGAGTGATTGGCCAATAAGGGGGAGAAAAAAAACAAAACCCAGCAACTCCTGTTATGTTTTGAGTATCCTTATTTACAGTAAAATTTTTATCAAAACCCTCAAACAATAAACCTTGTGGTATCTCTTCCCATATCTAATACGTCTTCATTTATGGTGGATATAATTTCAACTGGACGATAGTCATGAATCTTTTCAAGGTGAGCTAATATGATATTCAGTGTGATATTGTAATAAAAAAAAAAGCCCATTTATTACCCTTAAGGAAATTCTCAGTAGATTTTCATAGGTGTAAACAAGTAAATCATCATTACAAGATTCAATATTATTAATGCAGTTATTTTTGAACCAAAAATAAAATAACCATGAGATAAAAATAAAATAGGAGTTTTCTTTTTTAAGTCAGTAAAACTGCTAAACAAGTACTTGTTATGCTGCTTTTTGTATTTTCATTTTTAAATATTATGGGTAAACTCGACTTTCCAATATAAGCTAAATATGGCTTCTGGAAATGCAATTGTAATTCTTTGTAATTTTCAGCAATTATGATAATAAATGCTAATGATGATGATGATTATGATTAATAGGTCCCCCTTTACATGTCTGAAATTTGCATTGAGAAGCTGATACAATTCATCAAAACCCAAAAATCATACCAAAAATGATATGGTATTTGTGTATAGCATTAGTGTTATACCGGGTGTCCCAAAAATGACTGATGGATTTTGAAAATCAATAAAAAAAAGACGGAATGCGATAGATATGTATCGTTTGCAGCCTTATGCTTAGGAAATCAGAGAAATTTATCCCACCAAATTTCAAATTTAGTTAACATTTCTACCAAGAGATGGCGCTGCAGGCGATCTGTAACAGGTATAGTTAAACGGATGTGACATGTTTGAACGGATGTCTGCAAATTTTTGCCTGAGACTGCGCCATGTTGTTGCAGCAAATGGGGGTTACATTGAAAATGTCATTGTTTAGTTTTTTGCAACAGTCCTTGCAACATTTTCATACAGGTTTTTATTTTTTCATAGTTTTCAGCGCCACCTGTGGTGAAAATGTTAACTAAATTTGAAATTTGGTGGGATAAAATTCCCTGATTTCCTAAGCATAAGGCTGCAAACAATACATATCTATCGCATTCCGTCTTTTTTTTATTGATTTTCAAAATCCATCAGTCATTTTGGTACACCTGGTACATTCAAACTTCTTTAATCTAGAATTCTATAGACCAACTATCAGTGCAATCTTTAGCAACTGATCCAGATGAAAGTGTCAACTGAGGAGGGGGCTCTACAGATGCCAGGACAGAACTTTGTGACTGAGATCAGCCCAAGGAGTGTTGTAACCAATTCACTCAGATGACAGATCCAGAGGCCCCACTAATTTTGGAAAATTCCCACATTTATGAAGTGAAATTGTTTTTAATATAAAGGTTCAAGGTAAGTGTAAGTTATTATTATGGAAAACTTTCAATAGGTTGAAGATTTTTAATTTGGTTATGAAAAAGAGCTTGAAAAATGTAAGTCTGGTTCCCCCCCCCCTCCCCACAAAACTTTTCAAGATAGGAAAGTGGTTAAGGAAGAGTAAGATAGAAATAAGGAAGACGTCAAGATATTTGAAATCAAATTTTTGTGGCCACACTCTTATTTGTGGAAGATAATAAAAATTTTAACCATTAATAAACCTGAGCTTTGTGCTGTATTGTATGTAGCAACTCTTAATTCCCAAATACAGTCATAAACTGAATGAGTTTAAATGGGTGAGGTGCTTCTTTATTTCTCAGTTTTCTTGATACAGTGAAATCTATGGTAATTACTATTTATCTGTCTATAATAACCATATTTGTCTGGTCCTGGAGAAATTTACATGTTAATTCTATTGGCATAATGACCATCTGTTTAACATGACCAATGACCATTATTTTTTGTTCTGTATCTGCAACAGCCAGTCAAGTCCTGGAAAAATTGCCACAGAGACACATCTGTCAACTTTTTGGCACGATGCTGAACCAATACAAATGACTTTTTTTACTGATTTGTGACAGTGAATGAAATCTGAGTGTATCATATTGTTTCCAAGTTGACGAGAACATCATCTTTGAAGTGGAACAGTTCCTCCAGGATCAAACAGGACTTCTTCAAACAAGGGACTCCAGCAACTGATTCATGCATAGCTTTATCAGGCATATGTACAGAAAGACTAACTGCTCTTTCACTACACATGCCCGAGGATTTCTTACAACATGGTACTTGTAAGGATTATATAACTGACCCTCATAGATAGTGTAACAGATGCCCTGTGTTAGATATCTGATAATAGGTGTCTATGTGCAAGGGCCTCCATTCAAACCTATGATACCATCATATTAAACATATAGGATGGGCATAAATTATTGGTACCATAGAAAACGTTCATATTCGCTGCATTCGGTGAATTCTATGTGGTTTTGGTTGTCGGAGCCGTTTCACATTTAGCAAATTCACGACGGAAAGTGGCTTAGGGAGACAACCACAGATTTAGAAGTTCCACAGAGTTTGAATTTTCAGAAGTCATCCCTATAATTCACATATAACTAGAAACACTATCTCTATTTGGTTTCCAACAATGGAAACAGAAACTCTCAAAGTTTTTATGGGCTGTAAAATATTTAAGCAGTACTCAATCTCTTTCCAAGTATTACTAAGCATCTTCTATACATCTTATCCTTTATATACTCCCTGCCCAGTGATTTAATGATCTTTTATCAGGTGGATCTTCCCCATACTTCAAATGATAACATCACTGAAATTTAATTGGAGATTTTTATTCCCATAACCATAGCACACACATTGCTTTCCGCTGGGATCAGTCATGTTAATGGAACCAGCTAAACACATGGAGAGTTTATATTTTCATTGTTGCAAACCGTATAGAGATACCATTTCCACTTATGATGTTATATATGCCCACCCTGTATGTTTTGTTTTTTTTATCCAGGCACCTGTATGTCTTGGCAGGAGTCTGTTTCTATTTGTAGAGATGAATTCAAGTATTAAAATTGCCAGTTGAACATATACAGAACAAGGAGGGAAATTTTAATTTTTTGTAAAACGTCATTAATTTAAATTGATCTAAATATGATTTTTGTTTTTAACCTTGTGCACTATGCAGACAGAAGTAAAATATATGGCTGTGTGTTCTTTGGTTCCTTCTGCTAAAATTGATGTGGGCAGGATCTAATTTTTATACTCTACTAATAGCAACAACGTCGTAAATATTAGAACACACATTAGAATATCATATCAGCTGTTGGTAAATATCTCGGGTTTACTTGAGAAGAAATCAGTAAGGAAAACATCTGAAGAACACTGAAATAAACTGGAATCTACTGAAATGGAATAGCCACTGAGATAATCATTCCAAGAACAGCAAATGAAGAATACAAAGTAAAAACTGACAATGCTGCAACATAGTTATGATTGAAGAAGGGTACATTACCAAAAGAAAATAAGACTGTAATATTTGAAGTACAAGAAACAAGCACTTCAATGAAAAGTGAATAATCATTAAGTATTCCAATGCCATCTGTACAAAGTGACTGATGAGACTTTTGGATTCCAGGTAGCAATGTACTTATAAAGGCATAATAAGGTAGCAACGTTAATCTGTTGGAAGTATAGTGTGTACATAAACTCTGATAACAGATTCGAAATGTATCACTACCCTATATTTAAGAAGTTCAATTTGCCAACATGTAATAAATGGCAGAACACAAAGCAGAGAAGAGACTGAAAAATGATGAAACAAAGACTTTAGGAGACTTTACAATTTCTAGAGCATAGGTGCCTCTCGTTTGCAATGCACTTAATAATAACAGAAAAAGAATGTACCAACATCATTCTCATAGTAGTTTCAGGTAACAATAGGGTGACCAGATTTTTTACGATGCTAATCCGAAACACAGCCGTGAAGAATCCGGAACAAATCCGAGGCACATAATTTTTGACAATATCCAATTAATATATATTTATCCTTTTTATTAAAAAAGGACACTTACTTATTGAGGGCAGTACACTGAAATTGGGACTGTTCCAGAAAATCAGGACATTCTGGTCACCCTAGGTAACAACAGCACAAAAGAAAAGCAACCAAAGAGGAATCAAATTTTACAACAGTTGAGGGGAAAAAGCTGTAGCAGTTAGTAACTTTGGAATGATTCTAATAGATTTTCATCTTACCATTTTACATATCAGGGACCTATATATTCGTAAATATCTCAAGTCCCCTTGTCCCATTTAGATCCCATTTTACTATAAATAACCAGGGCCGGATTTAGGTTTGCTGGGGCCCTAAGCTATAGCTTATTTAGCGTATATGTAAATCCAGCCTTGTAAATAGAATAATAATAATAATAATAATAATAATAATAATAATAATAATAATAATAAGCCTGTCAACACTGAATTTAAACCCAGACTTATACAAAAACCTTACAAAAAGCTACAATCCTAAAAACTTCTCACATAGAAGGAAATTCTTACATCCAAACAATAATACTCCCATGAGCAAGTAATTTTTTCCTTCCTTGCATTTGAGCCCCTTGGGCTTGGCCCTCTCTTAGTTCTGCCTCTGGAAATTGGAGTCCAGACTTAATCCAGGTTTGTTTTTTTGAAAACAACAATAATAATACGGTAAATAACAATAACAACGACAACAACCATATCAATAATTTTGCTCTCCCTTACCTATATCAATAATTACCCTTCCTTGGATCCATCTGCAGAACAAAATTCAACTTTTAACTGAATAAGTTTTGTTTTGAAAATACTTATGATTGACAACAAAATATTTATTATAAGGATAGAAAGTTCTACTCTTCATTAAATCCTTTTTTTTCTTTTCATAAAATCACTTCTTAACATAAGGTCAAAAAATATATTTATATAGTGTTGGCATTATGTCTTTAAAAAAAGCTGTAATTGTGAAATCTGGTACAGTATAGAGATTTGCACATTAGCATTTTAATATCTCTTGAGCTCTTACTTTACTGGTGCCTATAAATAGAATAATTTCAGTACAGCCGTGGTTTTATTCCATATTTCAGTGAAGGCAAATTTAAGGAAACTTCTTAATATATTTTAAACCGGTAATTATAAAAAAAAAAAAAAAAAAGAAAAAAAAAAAAAAAAAAAAAACCACCTGCAACTGCACTGTGAACTTTTATGCACAGTATCAATATTTCAGTTCTAAAAGTTTATTCTGATTATTTTTATATTTTAAGATTATACTGTATTCTTTTACAATTTAATAATGATCACCTGAAATTAGAGTAAAATACCTAAACCAATAGACCAAGCCTCCAATCTACCAACTTCAAATCATTTACACTTTTAAACTTAAATTGTTGGAAAGGATAAACGAGCAGGAGTATGTTGAGGATGCAGCAAAACAAAAAAAAAATAAAATAAAAAATAAAAATAAAGCACCCCCCCTAAAAGAGAACTGTAGAAAATTTTTGGCTAAAAATTTAAAAAATGGGGATCAATAACTTACTTTGATGTCACATTAGAGGATGATGCTGCATCCATTTGTCGAAATTTGTCTTTGGGGGATAATGGCTTTGAAGATTTTTCTGTAAAAGTAAAGATTTTCAAACTGTTTGAAAAAGTAAAATTGTGTCTGTGCAATACAAAAATAAGCATTTGTATTTTATCCGGATTTATTTTCAGAATCAGAATGCTTGTATTTATCTGAAAAAATAAAATACTATTTGATTCAGTGAATAAATTATTTCTCTGCATTTCAGGTGTAATTAGAATGACCATCTTTCTAGAAATTATTTTCCCTCAGAAACTTTCTTTAACTGGCATCTAAGAAATCAGAGCCAAAAAAAAAAATATTTTCAGAACTAAGAATGAGTTATCTATGTAATTTTTTATTATTTTTTTTCTTTTACATATCAATTATCTAATATAATTGGTATATCATAATAATAGATGAGCAAAAAATAAAAATAATAATAAAAAATAAAAGCATGTTTATCTTTTTTTTTTTTTTTTTTCTTTTTTACATGTTCATGAAAGATATCCGAACAATTCTGAAACTAAATTTGATTAATGGTTGCTTTGAAATTAAACCTTCGAATTAGAAATTATGTTAAGATGATTAACTGATGCTTTAGCTTCTACTCATCAATAGACACGGATGATTTAATAATCTTCCTCTTCTTCCTCCTCCTCCTCTTCTTCCTCTTCTTCTTCTTCATAATAAAGTTGTTGACGTTGTTGTTGGGGATTTATACGTTGAGGCTGGGGTTGCTGTTGTTGCATACTTTTGACACTCTGCGTTGTAATGGTTACTTGGCGTTGTGTTGTTGTTTGCTGAGCTCCAGTTGGTGTAACCATCTTTTGAGTTGTAACTGTTGTGCGAGTTGTAGCATTTTGCTGCTGCTGCTGCTGCTGTTGTTGCTGAAATTGTTGCTGCTGAAATTGTTGTGGCTGTTGTTGTCGTTGCAATGCTTGAGGCTGCTTTACTGGCTGTTGTTGCTGAAATTGTTGCTGCTTTACTGGCTGTTGTTGCTGAAATTGTTGCTGCTTTACTGGCTGCGGTTGTTGATATGGATTGGAAACATTGCGAACACTTTGGGTTTTAATGCTCACGGGAGAACGGTTGGCTGTAGCAGGAGTAGTAGGTTGGATTTGGGGATTGCTGGGATCAGGGTTACTATCACGTTTACTACGTGGAGGACTGGGTCTTTTAGGCCGATCCACTGGAAGAAACAGGATGAAAACCTATTAGAAGGATAAGGAGAAAAGTAACAAAGAAGTGAAGCAGATGGCAACTGTTGATGAGTTTTGCTTGTGTTGAAGGATTTATAAATGTTATGAATTAACGTTACAAATGTTTCATTTAGATTTTTTTAGATTGCAGTTTTAATAAGCATTTTTATTTATAATTTTATACTAAATTTGCACTATTTATTCTATATAGTGTTAGAAAGCAACTGATTTTCAAAGCGCCAAAGTAAATTGATTATTTAAATTTAGTTACTTTACAAAATACAATTTCTACATTACTGTTGCTGTTAAGAAATTCAATGTATTATTCTTGCTATTAGTAATTCAAAATTAATCCTTACTATTCTTTTAATATTTTCTTATGTAAAAATATTTTTTATTTCTAAATTTTATTCCTGCAAACTTAAAAAACATTTTCAGTGGTGAAGAAAAGAAAAATGGTTTGTCATAAATTCTTGTTTAAGTTCAGCTCTTTTAAATGCATTACAGTAATTTTTTTCATTTTTACTTGTCATAAACTTAAATAAAAAATAATACAGGGTGTATCTATACATTTGTAACAAACCTCGGGGGTGATTTCTGGAATCAAAACAAGAAAGAATGTCCCTATGGACCTATGACCTACAAAGCATTGTTACTGTGTTACACGCATATGTGGTTCATACATGATGGGGCTCCAATGCACTTCAGTATGGGTGTACATCGGTTTTTGGATGACACCTTCCCATGATGGTGGATCAGACATCAAGGTCCACTGGCCTGCCCAGTCTCCTACCTTCTTAATCCACTAAACTTTTACCTGTGGGGATACATGAAAAGTGTGGTATATGCTACTCTGGTTAACAACATGAACAATCTGGAATAACATACATGTAAATAACACACACGTAAATGTTTGACAAGATGCAGGTATCTTCGACCGGCTTTGCCAGTCCATGTTGAGGTGTTGCCATGCATGGATGTTCGTGCTGGATGCTTTGAGTGTCTCCTGTGACGTGGCCAATGTCCATCCTGTAACACCATCATATGTAAGTCAGTGACAATGCTTTGTAGAACATCTGTTAATAGGGACAGTCAGTCTTGTTTTGATCCCAGGATTCATCCCCTGATGTCTGTTACAAATACAAGTATATATAGAGTGTAAATGAACGACGTTTCACAAATTTATGTAGAGGATATGTTGAGGATGATGTGGTGAACATTTTTTATTAATAAACCCATAGTCCCAAACGAAAAGCAATGGAGCCACAGCTTGTTTGATGTCCTGGTTTGTCAAGCATTGAACTAGGCATGTTTACTACGATGTCCCCTGTCATTGCATCTTGTAGGCCTTATGCAGACTGTCAGCTCACAGGCTATTTTCAAATGGTACCGTCCGGATGCACAGCACATTCTCCAATCACATAATCTTGCATATCAGGTCGGTATGAAATTCCCGTTGTTAGTTTGGAA
Organism: Rhysida immarginata; assembly: GCA_023313115.1. Lineage (NCBI taxonomy): Eukaryota > Metazoa > Arthropoda > Chilopoda > Scolopendromorpha > Scolopendridae > Rhysida > Rhysida immarginata. The sequence goes on along the minus strand of JAHWFO010068719.1, from coordinate 2,727,528 downwards.
TATTCCGTAAGGGTGAAGGTTTTTTTGTGCTGTACGTTTTGTGCTGTATGAGTTCAGGAATGGACTTTACTGTGAGGCAGGAAACAGCGAGAACTTTCGTATCCAATTACGTACAGAACTGTTAGTGGATGTCCCATTTCAGATCACCACAAATTATCTCAGTGTACACTGTGATCTGCTTATTACACCGTCGCTTTTCGTTTGGGACTATGGGTTTATTAATAAAAAATGTTCACCACATCATCCTCTACATATCCTTAAATTTGTGAAACATCGTCCATTTACACCCTGTAGATACACCCTGTAGATTTTCTTATAAGTGTGTGATTCAGAACTATAATAGATCATATTATCTTATGAAAAGTCTAAAAATGTTTATTTATAGTATTATATTATTTAAATCTTCATACTGAATCTATGGACATGGAAGAATAAATTTTTAAGCTGTGTTCAGTAAACCAGAATGATATATGAGCAAGATTAATTTTGATAATATAAATGAAAAATGCTGTTCTTTTTTTAAAAATACACTTGAACCTCCTTAATTCTGAGACCTTTACCTTTCTGTTTTATGGAATTTTCTAACATATAATTTGTCATGATTCATATTAAATGTCATTCTTTTTAAAGATTAAAATTCGTACTGCATTGCTTCATATGATGTACTCATGCTTTATACATTAAGAAAAACCAGAAAGTAAAGGAGTGTTTATTTTTTTTTTTTTTTTTAGATTCATTGCCAGGGCTTACCACACAATGAGATTCATAAATAAATTTTCACCCAAATTAGCACTAAAATTGGAAATTTATGAGTCAATATCCAGCTTTATTAACATGAAATTTCTAGTTTTCATGCTAAAACTTATTAATAAATGCATTAAAGGGCAAATGACACCAAAAATATCGCTATCGAGATAATAAGAATCAGAAAGAATGTAGCATAAAAAAAAGAAAACAAGTAGCATAAAAAAAAGAAAAAAATAATAAATTTTTTAAGGAAGAGGCAACAAATAAGTGAAATGGGGGCCCCTCCATTCAAAAACATTAGCTGCGTATGACGTCAACTTTGGTAAGCCGAGGCCAATGAGATTAATAGGCCCTGTAAATTTCATCGAACCTGTGGCTTGTGAATCGCACCACGGCCTGTAAATCTCGTCGGCCTCAGTTACCAAACCTGACGTCAAAAGCAACACTATTGCGGGAGTTTTTGGTAAAATTCAAAATGAATTTATATTACCGGAAGTGGCCTTTAAATTATGATTTCTTTTTTAAAAATGAAAGTAAAAAAATAATAAAATTGATATTTTGTATCAGGAAAGTATTCAAAACTATATGGCTGGCCAGGTGGCTGAGAGGGCTAGGGCGTAGACTTTCTAGTTCTCGAGTCTGCCTGGTCGTGAGTTCAAATCCCGCCGTGGGCATGGGTGTTTGTGTTTGTCCCGGGCTGCTTACAGATATGACTTGTGTAAAAGGTGCAAAATGACCTTAGTAGTCGATGCCAAAATTTCTAATAAACCAACCAACCAACCAACCAAAACTATATGAAATCAACTTCCGGTTTGGTGGCATTTGCCCTTTAAATTTCTTAAATCGCTTGTATTATGTTGCATATTATAAAATAAAGAAACCATGAACGGATATAATATGAGAGAAGGACGAGACACAAAAACCCTGGAATACAATAAATAATAGTTATTAAATAAAAATAAAAAATAAATAATAATTGACAAAATAATTAATAAATAAACAAATAAAATCAAAATAAAAATACAATAAAAATCTAACGTTTTGGATAGAGACTATCCTTGATAAAAAGACATATTATTTATTTTTTATTTTTATTTAATAACTATTATTTATAAAGAAACCATCATATACACTAACATTCACAAAAAGTTTTTATTTATGGAAGTTTCTGGATTTTTGAATTAAAGAGGTTTGAGGGTATTGATATGGTGCCTTATCCATTTTTTCATCAAGACTAATAATATTTCTAAATTGATCTTTTCAACTTATAAAACCTAAAAGATTTACAGAAAAACATATTCAGTAGAACATAAGTTTTTATATAAAAATTCATAACTCTGGTTTTAAGTTATTCACAATAATTTTAAGTAGACATTTTAATAAAACTTGTGTATGTTCTGAAATTAATTACCGTAACTACTGTAACTTTGTCCAGCAACATACAGGATGACAATTATACAGGATGAAAAAAAAAAAAAAAAAATTGATAACTTTTGAACAATTGGTGAGATTCAGTTAAAACTTGGTGGTTGAATGCAGGGCATGCTGGGATTTTTTTGAGCATGTGCACTCATATTATTGTTGTTGTTCATTTTTCGTTGAAAATTTTAGAAAATGATCTCATTCCTATTATCCAAAGTGAACCAGATTTCGAAAAGATGTGGTTCATGCAGGATGGAGCACAACCCCATCGGACCAATAGAGTGTTTGAATTTTTGGAAGAGCACTTTGGAGAGCGCATTCTGGCTTTTTGCGGTACCCAAAGGCCACCGGAATGGGAATTGCTTGGTTGCCATATTCTCCTGATCTCAACCCTTGTGATTCATTTTTGTGGGGCAACATTAAAAACAAAGTTTACGCAAATAACCCCGGAACCATCGCTGAGCTCAAAACAGCCATTTAGGAGGTCATCGAAAGCATCGATGTCTCGACACTTTAGCGAGTTTTGCAGAATTTTGCTCTTCGTCTGCACCACATCATAGCCATTGATGAAAGCATATCAAACATGTCATAAACTAAATCCGAATATCTGTAGTTACTTTTAATATTTGAATAAAATTTTTGAACTTAGTAGTTTTTGAAAATTTGATTTTTTATTTCATATAGCTCAATAACTGTCACCCTGTAAATACAAATCTATTTATTTAGTTATTTAAATCTAAGGTATACATAGAGTTTTATACATACTTTATGTATAAATTTCTTCTAATTTTTTTTTCCTACAGTGTATCAAAATTGTTCTGACTTGTAATATGTGACATTGGTGAATTTATTATTGCACATAAAAAGACAGACATTTTATTGCTACATCTTTATAACAAGTGGATGGGTTAATATGGGAAGCCACTGCTGTCCTTATACACGCATACCTCATATGTAACTAAACTCAAAAATTGATAACATGAAGGGGGAAAAAATTACAAAATTCATTGAAATTTATTAAAAAAAGACTTCTGGCCAGTAGTGTATAAAAATTATATACTACTTTAACATTTACCTAAATGCACTAAATAAAACTAAAAAGCACTAATTTTATACACTGGTATAAAAACCATATTTTGCAGTGGAATGCTGGCACTATTGTAGTTCATATAAGAAAACCATTATATATTGGCCATATAAATAAGAATAAATATTTGACTATGTACATTTTTTAAATGGACACTAACAGTACATATAATTTACTCTTATTTGTTTTAATAAATGATTTGTACATATTTTCCACATGTATATTATATGATTTTCTGCTTCAGTTTTTTTTTTTTTTTTTTTTTTTCTCATTTGTCCACTCTAAAAATACAGGGCTTGCAATTAACCAAGGTTCCAGGTTAACCGAGCCAATGTGCACAACCAATCCAAAAAGAAATTGATAAAAGACTTTTGTAGCAAAAATTAATTTAAAATCTTTTGTTTATCTAACAAGTGTAATTATATACATATTTATTTTGTAATGTATGTTTAAATGAACACTGTCTTTACATTAATGTAGCTAGTTATCATAAAGTTTTGTAACCCATTAATACCAGAATTCTGCATTATCCAAGTTTTTTCATATCCAAGCTGATCTCAGTCCCAATTAATTCAGATAATTGTGAATCTACTGTATTCGCTGAGACTATTTAAATACAACTTTTCATCTTTTTATACTTTTCACAGCTAGCTCATTCTCTTGACATTACATAACGAGTGATAATAAATTCATTCATGCCACATATTAGAACTTTCTCTACTCCCTAATTTGACTTGTGATGCAAGCTCATTTCCACTATGTTCTTAAAATCTGAATTGCTACTCAGTATAAATGTATTTCTATGAAAAATGTGGTTAGTATAGTTTAATGTATTTTTTAATGTCATTTCATATAGAGTATGATTATTATTGCATATTCTTAATCTTTCTTCTTGCTTGAAACTAATTCTAATTATTGTTTATAAATAGATTTATTTATACATGCAATTGATTATTTAAAGTTGACTCAGAGAATATGTTTCTTGTTTTTAGTTTAACTTTTTGGGTATTTTTGTATGTTCATTTTCTTTAATTTAGTTTAGCCATCCTATTGGTAATATGGTCACATGGAGAAACATGTAGGTGACAGTAAATTAAGGCATTGCTTCTGATTTCGCTTCCTCTTTATCATAAATTGTTTGCATTTATGGTGATTTTCTTGTTTTGATTTTAATTCCATTTAATTTTTTATTGTAAATATCAGTAGAAATCCTGGTTCATTATGCAGTAAGCGCTCTACATTTTGGTTTAAAAATCAGACTAGCATGAGGATAAATCTTTTCAATGAAAACTTTTTGCTATCATGTCTATTTTAGAACGAAATACAATTAGCACTTCACATTTTAATTTGAAGATTGCTATTTTTTCCCTCCTTCCTTTGTTGCTTTTAATCTATATTAGCCTATATATTCAGCAGTTTATATAAAACAAGCCTAATACAGAGAGTTGATAAGGATTATGGTAACAATTAGCATATTTAAATGTGGCATACATGTTCATTTCACATGAGATATCACATGGAGTACTGTTAGGGCAGGTATTAAAATAGTTAGTATGCGAACATCGACCTAAAAACATTGACTTATGCCACCGAAAACTGACAGGTATTCGGAGGGCTACATAACCCTTTCCGGCATCAAATTCAACTATTCAGTTTCCAAGAAAGGGATATAGAGGTGTGTAAAATAACATTGGCAAAAACCAGAAGTGGTGCAATTCCTAAGGGTAAAAAGCAGACCAATCCGAGACCATCCACTAGCTCAGACTCTCATGCGGGATGTAACCCACCAACAGAAGGTGAACATGGTAAACACCTGTGTACATGGTAAACACAATTATCAACCGTGATTTACAACTGGAGAAGCGACATAAAGAGTCACATTCCTAAGTTGTTACTGTGCAATGTTTAAGAGCGATGACCAACTGCCATAAACTGTATGAACTGCCTGGCAAATGAAAAGTGGAAATATGAGATCACACTAGATGAGGCATATGTTTATTTATGCGAGTACAACAAGAGCTGAGCCAATTTTTATTGCCCAAGGGGCTCTAAGGACATCAGAAAATGGTACTGTGAATGCAAAGAAACGTTTTCAAAAGGTTCATGATCGTGGCGAGATACAGCTACAACAACAAGTTAACTTTGCAAACAGTTGAGTCAAAGGCCAAAGTCAATGCCATGTACTATCAGACTAACATTCTAACCCCTGTATTTACCCGTGATATCCCTGTTTTTACAGTACAGAGATAAAGATGATATGGCTATACCAAGAAAAGGTGTTGAGTCACACCGCCACATCAACTCGCCTGTTCCTGGAACGCATTGCTGGACCATTGCCTATGGATTTTTGTGGCTTTGGCCTACTTAAACGGGCCCTCAGAAAGTGGTGACCATGAACAGTAGAGGGTCTTTGGAAAGCATGTCAACAAGAGTAGTTACGAATTGTTCTTGGTGTTCAGCATTCCAGCCTCCTGCAGTGGAAACTGGGATGCAGGACAATAGCAGCGATGATTGAGCACACTCGATGGCGGTGAAAGAGGTTACCATAGATCCCTAACAACCCTCTGTAAAACAAACACTTGCTCCTGCTAAGACACAGAACACTCAATTAAGTCACCATCCAATTAACTTGATAAAGTTGAGGATAAAAATGAATTTCAAGATAATCAATGTCTTCTCTACTTGTAATTAGAAACAAAAGGGGGGGGGGAAGCAACTAGAGATTACCTAGAGATTTATAACAATAAATTATCGTCAAATTAATTCAGCAGGAGAGTTTTCATTTGAAATAGTTTTCATTAGGGAAAACAATGGTCTAAGAATATCTTCCCTATTGCTTGATTGGCATCCACATGTGAATTAAATTTAATATCCTAAATTTTTATATATTTACTTATTTTCCTAAGTTTCTTTTTCTTTTATAACTACAACTATATAAGTTGAGTAAACAATGATTAGTTTCAGTTCATAATAGTAAATAGTAAAATGTACTATTAGAGTTTTAGTGATTTGTGCCATATCAATAATTATATTTTTGAAATAAAGGAAAATATCCAGCTTTGCTCTCTATTAAAGTCCTAAAATATTTGTCATCTCTTCTATTTCATATGAATAAAATATAAATCCGAGCCTGTCTGTGAAACTGCATAATCCAGGACAAAGAATCTTAGAGAACTGATATTTGGTTTGTGTATTCAGGAAACCCAATAATGTCTTAAAAATTTACTTTTAGATTTCTTAATTTTGTCTTACTTATTAGATTATACATTAAAGAACAATTCAGTGTGCTCTTCACATCCTTCTGAATGGGAATGTAGCTTGAATAGCATAAAATTATATAAGGTAACCAAAAAGTTCTTACTGTTTGCGACATAGCTTGGATTCATATAAATGGCAAGAACTTTTTTGGTTACCTTGTAAAAACTGCATACTGTTCTTTTTCAGTCTGCTCAGTTATCTCTTCATTTCACAGATCTGGAAAATAATTCTGGTGAAGACTACTTTGCAAGTTAAATGGAGCATCATATTGGAAGAAAAGCAGTGGCATTCAATAAGAGATAATATTATTCAGGATGAATAATGTCTTGAGTTTCATCATAAACTGCATCAAGATATGAAACTAATAATGCAAGTAATATAATGTTAAAATTAATAATTCAAAACAAGACTTTTGTAGCAAGACCGATTTTATTACGAATGAATGATGTACATATCAGCTAATCAAAATTTCTAATTACATTATGGAACCAAGAGTCTAAGACTGATTAGGGCAAAGGCTGGAGCAGGGGCGGCGCGAACCAGTAAGCAAAGTAAGCATCGCATGGGGGCGCACTGTAGAATGGGGTGCCAACCAAGGTTGAAAGGGTGCACATTTTAGAGATTTGCATAGGTTTGCATGGGGGCGCCGAAGAAGCTAGCACCGCCCCTGGGCTGGAGTAATGACAGAAGGAAACTACGTTACAAATGGCCTGTTAATAAACATGGACTTTCTGCATATGATTATTGAAGGGAAGGTGGGCAGTGATTGAATGTTTACAAATGAACACTCAATACAACTATTGAAAAGTCCTTGGAAAAAACAATAATTAAAAAAAAAAGATGAACGTTGAAATAAACTTTGATATACAAAAATTTTTTTTTTCGTTTAATGCTAATTCCTGAAATTTTAATTCAAATTCAAAAAAATTCAAATTGTGGCCTATTTTCTACTCTTTGTATTATTATTATTACAGTATTAATAATTATTAATATAACACTATTTAAGTATACAAAACGAGGCTAAAAACTGTGAACACAATCGTAACAGTAAAAAAATGAAGCACAAAAAAACATAAAGAAGTTCTTATGTTGATTTGTGGTTTCTATGCTTTGTGTTTTTACTATTAAGTACTATTTGTATTTTTTATTGAGGAACACCAAACTGTTCTAAAATGTTACTATAATTCATTTTACAATAGAATGATGCTGCCAGTTAGTAACAACTTGGTTTGTACCCTGACTCTGAATATGCTTGATTTTGCACCTCTGAGTGAGACTCCTTTTAATTTTCGAATTTCAATTCTGAACTGTAACTCCACTTAGCTTTGCAATCTTGACTCTGACTCCACAATTCTGATTCACGAATCTTGATTTATTTTACTTGGATTATTCAAAAGTGATTGGCACTATCTTTGTCATAAATCCCAAACAGTAGGAATTGTGACAAAACAATGGAGGGGGGGGGGGGAGGAGATATGATATATATGGATATAGATTAGTTTTTTATTCACATAGATTTTTTCTGAATATAAGGAGGCCCTTCTTTCAACATCCTTATTATTTTTTCAGACAAGAGATGATCCTGGTTTAGCAATATTGAACAGGTATTTTATTTGTATGCTGACATGTTTCAATATATTACATTTTCATATGGGCAAAAAATATTATTATTATAATATAAGGTGGCCGAAATATGTATATGTACATGTTATTATCGTAGTAATAAATTCTATTTTATTGTGGATAAGAGGTAATTATTCTTTCATCATGTCATTATCCATAGTTCTTGGTTACTTTTCAATTATATTTTTGCTTTGACAAATAATAGACTTTACTCGAAACAACAGTTTATTTTTTTCAGGGTTTTTACCACTGAGTTCACCAGGGTTTCACATCTCATTTTTCTTTTCATCTACATCCATCACTTGCTTATTCTAAAAAAAGAATAAGTAATTACAGGTGGCAATTCTTGTATTAATTTTTTTCATCACCATGTTGCTTTGAAGATGAAGATTTAAAGGATTAAACAGCTCTCAAATCCTGATGCAAAAAATGAGGGATATGCTCTAAAACTGCAAATTCATCAAATTTTGGATCTACCTTTACTTTTATAGGAAAAAAATCTTTAGTAATTCTCAAGAAATGGTACTGATCTTGAATTTCAATATTCAATAATAATGTAAATGATAATACAAATAAAGTACTATTATCTCTATCAGAAGGAAAGCTGATTTTTTCTTTAAATACTGGGATTTTCTTTAAGTGCATCTAATTTCTTAGATGTATTCTCAAGTGCTAGCAGCTTTTAATAACAGCAACAATGTGTAATATTTATAAAATATTATATTTAGTGTTAATGTGAAGTATTATATTTATATAATTCTTATGAAGTACATATTTAGTCTCAAAGTTTATATTATACTTAGAAAAAATACGAATTTGTTTAGGTGAATTGTTTACATTAGAATGAATGTTATAATTTTGTGTATTTAGGGACTAAAAGTAATAAGAATATATAATTTAATAATATAAAACCCATGAAAACAAAAAGGCTATTGCTTACTGGTAAAATCATCCCTAGTATTTAACTGATAAATTCAAGAAGACATGAGTAAAACAACAGCCCCCCAAAAATGCAAGATACACTGCTTTTAATATTTAACTTTTGTAATCTGTAATACTGTATATGCATACCGGTAATTAACTTTTTCCACTGACATGGTCTCAAAAACTTTAAAGATACCTAAAGAAAATAACTTTTGACTAAGCAAAATCTAACATAGTAAACTTTATGAGGTTGTTGTTCTCTGTACTGTACTTATAAATGAAATATAGAGACGCCTTACAATACAACATTTTAGGCTGAAAAATCATCTGAATATTTTCAGCATTTAATCTCGCCTTCATCAGGGTACAAGGGAAAGGGGGCTAGCAGGTCTTACATAGCGATACAATGAACGATACAAAATAATGTAATAAGCCCTTTGATTTGTCACATGTTGTCTTCCATTTATATTATTTCATTTTATTTAATCTGATTATGCTATCTATATGATATGTAATGCCCCCTTACTCACTGACTGTTCCCTATCTATGCCAGCCAATCAGAAATCGGTTGGCCTCCCTACCATTTGTAGCACTTCTTGCGTTATTTTGTATTATTCAGTGCATTACTATGTTACGGCTGCTAGCCCCCACCCCCACTTTCCCTTGTACCCTGATGAAGGCAGGATTAAATGCCAAAACTAGTCGGATGATTTTCGACCTAAAATGTTGTATTGTAAGCTTCTCTTTATTTATAACATAGAAAAGAAACTGAATTTGCAAATTTCTCCAATGTGTGTAAGATTTTCAAAAAATTAATTGTTGAATTTTCTATTTACTGTATTTTAGATATTTATTTTTTAAAAACTTACATTATTTTGTATAGTCATGCTCAATTAGGAATTTAGCAAAATCTTTCTTTAGATTCATTATGAAAAAATGAAACTGCTTCATAAGCTTTTAAAATAGGATTATAAAACATTTGAGATTAAAAATGAGTTTATTATAATTTAAATAAATACGGTAGTTTGATTACTATTTAAAAAAGTTCACATATTTCTCCTGTTAAATTTTTATGAAAGATAAGAAGTATTGCTTTGTTTTACTTTAATGTCTAAGAATCTTATAATTAAATGTTAAGTTTGCAGTCTAAAACAATCACTACATTTTTAGTGCACACTTAATAATATTTAATAAAAAAGATTAGCAACAGTAATAAATGACATTAGTAGCATAAGCAAAAAACTATGCATTAGAAAGAATAATGGTTCAAATTTTATGCATTTTGAATTTAATAATGGACTTATCTGTCAAATAGATGAAAATAAACTTCTGTACAGTTGCCTTCTGTTCAAAATAAAATGATATAGGAGTGCTACCTTGTAGAGGCTCCACTTACCAACAGCAACCACTGGCTCGATATCGAAATTTTGGGGGATATATACATTAACAGGAGCTCCAGCAGGACGAGATCTTGCTGCTTGGTCATAAGCAGCAAGTGTGCGACGTTTGCGTTCGTCAGCTTCAGCCTGTCTCTTCCGTATGGCTTCTTCCATTATATCTCGTTCCTCCTCAACTTTCCTAGGTGCCACTTTGGGCACGACAACTATAATGCAGGAAAGCAGGTGAATGGAGCCAGTTGTGATAAGAAAAAGCAAGAAAACAAAACAAAAAATCTGCACCATTCATCAGTAAAGCATCTAATCAATGAACAATAATAATGCCAGTAAGAAAACCTTGTTAATGTACATTTTAATTTTTATTTGTTATATTTAGTATTAAAATTTTTTACAAAAAATTTAAATCAAAAACCATCATTCCCCCTTCTCTATTTTCTATTAAGTTATACAAATTTTTAGCAAGGCATGTAATAAATGTGGATATAGGAATTATGTTTCTCCTAAAAATAAAGAAAAACTTCTTTAAAGATCTAAACTATTATTTTACAGCTATATTTTATATGTTCTCATAAAGTAAGACATAAAGGGTGTTAGTAATATTAAACTTGCACAATTTGGAACCATTTGTAGCATAGTCTACCTAACAGAATTGCATCAAATTTGGTAGGAGAATAATCAAGACATAGGATGAAGGATTCTGCAAAAAAAAATTTTGTAGTTGCAAATATTGGCGATAGAAATAAATGTGGTATTGCTATAGACCATGTGATAATTGGCTTAAAAATAGTTAAAATAATACAATAAAGAAAAAACTCTTCAGCCACAACAAGGTAATACAAAACAAAAGGGTAAAATAAAATACCTGTATACATATTTTAGCAGCAAAGGCTACTGTCATTCAGCAGGTAAATGAGTAAATGATGAAAAAGGAGGTTTATGTATGTGATTGGGTTTAATTGTTGACCACCACTTTATTAGGACAGAATCAGTGATTGGTTCTTGGTCAAGATTCAGAAAAGTGTTCTTATTGGTTTTTGAATCTCCAAAGAGGTCAAGGAGAGTCCTTTTACTAATTGGATGGAGCAATTTTAAGTTATTGACATCAAAAGAATGGCCAGTATAATAAATACGAGGCCATTTTCTTCATTTACTCACTTTACACAAATACGAGGCCATAATTCAAAAGTTTGAAGAAACAGTACCATTTTTGGTGACAGTTGCAACTACAGAAATTTTTCATGGAGTCCTTTGTCTCATGTCTTGATTTATTCTCCCACCTATCAAATTTGGTGCCATTCTGGTTGGTAGATAGCACTACAGGCGGCTTTGTATTGTGTCAGTTTAATTACAAACACTTGAATTGTTTAAAAATATAGCAGTTCTTAATCTGTTTTGTTCAACTTATTAATCATATCCTTTGCAAATATTTAAAAAAACGCTCATAAAAAGCTTGTCAGAAAATGTTTTTCCTCCCTTACATAAAATACATCAAAATTTTAAGTGACTTTATACATTTTAAAGTCTTCTGAACAAGGATTGGTTTGGTTGTTTGATTTTTGATCAGAAAAGCCTCTTTTCAGGATCTAAATAAGTGTCATAAAGCAAGCTAATGCATAATCAAGGGCAGAATTCAAACCTGAAGTTCATTTAAATAGATAAACTTTAGGATTTCTATTCGTTTTTAAGCATAATTTAAATTACAGTTTCTTTTTAACTACAACTTTATAAAAATAATATGAGCTGAATGTAATTTTCTAGCTCAAGTTTCTTTATGCATTTTACAAATAAGCACGTGCCTTCCTTCTTATAGAATTTTATCCAATTTTTATCTTTTATAAATTTAATTAATTTAATTTGGATAAAAATTAGCTTTTCTAACACAATCATTTCCTGCTTTACACAGTTAAGGTGGCTTAAGAAAAACTGCTATGTGCTAACCATTTTAATCAATAAAATAATCAATAAAAAACATTAGCTATCCTGTAAGTTTTCCAAATGAAATTTAAAAATGCTTTTCTTTTTTTTTTTTTTTTTTTTTTTTTTTAATAATTGGAACTTTTATAATCAAAAGAAATATGCTGTAGAATGAAAAAGGTAAAACTTATGTTACATTCATATTAATATTAAATGACCATTATATCAATTAGAAAGTATTTCTTCAAAACAGTTTGCACCATCTTTTGGTTCTTTTTCTCTGCATATATCTTGCTATAGCTACTTAAAAGTTTTTCTAAGTTTTGGCAGGTTTACATTAAAACCAAAATATGGCTAATTTTTCCACTATTTTCACTATGCTGGAATCTTATTTATCTCAAGCTTTTATTTTTAAACAATAATCTCATATTTCTTCTTAGTACAGGAACTTTCGGTTTCCTTCTTCTCTTTATCCATAGCCAATCATAATGTTAATTTTAAAATAAACTGTGTTCACTTATACGGTGTTCGTACTACGCCTTGATCATGGTTAAGTAACCATGGTTAACTCTTGATCATGATCAAGAAGAACTGTGTGGCCTGCTTCATTTACCAAACTGTATTTACAGCTCAGTTAAGAGTCGGTTATGGTACCGGGTTTCAGAAACCCAGTTAGTGACATCATATGGTGGCTAGAGAAAACACAGCAGTGAGTGGTCTGATGAGGAAACCAAAGCTCTTATGTACATTTGGGGAGAAAATTTTTCTGATTTGAGAAAGGCTAAATGTAACTGCATGTACGAGCACATATCAAACATTCTGCTTCATGATCACAGCATCTATTGTAATTTTGATAACCGTCATTTTGCTTGGAAATCATCAATTCCCTTGGATGCAGTGCGAATGGAAAGTGCTTGATTAATGGACAGTGCAAACATAATATTAGGTGGACATCTATATCTATTTTTGTTGTAGTTGTTGTTTGTTTCTTATTTAACCAAAGAAAAGTGAAGATACTGAAAACATTCTTCAAACATTTCATAGCAATGTAAACTTAGAAAAGGGGTAGGAAAAATTCCGCGATCTGGATTTGAACTAGGGAACATGACTTTTGCTGTTGTTGCCCCAATGTGTTAAAATATCTCTGTATGAAATCACAAGACAGCTCAAAAGGCCCCCTCGACTCTTATTTAAGTTATAAACAAATAACCTGTAAACAAATTCATGTGCATTTTTAAAAATAAACTTTAGCATTTATTAAAGGTAAACTCTATGATTACATACAACTTTGTTTAAAATAAAAGATAAGGGTATTAATAATCACTTACCACATATAAAAATTTCCAACTGGAATTCTAAATTCATAAAATTTACAAAAAAGCTTGTGCCTCAGTGATATCTATGATCTTGTGATATTGCTAGTCACAGGATCTAAGGAATGTGTAGGAGCCTTGGAATCATTGATGTCGTGTTACATAATAAAAACTGCAGAGACTAGATTTGAAAGTGGTCTATCAGAGACTAGATGCGAGCTGGTTCTCACATAGCAACATGATGTCATCGTCCAGGTATTTACTTAAAGAAAAAGTTGTACAGACAGTCAGTCAGACAAGAGAGCTAATTTTTCATTTTTCTGAGGCATTTTTCTTAATAAAATATAAGGTTTAATCAAAAATTTTAGATTGCTTTGTACTTTACTATCTTTGAATAATGTTAGGCAAATAAAATATAGTAAAATTTTTTCATAGAGTTTAACTTTAAACAATTTTTTTTAACATTTCTAATGAATTTTTTTCTGTATTAAATAGATTATGGTATCAATTTCTAAACCCTTCCAATTCTAAAACTATGCCACTCAAAACTGTGCAAAGCAGGGGATTATAATATATATATATATATCTTCGAAAAAGTTGTTCTCAAAATTTCAGATGCAATACTATAAATGCATGCGCCAATTTCCTTTTTCTTTTGTGCCAGACACTATTATGTGCATAAAACTGCAGATTACATTTCTAAAGTTACGAAGAAAACTGTGTTATCACCAATCTTCAAAAGCAATGGCTAAATTCATCATTTCTGGCACCAAGGTTTATAATTTTTCCTGAATACCACTCTTAACCTTCATGCAACCTAAATGCAACTTTCTGGAGGGAGTGTGTATATAACAGGGAAATTTTCACAAAATTATATTGTTTGAAATATTACAAAATTTGCTGCCAATTTTTTTTCAGTCCTTCATGAAACTGACTCTACATATCACCCAAGTATTCATTGAAACCTTATGCAAATTATAACCAATAATTTTCCAGAAATTACAAGAAATAACTGGGATGTATATACAGAGTGGCCCAAACAATGAATAGAGACATGTATAAAGAGTTGAATATAACCCTTTTTTGACTTTTACAATTACTACAGGTGTTCAAAGTGATTATCATAAGCATCGAGATGGCGAACAGTTGTTCCTATCCATTTCCCTAGCAAAGTTATCAAGTAATCTTCTATATGTAGGTGGCAGTATGGTCTTCTTCAATTGGGGACATCTTCATTTAATGCATGTAATAATCTTGAGATATAAGCTTTCGATATTGCTATTATGGAAAAAGCTATAGAGAACATCTAATAAAGTGTGTAAACATTTTTTGGGCCACCCTGTACATTCCACATATAACGGTTGCTCCATGCACCATAATAAGAAATACGAGTAGTATTCTACCTGCTTCCATGTGAAAAAGCATCTGTCTAGCTTCAGTTTTGGTTTTAGTTTATTACAATTTAATGGCAAGAAAACGTAGATTGGATGAAGATGAAATATTGGTGCTGTTCAATGATCACAGTAGCTTACAGGGGATGCAGGCCAAAAGCAGAAATATTATCATATGCAATCATCTCGCCTTACTTCAGTTTCAAACCACATGTTGGGAAATTGGATACATAATACACTTATTATAAAACAAGGAGATGGAGATAAATGACTTCCCAGCAAATGTCCTGAAAATCAACATATATGACATGATATTGATTCCATTAAAATCTATGCCTTTTTTGAATTACTACTGATAATCGGGGTGCTGCATACTATAAAGAGTTAGTATCTAACTTGTGGTCAAAAGATCCATGTTCGAAAGTTCTGTTTTTCTGGCTGTGGTGTTTATAGGTCTGCAGCCTTGCACAATATGATATCAAACCTGTGAAATTGTGCATCTGAATGACAAACTATATTATAATAATGTACGAGGGGCAGACAAAAAGTTCCTGGAATAATGGTATAGCACTCTAACCTAACCTAGTCTAATCTACCTTTTTTTTTTTTTTTTTTTTCTAAGGACATAAGGCAACGCTTACCTAATCTCCTTCAAAGAAGTAGACCCCTTGCTCCATTGAATTTAACATTCTTGGAAGCTTCAGTGGAAGGCTTTATGCGGAATCTTCTGGAGCTCGGCCATTGCTTGATGTCCTCCACAGTTGCAAAACCTGTCCCCTTGAGTCCCATTTTCAGAGTTGGGAACAAACAAAATTCACTAGCATCAAAATCTGGAGAGTATGGTGGCTGAGGGATGACAGGAATGTTTTTGTTACTGAGCAATTGCCGCATAACAAGCAATATGTGCCTCGGTGTGTTATCATGATGTAGAAACCACTATCCCTGATATTGTTGCGTTGCTTCCTCCAAACCGCATCACACAACTTTCGCAAAATTTGAATGTAGAAATGGCCCATAATAGAAATGGCATGCTGTTCGAATTGTGACATTGCAACGAACAATCAACACTCGTGTCTACTTCAAACAGAACAGTAATGAAATGGCACACTGCAGTTTGTCAAGCCCTATTGCACCTGGAAGGAGATGCTGTTTTCCCTTTCACAAAAATGGGATCGCTATCTTATCGCTCACTCACCATCTGTTGAGGAATTCCGGGAATTTTTACTGTCCCTCATATATTTGCATTGTTTTTAATTGTATAGAATTAAATTGAGCAAAATGTGTCAATACACCTGTCTGATATAATTGTTCAAAAATACATTTGTTGCAGAAAGGTTAATAAGTCATTCCCTTGGTTAACCATAATTTGCTTATCTGCCCTTGATTTAATCAATCATTCTACAAGATAATCAAAAAATTCTGACTATGCTTGATGATCACTTTTTAGAATTCATACATATCTACAGTATATGCCCCTTGCAATGTAGGTGTATTTATACATATATGTTTCTTTAATACGCATAACAAAAATATACATTGAGTGGCTACTTTATTAGATACACACATGTCATAATAGTACAGTTTCAATCAGGAAACATGTGTAGAGCATTTGATTGAGTAACTATTAGTTCCTAGCATCTGTTAGCCGAGCAAACTGGGTAGGACCAAAGATTTGAGCAACTCTGAATGTGGCAAGATAGTTGGTGCCAGTTAGAACCAGGATTTCTACAACTGTCAATTTGTTGGGTTTCCTTGTACAACTGTTGCTGGTTGTATTGAGAATAATTTAACTCCCAAAAAGGTTGACTCAAAGACAATCCTATGGACACCAACTCTTCATCAATGACAAGAGTCAATGAAATTTGGAATGGATTGCAGACACCAACAATATGCAAAAATTTGTGAAATAATTGAGAGTAGATCAGCAGACTGCAGAAACCAATCTTGGAATCCAGTATGCATTGGATAACTTCTTGTTTCTGCTACAACAACCAATAACCCACATGAGCCACATGTCTCAGTAAAAAACAAAAGTTACACTAATAGAAAAACACTAAGGACCTGTCCTGTGAAATATCGACATTACAAGCAGGATAACAATTCTGTTATGATGGTTTCATGGGTGTTATAGTCACCTCATGTACGTGTACTGGAACACTGTACTGGAGCATTGTTGCAGCCACATCCACCCATTCATGTCCAAAATCTTAATTCCTAAATACAATCTCTTTCTGAACAACAGAGCTTATGATATGGTGTGTTAAGTGGCTCTAGGAGAATGATCAAGAGTTACCATACTTCCATGGCCTATTTGATTTCCAGATTTTAATCCCATTGAGCATTTGTGGGCTGTTCAAATATCACAATAAGCACCCAATTTGAGGCATGGGAAGATATTCCTGGGTGAAAGTTCAAAATACTGATGGAATCAATGCCCAGTTGCAAATGATTCATTATAACGACCAGTAGAGGTCCAGTCCAGTCCAATACCTAATAAAGTGACACTCGTTGTATTAATGATAAAAAAAAATGTCATGAATCAACATAATCTCTTCAAGGCTTATTCCTGTCAAAACTCCTCTACCAACCATTTTTGATGTTTTGTGTTTAAACGTAAAAAAATTCCACCCATTTAGTTTGAGACCTCACAATTTTTAAAAAGTTATTTAAATAAAGATACAAAATTTACAGCTTATACAATAGCCTGTTGTTATAACGAATCCCATAACAATGAAAGTTTTTTTCCAACAAACTAAAATAGTTCCTAAGTCACTTATTTCCAAGCAATTATTGACCACTAAAATAAGTTATTTTTTCCTTTTGTGGAAAGAAAGGGGGAGGACACTGACTTCACAAGAGGCCCACACCCAAAATAATTTGATAATCCTTCTGAGGGTCCACTCTAAAAAATATTTGCCATTATGAACAGAGCATTAATCATTAACAATAAACATTTTATATATTTTTTTTGTAATTTCAACATTAAGAACTTCAGTCAGTTTGAAAAATGCAGAGCCTAGAGTCACAACTTCCCCTATAAGAAAGGGAGAAATAAAACTTTCAAAAGCAAATGCATAATTCCTCTGCTAATGGCATCAATGAACTTTCAAAACTGGCAAGTAGCAGCCTATATGTTTCATTGACTGTGTTGTTATTCCTACATGATAGATGATTATGATAACAGAGGCCAAAAGCATTGCCAAAGTAATTTGATGAGAAACTAAATTCAAGTCCTCGAGTCAGATGAGAAAAAGGTACTTGTTTCAATGAAATATAAAATAAGTGAAGTCCATATATTTAATTATATATATATTTATTTTTTTTTTAATTCTTTTTGGATAGTAGAAAATTTTGGAGAAAATATTGAGAACCCAAAATGACATTAAGAAACAACAAAGAATGTATTTGGCCCAAAATTGAATGAGTAGAAGTGTTTTGCTTGACATTATTGATAAAGCTGTTTGTCTATGATTTTAAAATGTTTGATCATAAATTTATATTTATAATCAACTTGGTAATAATTTTATTACAGCTTTAGGAAAAAAAATAATCTTATTGAAGTTAGTTGTTGTCTAGATTGTCTTTTTATGGTCCCTGGAATTTCGTTATAACTAGGACTACTGTACTTATTCACATGCAGACATATGAATGAACATTGCTTTTTCAAATGTCTTTTTAAGCACTGATCTTAATTAAATGCTTCATTTTAAAATTAGGAATAACTAATTCAACCAAAATTATAATATAAAACTTTAATTAGTTATGAATAAAAGTCATGCAAAATATTCAGATTTCATGCTAACATTTAAAGCCATTACTAAAACAAAACAAAATAAAAAAAAAATAAAACTAAAACAAAAACAACCATTCCAATCTCATAATTACAAAAAATATTTAAATGTTTAATTTTGCCAACAATGATTTAAAGGCTGTTTATATGTTTTTCATTTCCTTTTACTTTAAAATAAATCTATAACATAAGAATGTGGAATAGTTTTTTTTTTATCAAAGTATAAAAAATGAATTTTTTAAGGAAAACTCTTTCATCAAGTTTATTTATCATCATAAATATTTTATATTTTATTATTTCTTTTAAAAATAATAATTTTGTTTATTTATTTTGTATTGATTTGGGTTAAGTGGAATATATAAATGTAAGAACAGATGAAGATAGGCATCTGTTCTTGATAAATGTTAATTCGAAATATTCCAAACTTTTTGGTGGCATTTTTTCCCATATCTGGAAATTGTAATTACCCTATAAGTGATGTTTCTACATACTTTTTTAATGGAATAACAAATTTGAATGCATACTTTAGTACTTAGTTTTCCTTTTATTCTAAAGATTAAAATATTCATAACCTTTTTTTAAGTAATGTTCATCTAATGAATGTTTAACGGCTGACAATGAGTGCAGAAAAACGGATTGTAGAATAAATACATAATCGCTGCCTACCTGGAAAGATTTTTCATGCAATGGTGACTAGAGGTGAAATGACATCCTGATCATCAAGTTGAGTTACAATATTAAAGGTTAATTTTTAATACATTATCCTGTAAATAACTTGATTTAGTCCTACATTGCTTGATTTCTGTTATTTACAATCATGCATGTGAAGCAATTTCATATTCATATTTTGAAAACATTCAACATACGACTTGCTCACCTTTGGAAGCAATAGGGATTCCACCCTTCATTTCAAATGTTGAAACAAATTTGGGAGCCTTCTCCTTATGCTCTATTTTTGATACTAAGTTTAAAGAAACAAAACTGATCTCTTGTTTACAAATAAAAGATACATGTATATGATCAACAATTAGCAACAAAATGTAAATAAGATTAAATCTTAAAAACAACTAAAAAAATATAATCGGTGGATTAAATATCTATGCTGATGCTAGAAGTGGGAAAACTTTTAGGTTTATTTATTCTAACAATAATGTAAAATATATTTAAAGAAAAATTGCTTTAAAAAATATGTTCCGTTTCTTTGCAAATCTAAAAGAAATAAAATAAAAGATAAACATTTTGAATGAAGCAATATTAAAAATCCATCTTGAAGACATTCTCTCTATGAAAAAAAAAGGGGAAACATAAATTTGAAAAATTATATTGAAGTTAAAACAGTTATTACAAAATTAAAATTGAATTTTATAAATAATAATAATAAAAAAAAGGGCTTAAAACTAGATTAGGTTCTGAAAAATGTACTTTAAAATATATACAGTGTATATGTGCTAATTGCTTACTATCTTCTGATGTTACATTATCGAAGTCTACAAGTCGTGCCGCTCCTGCTGGTCCTGCTCGGGCAGCTTTATCAAATGCTGCTAATACTCTTCTTTTGTTATCATCAGAGTCACGCTGGCGTTGTCGAATTGCTTCTTCAACTAAATCAACTGGGGGAGTTTCTTTAACAGGTATTACCTGAGTACTTGGAACTATTAAAAACATATATTAATTAATATTACTGTAAAATCTAATAATCACACTGACTGTCAATCTTTGAAAGTACTGTATACACTTTTAAACAATTTGATGTCATCTTGTTACTTAGAAAATTATGCTAAATTATTTTATGCTATTAATAAATATTCTTGCTCTTACCGCCCGTTCTTAATATGCTCACGTCAAGACTCTTATTGCCTCCAGCAGGTGCTGATTTAGCCATGGCATCGTACATAGCCAATGTTCGCCGTTTCTGTTCATCAGCATCAGCTACTTTTTTACGGAGTAAATTTTCACGTTCATCATCTCTTCTACGAAGTCGTTCTTCTCTTTCGGCTATAATTTAATTGGAATAATAGTATGTTAGTAAAATTTTCCTAGTACATTTTCATTTAAATGAAATCATTATTTATTAGTTGAATAATATGAAAATAAGATAAAAAAAAAAAAAAAAAAAGATTAAGACTAAATGATTTTAATTTCTATGAAGAGAAATGCTGTCAAAGTTTGATAAATCAATTAAAATTAATAGATTTTTCTTTGATGATTATATGATGCAGCTATTAGAGAAATACAGTATAGGATCCTTCATCTGGAATGCTCAATATCTAGGATATTCTGGATTAGGGGCTCTTCTGTAATTTGGAGCACCAAGTCTTAGAATCAATTGAACTACACCATGTAAATGTATGGATCATAAGACGTACAAGGGAACCATCCAAACTTGTAAAGGGAACTCTTTGTTTGCATGCAAGAATACCCTGGAAGCGATGGCGTTGTGCGGTGGCGGTAGCGGAAATGAGGAAAAAAAAAAAAACATGGCGATAAAGTGGAAGCAAAATCGTTAACGGTGGTCTTCAAAGAATTGCAGTTACAGCAGAGTTATTAAGCACAAAATCTTAATTTTGCTGTACAATTATTTGTCTCGAAATAATTTATGAGTAGGGTTAGGAACCTTAGGTTCCTAAAAACATGTAAAATATGTAGGTTCATATTCCCTTAAAGTTATTGAAATATTCCCTTTAAATGCATAAATATTCTCTTAAAATGTAAGTACTTCCTAACAAACAAATGGGTATGAATAATTAGAAATTTCATCATTTTATTAATTTCGAACATTGCAATGACTAACAACGTTTATCTTCACGTTTTCTAGGGTGAACCTCTGCCGATTTGAACGTAACATAGATCTGTACTGAGAAAATGATCTTTCTTTGAAGTAATAGGGGGTTTGGGAAATCCAGCAATTTCTTCTGGTTTGGGATGTAACACTTTCTCCAGATAAAATTTTTGAAATTAATTGTACTACACTCCAACCTGGGTTTTTATCAAGAACATCTTTTAGCTTTGCATGGATAAGTAATTGTTTAGGTGAAACTGGCACTGATTTGATTGCTTCCACAACCTTCAACACAATAGCAACTGCTTTATGAAGAGGCAATCCTTCCAAATTTTTTATGCTGTCAATAAGAAACTCGTTTTTACATACATGTGCAGAGTTTATTGATTCCCCTGTGGTGATAGGGACTGTAGAAGTAAAGTTTGTTTGTGTAGAATTTTAGTAACCTTAATTAGGAGAAAATGGTCGTTTGTGTCTTTGTCGTAAATTCTGACACTACTTGTAGATACTACTTGAGATACTACTTGTATATTTAGCACATATAGAACTTCCATCACCGAACTATCTTATTTTTCAATTAACTCTATTGATAGACACTAAAAAATGCCTCAGTCACAATTGACTGTAGAAGAAGCGTTTGCTTAAGAATGCTTTAAGAGCATCAAAGATATTTACTGTTTCTTGACTGCAGGAAATAATGAGAGGACCATCATATTTTGCTGTAATTAAGAAATCGCTGATACAGAATAACAGCAATCGTCATACACCATAAGGACGAAAATCCGGACAAAACCCAGACACTCTGCCGACTCTGGACTGCAGTTCAAAAACTAGGACATGTCCGGAGAAACCCGGACGTCTGGTAACCCTAGTTTATGCATCTTCACAATGTGATGTATTGATGTTAAGTGAATGGAAATGTTTAAGTATTGTAACACTTGTGATATTTTTTCAGCAGTTATGCTTTCCTTAGAGCATTTGCAGAAAGTAACTCAGCCATCTGTTGAGAACATGTCTCCAAATTCTTGGACTTATTGCTGGCATTTTGTATGTGCAGATCTCTTCTCTTTTGGCATGGTTGACTTTCAATGGAATATACCTAGAGCAAACATCAAAATAATATCACATGAAGCCAATTGGCCTCTCGGGCGTAGGACAAAATGCAATCAAAATATGCCTTTTAGGTCTGATAATCACAAATGTGTCACAAACCATTAAATGTGCTTTTTTAGGTCTTTATAACTCTTAAACTAAAACACATATATTAAAAAAAAAAACACACATTTTTATGCATATCTCTCAGTACTGAACCCATAAATAAAATATGTTTTTACCTAAGGTTCCTAACCCTATTTATGAGGTAAAATGCTGATTTTATTTTATTTAAAATTATAAAAGCACCATGATATATACCCCTTCACCAACACATATTCGCATTCTCAGCTGCTGGCCCCATTAGATCAATCAACAGCCTTGGCCTCGTTTTCACTCGCGAATACAAGATGTCAGCCCTGGAAAATTTATGAAAATTACCGAATTAATTAATAAAATAAAATAATAAATTAAGGAAATGGCTATTAATTACTATACAATTTTTTTTTTCACTGGATGGCAATTAGCTAATTTTAATAATCTATTTTTAAAAAATAAGTTTATTTAGAAAGTTCAAAATCCATTCAGTTGTCATCTGATGCTCCTTCGTAGGAAATAGTTCCATTGATTTCGTGTGAAGTGGATTCATGCGTATTGTTGAGTGGTGAAGGAAAGAATTCTGTCAAAAGCATAAATACACACACCACTTTAACTTTGTATGGCTATGTGTGCTGAAATTTTTTTGTTTTCGTGGTTTATTTTGAAAAAAACAAAATGCCACAATTTCTTATTTTGCAAGCATCAATAGTAGCTTTAGATGTGTAAGATATTTCAATATGCTGTGAAACTCTGAGATCAGGTTCAGATGGTTCCCTTGTTAGTGCTTCAAATTACAGACAAAGATTCTTAACCAGAATATATTAAGTCCTGAGCATTCTGGATAAAAGGTCCTATAATGTCCTGTACTGGATTATTACATTAACATTTTTATTGCCCAGTATTAATAAAAGAATTTTTGAACACCTAAATAAAAATATGAACTTATGATTCAAATTTTCTATATGTAGTAAAAATTTGAATAAGTTAAAATATAATGGCAAAAATATTAATAAAAATTAGAAATCAATTAAATAAAAAATTTTATTTTCTGGATCATTTAAAATAAAAATACTTCATAATTTTTAAATAATAATGTAACATCTAAGAAATTTTCCTTGGCTGCATCCCAAAAGGTAAAGGTGCCGAAAAATCAGTTAATGGAAATATTCAAACTAGACAAACAGATAATTAAGAGTAAAGAAGTCAGATAACCCAGTCAAGAAAACAAGGGGAAAAGAAATATAAAATTGCAAAGAGGAAACAAATTATTAAAAAAGAAATTCATGAATTTCAAACCTCTGTATTGGGCCATTACTTCTTTTAAACGGGCTCTGATTACTTTCCATTCCTCAAAATCTTCGGTTTCATCCATCTGTTAAACAGG
>JAHWFO010068719.1:2661125-2702908 GCA_023313115.1 Rhysida immarginata | reverse complement strand
TAATAACAGCATGTGTATATGATGTAATTAGCAAATATATATTCACAAGTTTATGTAATTCGAGTTCATCATCAATGTCTTCGAGGTTTACACCGTTAATCCAATTAGAATCTCCCATTTTGATGAAATTCTATTGAAAAAGAAGTAAAAAAATCTAAGTAATTATTTTGTTTTGAAAAAGGTTTAACTGTATATTATCAATAGTTGAAATAGATAAAGTATATATTTTGTAGAAATAGGGGAAGTATATGTTATCTTGAAAGTAAAAATTTTTATGAATTTATAAAAAAACAGCAACACTTGAGTAAAAGAAAATCTATTAAAAATGAAACAGTTTATGATTTTTTTTTTAATATAGGAGGTTATTTATTAATAAATAAAAATACTTCTCTTTTTAAATTAATTTTAAGTTAAAAATTAATCCAGAAGTTAAATATATTTTAGTTTTAATTAAAGTAATATGAAGTTAATTTTTTTTCTTGAAATTCAGAACTGTTTTATGCTAGAAGAGCTTTTAATGAATAAAATATTAATCTCAAAAATCATGGACAATTAGGACAATGATTATATGAATGAGTTATATTGTTTGAATAATTAAATAATTTTGCAATTCTCTGGTAAAACATACCAGATCAAAAGAAAAAATAAACTGCTTAAATTATCATTCCTTTAGTGCTTTGCAGTTGGTAACATCTATGAATGAGATGAAAGACTTTCTTTTATTAATCTTTTTTTCAGCCAACGGAAAGATATTATATCATTACGGCAAGTTGTTTGACAGAGGTTTCTCCTTCCTACAACATGTGGAAAGAAATTTTATCCCTTCTCAAAGTAGAGACCAAAAGAAGCCTCAGCATCATTTGCCTTTGTGGCTGGAAATGCTCTGAAAATAGATGCTCTGTTGATTGTGGTGGGTGCAGAATGATGTCGCCCACTGGGCTAAGGTGAAAACTTGTTAGTAGGATGCAGGAAGAAGAGAAGGGGAGAAACATTTTTTTTTTTTTTTAACAGAATAACTTACTTCTTCTCCCATTCCTGCTTTTAAATTCTTTTTTCATTTCTTCCCTTCTTAATATTTGTACACACAATAAGTTTAGACTATTTCTTTTAAGCTTTTTCTTTTTTTTTTTTCTTTCTTTTGTTTGTTTTGAATTTAAGAAACGTTAATAATAATTTTAATAAAAAAAATCATTTTAAGGCATTTCACTTTTTTTAAAAAAAAGTTAAAATAAATAGTTTAAAAGGAAAATTTAAATATTTATATCAAGATTTCAAAGTGCCTGATTAAAGCAAACAATTATTTACAGTTTAAAGTTCATGTCTTAAGATGCATAAATAAAAATGACTGATAACACATTATACATTTTGAAAATAAATAATTAATTAACATATGAATTACTAATTTTCTCTGACTAATTAAAAAAACAAACTAAATTATAAAATGATGTAGTTTTATGTTCTTAAAATTAATGCAATTAAAAGATTAATTCAAATCTAATGACAAAAGCTGCAAAGGAAAAAGATGAAATAAAATAAGTAATAAATAAAATTAACATTCTAAATATGTTTTTATCATGAAGCTTCTCTTATTATCTTGAATAGAAAAAGAGAAAGAGAGGCAATAGGAGCAAAAGTTCTATTCAGTTACCTGTACAGCTGACAACTCTGAGCAGAAGCAAGAGGAAGAAGAGTTTGAAGTGAGGAGACTCTGTTGCTCCCTGTGAAGGAGGAACTCGAGCACTGCCAAATGGTGATGATGGAGTCAGGAAAGTATCCCTTGAAAGCTTCCCAATTATGCTGGCAGAAACAACACACTTCAGTCTTATGACGTTGCAGACAAAATTAACTTTTCAACTGATGCTCGTGTAGGTGGATTTGGCTAACCTATCTGCCTCTTTATTAAGCGACCAGAAAGGTAATTTTTAGGATTTAATAGGCAGCAAAACCTGTGCTCAAAATTTTATCCTACTTTTAAATATCCCCATCATGTTTAAATGTTAAAAAAAATAAATCTATTGAAAATTTATATAGAAAAATTTTGCATTCAGTTATTGCATATTGTTATTAATATATTTCTGACTACAAAACACTGATGGCTAAAATTAGGACTTTTAAAATAAACTAAATATAATAAATTTAAATAAATCTTCTATAAATTTTAAACCAAATATTTAAACAATATTTCATGTGCTTTATTTTTCCATTAAGAGATACAGTATTAAATGAAATTCTTTAATATGTAATGGAGAAATTCTGAGGATGAAAGAATGCTAACCATTTTGGGAAGGATAGAGCAAAAGATCATTTTTGTAGGAAATGTTTTAATCTGTGCCAGCTGCTGCCAAGATAGAAAATAGAAAAAAAGAGACTGTTTTTTGAAAGTTTCCTCCTCCTGTGGGTTAAATCATACTGCCACATTTACATTAGATAATAAAACTTCTAAAAGTGGCTCTAAAAGAATCTAAAGCAGCATGAACTAAGTTATGCAATTTAAAAAATTGCAAATAGTACTGAGCATTGTTACTAAATAAAATTGTCGTGATAGTGTTAAGAGGCAATGCCAAAAAACTATTTCCATAACAACTGAATTTTTTTCCCTTTTTATAATGTATTTTTATTTCTCAATAATTTATATTCACAAATGAACACCATATATAAAGTGAACGGTATTAAACAACTGAATTCAGAAAGATAATACTTTTTAAAATAATTTTATTAATAAATGAATTGCTATTTCAGAATGGCTTAGAAATGTTAATTACTGGAAACATATCCATATTTATTTTCTATGCATGTACATTGCTTTTCTGTTTTGTAAGCTGTTTTATTTTATGAAAAATATGTTGTTGTTTTTTTAAATTCTTTATATCCACAATTTAATATAATATCAGAAAGCTTGTAAAAATAATTTTACAATGAATTATGTAAAGTTCTCATTTAAAAGGGTGTCCTCTAAATGGTTTTTCAAGCAGCTTTAAAATGTAAGCTGTTGTATTTTGCATCTTTGATGATGTCATTTTGATGATCTTAAAACAAAGTAGGTCCCTTTAATTTTTGGTAAAACAGAATCTTCAGTCCTGGATCACACTACCATGAAAACAATTTAATGATTTACTATCTTTACAGAAACAACATCCAATATTGTTAGGATTTGTTTTGGCATTAGGACATTGATCTTGGCAGTGAATAGACTATTGAGTAATGAAATGGAGAAAGAAAATATTGGAGTAAGGGGAAGCTGCTATTAATTTACCAATGCAATTATCAATGGATTATTCATTTAAAGTGCAACTTTTATCATTTAATAATTCTAATTATTATTATAAGTATCATTATAAATATAATAATTAAGTGCTTATTTAATTATTATAAAATGTATTATTTCATTTTATGAAAATAAAGGAAACTTTTTTTTGCATAAAAATAAATTACAGTCATCAAAGGGAAATTAAAGCATACTACATGTACAGTCATCAAAGGGAAATAATTCACACTTGAATTTTACTCTAAGTTTTACCGTTTCAATATTAATTTCTTTTTAATAATTTAATATTATATTTAGAGTTAACATTATTAAGATTATTAAATTTAAATAATTATAATTAAAAAAGCTATTAAAACAACACATTAGCATGAAATGTAATATTAAGTATTAAACTCGTGTGGATTATTTCCTTTGGTTGACTGTACTTTATAATTTCTACACATTTAAGGAATTAACAAGAAATACTCATATTATTAAGAAATTTTTTATTAAGAATTTTTAAAATCAATAAAACAGAAAGTTTATTTTCAATTGGATTGAAATCAGATTTAAACAATTCCACCTTTAGGAAAGGAAATGAAACTGGTTTATTAAATCTATTTCATTCTGTTTAAAATTCTAACTACAGTTCTATTTTTAGAGATTATCTAAATATTACATAATATTTTGTTAAACAACTTTTTTTTTTCTTTGTGGGCCACCATCTACTTTTGGATATGATCAGATTTGTGAATTAATTCTGTAAAAGGCAAAGACAAACCTTTAAATGTAGACTATTGTTTTGTTTGTTTTCCTTAATGTTACAATGCTATCCTGACACCATTCATTTTACAGATACTCACTTTTTTACTTTGGTGATATTTTTTAAAGCAATAATCAATCAGTTGACCATTTCAAAACAGTTTTGATCTTAATTATGATTCTTAAAAAACTTTTTGGAATTCACTTTCTTTAGTGATAACAATTTGCTTTGGCTGATGAAGTATTTGTTTTGATCTGGACCTGCACGTAGGCATCTAATTGATGATCCTTTTTGAAGAGATGCTTCCTAGTTGTAGTGATTAGTGTCAACAACTGTCATTCGAAGTTCTTATAATTTGGCCAAGGGCCAGTGCAGCTGCACAACCACCTCTTAAGAAGAGAAAAATTTGCTCTCCTTCATCATTGGCAGGAAATTGGTTAATAAATAAAATTAGAAAAGAAAACTGCTATCAACATCTTTTTTTTTCCTTTTTTCATTTTGTTAACTATGGAAATTCTTAACGATTAAATCAAATCCATTCTTAACGTTTATTTTTATATTCTCATTTAAAAAAAATAAAACAAAATAAACAACTTTTTTCTTATTTTAATGTGGTATATGCTTCTGTTTTACATATTAAAAGTCAATCCAAATTGTAAGAATTTATAACCACCATAAAACATAAAACGATGTAATTTTTTTAAACAAATATGTTAAATAAACATCATTTACTGTTAACTTGCTTTTTATTTGACTGTTTAAATATCACTATTTGCAATACTTATTGTATAAAATAGAATGCATGTAATGTAATAACATATACATACCGTAATTTAATAAAGAACACTTGACAGTTTAAAGAACCTACTTTATTATGCATTTGGAGTTATTTTTGATCCATTCATCACAGAAAAATGCACTTAATGTAATTAATGTACTGATTAAAATAATTTCAACAAATTTTCCAATAGAGCAAATTATCATATCAGTATATGAAATTTACTTTATGTGCAGCCAATACTCCTGATACTGTTCTTCTCATTTTCCCTCCACAGATAAATAAGAATACTCAACATCTATTCCTGATACTGTTCTTCTCATTTTCCCTCCACAGGATAATATTTGTACCAACTGTACATTAATCACTTCTTTATTATTTGTTAGATTATATAACAGTATTGAGCAAACAATAATCAACTTTACTTGTCCAATGAAAAATTCACATAAAATAATAACAGGAACAGATGAGACGTAGATAAATTCTCATCGATTCCTGATAACAATTTTTAGGAAGAATTTGTAATAATATTAATGGATGTAGGTAAAGGGGGGGGGGGGGGAGAATTTAAGGGTTCCCTTCCCCCAGCTTCTATAATAACTTAAGATTCTGAACCTCCCCTATCGAAAGTAGAACCCTCTCCCATCGAAAAATTATGTGTTAATTGTATGAAAGAGCAATGTAATCCTTATTTTCTAGAAGTGCCATTTCTCTTAAATTAGATGTTATAGATAACACAAACCAAATACAGGGTTTGGACAAAATAATGTGAACACCAGAGAAAAGTTAAATTTGTTTATTAATAAGGTGTTGGGCCTTCTTTTGCCTTGAGTACAGCTTCTAATCTTCTTGGAATTGATTCATACAATCCTTGAATAGTCTTCATTGGTATTTTGTACCATTCTTCAACCAAACAATCTGCCAATTGCTGAAGAGATGAAAGGGGGAGGAAATCTGCTTCTGAATTGCCTGCCCAAAACTTACCATACTGGTTTGATTATATTCAAATTTGGTGATTGAGCGGGCCATGAAAGATGCTGCACTTTGCCATCGTGCTCTTCAAACCAGGATTTCACAGTACTGCTGTGTGTATGGGTGCATTGTCATCTTGAAAAATGTTGTTGTCATGGAACAAAATCTGGACCATGGGATGGACCTGGTCGCATAAGATGTCACAGTATCAGTCAGCAGTAATTCGGCCACTGAGGGTAGCAATTGGACCAACTGAATAATAAGAAATGCCCCCCATTCCCAAAGAATTACAGATCTGCCACCGTGTTATACTGTAGGAATGAGACAGTCAGGATAGTAGGCTTCTTTGGGGCTTCTACAAATGTAAATTTGCCCTGCCGTCGGAAATAATGTGAAGGATGATTCATCCAACCTTATCACTCGTTTCCAGTCCTTCCAGTCATCAGGTGTTCAGGCTTTACACCATCTGACATGGGCTTTGGTCTCTGTAATGAAAGGTTTTTCAATTGCAGCTCTTCCTTAAATACCACATTTCTGAAACTCTCTGCAAACTGTTCATTTACAAAAATGGGGTGTTCAAGGTGGGTATTAAGTTGGAGTCATTTTTGTTGCAGTAGTTTTTGGCTGTTTTGACATAATCCTTGCTAGTGCTCGACAGTCTGTATCATTCAGTATTTTTTTCCACCCATTGTTCTTTTTCCCCAATGACGTCTTACCATGTTTTTGGTACGCACACAACATTGGAGACTACTGCTCTTGAAATGTTCAACAATGTCGCTGTTCGGAACACGAAAGCACCTGCTAAACAGTCACCAATGATCTGCCCCCCCTTTCAAAGTCTGTGAGGTCACCCAGTTCAGGAAGCGCTTATTGCGAATTATAACTGAAATGTAACACAGGACAGGTAGAGAACCAATTTTAATACATGAGACACGCAAATTTCTATGAGCTTTCTCGAATGTCGATTGTTTGGATGATCCTGTTTTGAGTGGGTGTTCAAATTATTTTGTCCAACCCCTGTAGATATAAGCTTTATTAATTATTAAGTACATATTTAATAGCTAAAAATTATTAATTATTAGCAGACCTGGCAATGCTTTGCTATTGCTAATTAAATAAATGCAATTGAAGTTAGATATGAACCTAACCTAACCTAACCTAACCTAACCTAATGTACCTATCAGATTTCATTTTCAAATCACTCTCTAAACACTCCTGGCACTAATAAGAACAACTATGAAATTTTCAGCAAAATCGATAAAGTAGTGTTTAAGTCTCAAAGGCACACATTAGAACATTGCCTTTTATTTATATAAATTAATCCAGTACTGGATTATTAATCAAATGTTAGGGAATTATTAAATGGAAACTGGAGATAATGCTCCAAGATCTTTTGTGTGTACTTATCAACTTTTCTGATAGTTTGGAAAGGAGGAATTCCCGATCTGCAACCTGGGTGCTCGCCTTATCATTGGGGCCTCCATCTTGACTACCTTGTAGTCTTTAAGGTAGTCTTAAAGAAACCTGATGACAGCCTTTCTTATACCGTGTTCATGACGGCCCAATTGGTAGAGGCAACGAGCATGATACTCGTGTTTCCTGGTTCAAATCCAGGTTGTGAAATTTTTTCTTCCATTTTTTCTGATATACAATCAAATATTTATTAATTTTCCTTAATGCTTCAATCTTTTTATTTAATTTTCTCATTAAAAAAAAAACAAAAAAAAAAAACTCTTTGTTTTTATGATATATGCTTCTAATGGAAAAAAATTCTGTGATCTGAGATTGAACCAGTTATCATGGACATTCAACTTGCTGCTCTTACTAATCAGCTGTCAGTGCATCTTCATTTAAGCAGCATATAGGACACACAGGAGATAGCCTTACTGTGATAGTTTAGCAAGTTGAACCTTCTTTTCTTTCAGTTTCTCATAATAAATTGTTCAAAGTTGGAGCAACCTCTCCAGTAATTTTTATTATAGCCTTAGTGCATATGATTCTGTTTAGTAAGGTACAAATTGTAAAAATTTAAAACCACCATATAATAAGAGTCCAGAAAATATTTTTGTAGGAGGCTTGAGATTTGGATCTGGGAGATTGACAGGAGCCAGTCACTTTGCCATTATTACCAACCATAGTTGAAGAAATATACCAAATTTACAAAATCCAGTGTGAAAACGGAGACTATAAAAACCCATTAAAAAAAGTGACCCATTACAAAAAAAATCTGATAAGGCAGTCAATGGTTGAACCTATGTGTGTGATACTTCAGTGATAAAAGTGGCAAGTTGAATTCATTTTCTCATAATAAATTGTTCAAAGTTGGAGCATTCTCTCCAGTAATTCATCTATGACAAAACGCTATGTAAAAAACTGACTATTTTGCAATCTTATTTTAACTATTCTGAAATCTTGGTCTCAACTGTAGTTTTGTAAAGGGTCTTTACTCTATGTAAAATATAAAAGTTGTAGGTCTTTTGCAGTTCATTTTAAAAATATAATATGGTATATTTTTTCTCACTGTGTTTGGTTTTAGGGCAGTGATCTCTAGAATCAGCCCTAACATGAAACAAGAGAAAATATGGGGCATCTGTAAGCCCTAGTCTTAGGAGTAATAAATTAGAATTATATACAGTGCTCCCTCTATACAGGGCGAGGCATTTATCTTGAGACAACTGAATATCTTGGAAACTAAGCATTGTACGAAAAAATGTCCCAAACCAAAAGTGAATTATTTCGGGGGGAGATTCATTAGTTAAAAAATTACCCCCCCCCCCCTTGTGAGGGGGGGCTGGGGGGAGGGGGTAACTTTGAAATCTTAAATAGGAACCCCTATTTTTAATGGTATATTCAGATTGTACACAATATTCAAGAAATGTTTTATTCTTGGTGTTTTTTCAATTAATCCAACTGTTTAGGAGATAGAACCCCTGAAAAGTGTTGAACTTTTAAAGTTCTGAACCCAATTTTATCGATGAAGACAAAGAGATAGGGACTGGGTCTTACAGACATTCCTATTCTACTTTTTAATGGTCTTTAAGAATCCGAAGTCAGAATTTCAAAAATCCAAATACACACGCATAGACTCTGTCTTCATAGGACTGCTGCCCTCAAATGTTTACTTGTGCACTAAAAAATTTTGAATTTTTGAAATTCTGACTTCAGATTCATAAAGACCATCAAAAAGTAGAATAGGAATGTCTGCAGACCCACTCTCTATCTCTTTGTCTTCATTGGGTTCAAAACCTTTAAAAGTTCCACACTTTCAGGGCCTCTTATCTCCTAAACGGTTGGATCAACTGAAAAAACACCAAGAATAAAACATTTCTTGAATACTGAGTACAATCTGAATATACCATTAAAAATAGGGGTTCCTATTTAAGATTTCAAAGTTACCCCCTCCCCCCAGCCCCCCCTCACAAAGGGGGGGGGGATTTTTTAACTAATGAATTTCCCCTGCGAAATAATTCACTTTTGATTTTGGACATTTTTTCGTACAATGCTTAGTTTCCGAGATATTCAGTTGTCTCAAGATAAATGCCTCACCCTGTATAACAGCACTCTACATAATGGCAAGTCCATATAAATTTGCCATTATGTGGAGTGCCGTTAAATAGAGGGAGCATTGTACATGGTTATCTTCCATATAATTACAATTTTAATGACAATATTATAGATCCCCTGAGTGGATGCCCCCTTACCGTGGGTCAGGGGTTTGGGTGCTTCAGGGATTCTGTGAGCTATGCTGGTTGTAGCACGGCTACTTTAGGGTCACCCTTACCAGAAAGGTCATGGTTGAGAAGTGAGACGAAGAGTATCCAAACAAACATATATCTCATGATGTCGACGAATGAGAGAATTCATACTGCATCGGGTGTGGCGCAGGTTAAAGTCACCCGCATTCGGGAGTTAGGCAGAGGCTCTCGTTCGAAAAATAGTCGACAGTCTCCCGGCTGTTATCTCGGAGCAATGCCTCCGAGAAGCCCCACCAGTGCACTCGCTAGGCGCTTGGGGAAACGGTCGGGGGCAGCGCATGCCTTTACCCAGGAGGAGAAACGGGTAAAGCGACAACGGGATCGGGTGCTGTCAATTGGCACTTGGAACGTATTCTCCATGACAGGAAAGGAATCAGAGTTAGTGGAGGAAGCCAAACGGTATTGGCTGGATATCATAGGTATTACCTCTACGAAACGTCCGGGTTCTGGAACTGTGGACTTAGGAGGGTGGAAGCTTTTCTACTCTGGTGTCGACCCTAACATGACTGCCCAGGCAGGAGTGGGGATACTCACAAGTCCCCGGCTGGCAGATTATGTTGCAGATTGGACCCCCTTAAGTGGAAGACTGTGTCTCCTGAGGCTTCAGATAGGGAAACGGTCTCTCTCTCTATTCGTTGCATATGCTCCGAATGCAGTCACAGAGTACCCACTTTTTCTAGATGAAGTTGATGCTGCTCTTAGCAGGAGAGGGAGTGCAGATTCTGTCATCCTGATGGGCGACTTCAATGCACACGTAGGGGCTGATGACCAAACGTGGAGGGGCGTGATTGGGAGGAATGGTGACCCCGATTTAAATGCGAATGGGAGGTGCTTGTTGGATCTCTGTTGCAACTTTCCATCACAAACACCTTCTTCCAGCACAGGGATATCCATAAGTATACCTGGTACAGGGATGCAATGGACCAGAATTCACTGATTGATTTTGTAATTGTTTCAGCAGACTTATTCCGATCAGTGTTGGATACTCGTGTGAGAAGAGGGGCAGAACTATCAACTGATCACCACCTTATTGTCTGCATTTTGCGGTTCTCTGAACCCATGCCAACCAAGCGAAATACTAGGTTCAGACAAACTTGGCACATCAAATGGGAGGCATTGGAGGATAGAGCTGTGAGGAAGACCTTTGCAGATAACATATCTTTAAGTTTCAAAGAACTACCCAGTGACCGTGGTACTGTTGAAGAGGAGTGGCAGTTGTTTAAAACTGCTGTGATTAATTCGGCTGCATTGTGCCGTGGTCGTAAGCGGCTGAGTGTGGCGCAGGGCGGTGAGAAAAGGACTGCGTGGTGGAACGGTGAAGTCCAAGAAGCTGTCAAGGCAAAGAAGGAAGCCTATTTGCTATGGCTTGCAAATAAGTCAACTTCGAGTCGAGTGCGTTACACTGAGGCGCGAAAAGCAGCAGCAAAGACAGTATCAACAGCTAAAACCAAGGCCTGGGAGAAGTTTGGGGAGAAATTGGAGGCAGACTATGGTTCGGCAAACAAGGTGTTCTGGCAGACCGTGCGCCGCCTCCGTGGAAAGAAGTCTCTTTCATCACAAACTATTAAGAGTTCAGATGGGAGGCTTCTGAAAACGGAGGAGAGCGTATTGCATAGGTGGAAGGAATACTTTGCATCTCTTCTTAATCCGGTGACAACAACAACTGAGGCATACGAGGTGCACCTTGGAGCGGAGAATAGTCACGGTAGTATCACTGAAACAGAAATCAGATGGGCAATTAAGTCCCTGAAGACTGGCAAAGCTGCAGGTGATGATGAAATCCGGTCCGAGATGTTAAAGGCCTTAAATCAGGATGGTATCCTGTAGCTGACTCGAGTGTGTCAGGTTGCTTGGATATCTGGACAGGCCCCTAAGCAATGGCAGACAGGAATTGTGATCCCTATCTTCAAAAAGGGAGATCAGAGAGATTGCAACAACTATCGAGGCATCTCTTTGCTCAGCATTCCTGGGAAAGTGTACGCTAAGTGTCTGGAGAAGAGAAGTCGGGAAATAGTCGACTCCAAACTGTCGGGGGAGCAGTGTGGTTTCCGACCTGGCCGAAGCACGACGGATCACATCTTTGCTCTAAGGCAAATCTTTGAGAAATCCTGGGAGTATGCAAAAGAGGTCTACGCTTGCTTTGTGGACCTCAAAAAAGCATATGACAGAGTTCCTCGGGAGAAGCTCTGGCAAGTGTTGCAAGAGTATGGAGTGGATGGGCAATTACTGGTTGCTATCATGTCTCTGTACGAAAGCTCTGAGATGCGTGTCCGGATAAATGGCATTAAGTCAAGACCGTTCACCGTGGGTGTTGGACTCCGCCAAGGGTGCGTACTGTCGCCCCTCTTGTTCATTATCTTTATGGACTGGATAGACAGGGGCAGCTGAGGCGATGAGCGTGTTTGTGCGGGCGACTGCCTGGTGGAGAGGCTGCTCTTTGCTGACGACCTTGTCCTCCTTGGGTCTTCTCACACGAACCTTCAGCATGCACTAAACCAGTTTGCAGCCAAATGTGAAGAAGCTGGGATGAAGATCAGTGTGGCTAAAACCGAGGTTCTGGTCCTTTCAAGACAGCCTGCTCAATGCGCTCTCCATGTTAGGGGAGCCTCATTGAGACAGGTGGAGAAATTCAAGTATCTCGGGATTGCATTCACGAGTGATGGACGGCAGGAGAAAGAATTGGATGCTCGGATCGGTGCAGCAAGCTGTGTCAGACGTGAACTGTGGCGATCCGTGGTAACGAAACGCGAGCTGGGTAACAAGGCCAAGCTCTCCGTCTTCAAATCTATCTTTGTCCCCATTCTCACCTATGGTCATGAGGCTTGGGTAATGACCGAAAGAGTGCGATCGCGGGTACAAGTGGCCGAAATGAGATTTCTGAGAGGTGTGGCAGGTGTTACCCTACTAGATAGAGTGCACAGCAGCACAATAAGGGAGTCTTTAGGTGTTGAGCCACTACTTCTCCGTATTGAGAGATCTCAGTTGCGCTGGTATGGCCACGTGATACGAATGCCGCAAACTAGTCTTCCTAGGCAGTTATTTTCCAAGCCGGTGGGTAAGAGACCAAGGGGTCGGCCTAGAACCAGGTGGCTAGACTATATGGAGAATCTGGGTTCGAGTCGCTTGGATATCACCAGGGAGGACATGCGCCTGATGGCAGAAGATCGCGATCGCTGGAGATCCTCCATAGGGCTGCTGCCCCCACGACCCTAACGGATAAGCGGGTTTGAAAAGTAAGTAAGTAACTATTATAGATCTGGTATTTCGTCGTTATCCACTGCTGCAACAGCTTTGGAAAAAGTGGTGCATAAATACTATGTCTTAAAGGTACCTATAGCCCCCTTGGCTTTGACTTATAAAATATATATTATAATTTTGGTCAGCATTTGACACATTTTGCCAAAATTTTTAACAAAAATGAATAATAAAATCATTCAAAATTAAAAGAATTCAAAATTTGTATGCGTGGTTTCTCAAAGCGATAATTTTCATCTCAAATTAAAGTGTGGCTTTAACTTAAATCCAGTGTCAATTCGTCTCAACAATAACATGAGTCTGTCCTTAAAAGCCTTAAATCAGGCATTGCTTCAGCTTCTTTTTTATGTAGGATCCTTTGCTGGGGGGGGCGCCCCAAGAAAAAGATAAAAATACCCTCGTGAAAAATACCTAAGATAATATGCATCATATAAATAAAATAAAAATACCTGTGAGGCTGTATATACTAAATTTCACAAATAAAAACCATCTGATGGTTTTTATTAAGACACATACTGTAGCTGGGCATACAGTGATGAATAGTGATAAGACGCAGTGCTAAAAATTCAATATTTTATCATTTGACTGCAATAAACAGGGTGTTTATAATTAAATTAACAGTACTTAAAGTCATCTTTAGCCAAATAATGATACCAAATTTGGTAGGGGGGCTAATGACAACATGGGAATAAGGATGAAAAAAAAAATTTTCACCGATAGGGGAAAGTGTGACACTGTTGTAGTCCATGTAGCCAAGAATTTGTATAAAATGCAGGTAAGAATCTGTAATGCAAATTCTCGACTATGTAGAAGACAACAGTGCCAGTAATTCACGCTATAAAGACAAAGGGAAAGCCCAGAACCCATTCAGAGTTTAGCTCAACATACTACTTACTAACCTAACTTACTTAACTCTAGTTGAGGTGCCAGAAACTGTGGACAATGATTAACCAAACAATCAAGGAGAAAACACTATTCCACACTAAGACTTTATTCCACGTATATACATTTTGGCGGCAACGCCACCTTCATCAGCTGATCATATAGAAAATCTGATATGATAAAGATTCAGGACTCAGCCCCGTTTTTATAGTAAGAAATTTACAAGTATTCAATCACAATTTTTTTTTTTACATAGAATCAAATTAATTTTACAAAATTACCTTGCCCAATAAGGTTAATTTTACACACAAATAAATCCAACCACTAGTTTCCATAATAGTCATGACCACTGGAATAACTTTTTGTTACTTATTGAGATACTTGACCACGCCCATCCAATCAGTGACCATCATCGGGCATGCATCACTATTGAGGAGCTTCAATTGTTCTTCATTGGAGAGTTCCATGGATTCCAGGAAATTCAATAACTTGGGATTTTTGTGCAGTGTAGAATTTTAAAATTCTTTTGGTCGATAATATGGTCCACAAAGCTGGAAACCGTGAATTTTGCATTTTTTATACAGGCCAGAAGTTCCTTAATGGTAACCTCTGGTTTTCTTCTATTTCACTAGTGAACTTGATGCTAGGACACAGATTGTTGAGATCTTTTAGGAAGTTATAGCTCAATTATATGAGGTTGATTATAGCTATCTTTAACAAAAAAGAATATGAAGTTCAAAACTTCCTAGGAATTGTTAGTGCCAGCATCTCTAAAGGATTAATCCTCTTTTATCCATGCAATTGAATTTTGAATAAAATTCATAGCTATAACGGTAATTTCATTTTTTTGTTCAATGATTTCTAAAATAAATGTACAGGGTAATATTTGATTTCTGAAAATGCTTTTAAAGAATTCATCTACGAGGTTCGTCCAGAAAGTAAGTTCCGTTCGGTAATAAAATTAAAATATGTACAATACAGAAAAATTTTTTATTGCACAAAATTCTACAACTCTTAAACTACTTTTCCACATAACTGCCGAAATTTTGCAGGCATTTGTCATAGCGTGGCACAAGTTTTTGTATACCTTTTTCATAGAAGTTTGCCGCCTGCGTCTTCAACCAGTTGGAAACAGTTTCTTTCAGTTCGTCGTCATCGTTGAAGTGTTGACCGCCAAGGAAAGACTTGAGATGTAAGAACAGATGAAAGTCGCTAGGAGCGAGGTCAGGGCTGTACGGAAGATGGTCAAACACGTCCCAGCCAAATCCCTGTAGGAGGTTTTTTGTCACATTTGCAGTGTGTGGTCGTGCGTTGTCGTGAAGAAAAACAATACCTTTTGACAGCAATCCTCGGTGCTTATTCTGTATTGCGCGGTGCAATTTCCGAAGTGTCTCGCAATAAGCATTTGCTGTGATTGTTTGACCATGCGGTAAGAAATTAATGAGTAAGATGCCTTTCCAGTCCCAGAACACTGTGCACATCATTTTTCGAGGTGTCAAGATTTGCTTCGGCTTAACCTTTGCTGGGGATGAAGTGTGCCTCCATTCCATTGATTGCCGCTTACTTTCAGGGGTGTCGTAAGAAACCCAAGTTTCATCTCCTGTGACTATCTGTGTCAGAAATTCTTCGCCGCTTTCAGCATAACGGGTCAAAAACTGAAGTGCACTACCCATCCGTTTTGTTTTGTGTTGCTCAGTAAGAATCTTTGGTACCCAACGTGAGCAAAGTTTACGAAATTTCAGTTTTTCGGTAACAATTTCATGAATTAGTGATCGTAAGATTTGGGGAAATTCCATAGCGAGAGCACTAATTGTAAACCTTCGGTTTTCGTGGATCTTGTCATCAATCGCGTGAACCAGTTCTTCTGTAACCAAAGATGGACGCCCACTTCGTTCTTCATCGTGCACGTCACTACGTCCGTCATTGAACTGTCGGACCCATCTTCTCACCATTGAATCACTCATCGCATTTTGTCCGTAAACATCACAGATTTGCCGATAAATTTCACTTGGTTTCACTTTCCTCGCATTCAGAAAACGAATCACAGATCTGATTTTACAAGCGGCGGGATTTTCAATCAACACTGACATTGTAAACAAGCACAACAAAGCGTACGTGACTAACAGCAATCTCGGGGGTGGCCATGGCCTGGTTGTCTCGTCGGTTAGCTTGCTAATCGATGGAGTTCAGCAACTTCAGGCGTGGCCAGCTGCTGGCTGGGTGACGACCAGGGCTTGAGGGCCACTGCTGGCGGGACAGCTATTTGGGGCACGGCTGTTGGGGGACTTTAGTCTGACCCATTTGCCAAGTGACTATAGCTGGTTTTCCAGCAGTTGGTGACAGCCACTGGTTTGTTTGTCCGCCAGCAGCTCTTCCATCATGAAACCCCCCGTGCTTCGGAGGGCACGTTAAGCCGTCGGTCCCGGCTGCTACTGTCATCTCGTAGCAGTCGTTAATTACTGGGATGGCGCAAAACTCCCTCGTAGGAGTAGGTGCACCCTCTGTACAAGATACAAGAACAGCAATCTCCAAATGGTGCACGTTTCTTCTCCTTGATACAGAGCGTCTACCGCGCATGTGCGGAACTGCGATCGCAGCGCTGCAGCGGAGATAAATTGAAACGGAACTTACTTTCTGGACGAACCTCGTATTTTAATTGTATATTATAAAAAAATAAAATAATAATCAGTAGTAAAGATAAGAATTCTGAAAAACACTGTTTTTGATGGCAATACTGATTTATTTTCAAAGGAGATCATATCTTTTATCATAATTATTAACAGTTTTTCTTTGTTAAGTTTTTTAAAGACATGCATAATAGTTCGTCCTGCAATTTATTCTGCATTTTCTCTAAGAAAGCAACAGCTTTAATAAAATTTACATTTAATAAAATTTAATAAAAATTAAATTCATCTTAGATAATAATCAATTAAAGTAGAGAAAGCTGCAAATCCTGCTGCTCCAAAGACTCCTGCCTTGATACCAGCTGAAAAGAAAAGAAAATTAACAGCATTGATAATTTGCTAAACTATAAGAATACTTAAATCAAATTAAAACTACACTATGTAAGGGAATCCAATTTTAATTTCTCCAATCTCGAATAAATGAAATATATTTAATATTTGTGGACTAACAAGAGAACTACACGAACTTGTACCAGAGAGCTCTTTGTTTCATGCAAGAGTACCTTGGAAGCGATGGCATTCTGCGGTGGCAGTTGCAGAAGTAAGGACTAAAAAAAACATGGCTGCAAGCTGGAAGCAAAATTGCTAACGGCATTTCCCAAAGAACTGCAGTTACAGCAGTGTTGTTAAGCACAAAATCTTAATTTTCCTGTACAATTATTCGTCTTGAATAATTTATAAAATGAGATAAGTATCCATGAATACTATTTTTATTTAAAATTATAAAGCACCGCGATACATATCACCTCATCAATACAATGTATCACTTGAAAGCCTTGCCCTCGTTTCACTTGCCATGGAAAATTTACATAGATTACCAAATTAATTAATGAAATGAAATAATAAATTAAGGACATAGTTATTAATTACTATACAGATTTTTTTTTTACTGGATGGCAATTACCTACTTTTAATAATCTATTTTTAAGAAATAAGTTTGTTTAGAAACTTGGGAATCCATTCAAGTGTCGTCTGCTGCAACTTCCACTGCTTTCATGTGAAGTGGATTTGTGCTTATTGTTGAGTGGTGGAGGAAAGAAGTTTCGTGAAGCACAAGAATACACACACACACACACACACAAATTAAACTATGGCTTTAACAATGGAATACTGCTGTGTGTGCTCAAATATTTTCGTTTTTGCAGCTTATTTGAAAGAAACAAAATTTAGTGATTTCTTATTTTGCAAGTATCAATAGTAGCTTCAGATGAGTAACATATTTCAATTTGGTGTGAATCAGTTAGGTGCAAATTTGTGAAGTTCCCTTGTAAGTTTTAAATCACATTCATTCTAGGTAATTATAAAATTGAGGATTATTATTTATAAACTTTTAATATTTTTTAGATTTATTATTTTATAAAATAAAACATTTTGATAGTAATTTATTTTTAAAAAAGAGAATATATTTTTGATAAAAAAGGTTTTAACAAATTCTAAGAAAGAATCAAGAATGAATTTTATTGAAGAGTTCTATGAATTCTTATGACATTTTTTACAGTAATAAGTTATATCACTGATAACATGAGAATCTCCATTATCCTTTAGGGTATGGGAAATGGCAGATAGTAGAATATGAACATGCTTTGATAGTTTATAATTGCAAAATTAATTATACATACTGGGTATATACACACTGTATATTAATTTTTATAAAAATCAATCATCTCCCTCTGCTTTAGGGAATTTCTAGCTTTTTTAGATGCTTGATTACATATATATTATGCAACAATAATACTTGTATTCATAGTTTGCTTAATTTTTTGACAGCTGTGCAGTCCAAAATCAACTCTGGGGAAAAAAAAAAAAAAAAAAAAAAAAACCATTTTGCACAAAATTTTTATATTCAAAGTCTCAGGGTCTTGTTTTGTTACAATTAATATGAAGGAGGCAGGTCTAAATTAGAACTACACTAAATTTTTAAACGGTGTAAATTTGTAGAACAGGACAAGTTTTTGTTTTTATATTATTGTCAGAAATTGATTAAATTTGTTTAGTTGATTTTTTTGGTCTGTTGAGACATTTGTTTGCATTGGTTTATGATTGGTTAAATTGGTTCCTCGACGTTCAGTTATTAAAACTATTGTAATTTTCGGCAGTAACGCCGCGGCGGCTGATATGGCGCAGCAGCAAAAATTTAACATAAATGTAAAATCTCCGACAGTAACGCCGCGGCGGTCGATGCCCCCCCCCCCCCCCCTGCATACACTTCCTCCAGCGCCGAATACATTTTTCGTCGAGTCCTAACTGCCTTGCTGCTGCACAATTGCTCTTAGGCCTTTTCAATCTTGGCTGTTAGTTTAAAATCTGCTATATAGCTTGCACGTCGCTTTGGCAAATTTGAAAAAATACTCTGCTCATGGTGAAGATATACTCCACCGTGCTCTTGCTTATAATAATAATAATAATAATAATAATAATAATAATAATAATATATAATAAAATAATGATGTCTCTAACACTTCTCAAGCGCTCTCGTGACCGTTTAGCCCCGTGCGCGTGCTCGTGAAACTTTTTGATAGTCAGCCCCAAGCATCGAGATAAAAAGTCCGATCAGTGAATAAGAGCAAGAGCGTACCTTCATCTGTTCTTGATAAGAGTTAACTGCCACAGAAACTCGTTATGCTTTCAAACTTTCTGTTTTAAGCATAATTATTTATTATTTATTTTCCTATAATCCCTTGGGGATTTATTAGATTTCAATGAATTTATTCTTTTATGATAAAAAAAATATGAATGTTAAAACGCAAAAATCTACGTACGAGAAAAATGAAACTTTAAAGAAAATTTGAAACTTAAGAGAAAAAAATTTTTAAAAATAAAAACATAAAACGATCTTCGCTTTTATCTTCAGCTCCTTCGCCCCTACCCTGTATCCAGCTATAGAAAATTTTAATTAAAAACCAGAAAAGAAATACGTCAACAAACAGCTTGTTCTCCTTAAAGACAAATTTCGTTTCCAGAGTGTGTGTGTGTGTGTGTGTGCACGCCAATCATAAGCTGGCTGCGGGAGTTGGCCGTTGTGTAGCGGGAGCGTAGCGAGTGCGCGTCACCGTCATCTGAGAGGGAAGACAGCAGGGAGGTGCAACTCATAGCTTTTTCCGTACTATCTGCGAAATTCAAGATGGCTGACTGGTCAGGCAACTCTACTCGCACTTAGCTGAGAAAGGCAGAGCAATCAGAACATAAAGTTTCAGTTGCCACGCCATAGATTCACAGCGTATTTTCATATCTTTAATGCAATTACACAGAAATCTAATTTAATAAATAATTTATTTTTTATGAAATTGGTACAATTTGTATTGAATAAATTATATTTGAGAAAATGGACACTTATTTATGGACAATAAAGACACTGTATTTGACATCATTGTTTATGAACAACAAAAAATCCCAAATCGAATACTTATATTTGGGCAAAAGGATTAGTTATTAAATATTATTAATTGTCAATTAATGTTGAACAGTTACTATCTCAGTTTAATGCCGTGCATTCATAGCGTATTTTTTAAAAGCAGTTTCAGTTTGTCTAATGACATTGATTTACTGTGATATTTTAAAGCATGGTGTTATTACAAAAAAATAAAAATA
The DNA here is from genome assembly GCA_023313115.1 of Rhysida immarginata. Lineage (NCBI taxonomy): Eukaryota > Metazoa > Arthropoda > Chilopoda > Scolopendromorpha > Scolopendridae > Rhysida > Rhysida immarginata. Next base: position 2,682,987 of record JAHWFO010068719.1, on the reverse strand, counting down.
ATAAAAATAAAAAAGCTTAAAGAAGCTCAATGATAAAAACTGAGTTCACAAGAATCATAGGGATCAATTTTTTAATCCTATTGAAAATCGCATGCCTCTATTCCTTCCATACATTCCTTTAGTTTCCATAAAAGTAACTGTAATGTATTTACTTTTCAATGCACTAAATTTTTTCTTAAAATTATAATTATGATATCCTATTCTGAATCATTTTCCTCATCTGAAATTTATAACCTAATCCTTCCAGAACGTTTTCACTTTCTTTTTTACCAGTATCACATGACCGTGCCTCAAATTCCGGCCTTTAAAAGAACCTGCCTTCAAACCGGGAAAATACACTATGTATTGGTGTATTGCTATGCCATGATCTCCCAATAATAAAGGGAGATAGACAGGGAAAAAAAGTATATACAATTCAATTTTGTTCCTACATTCAAGCAATCTAAATATATTCATAAACTGTAATAACTTATTTCACCAATATCCAAAAATTAAAAAAAAAAAATCAAAGTTTTATTAATTTTTTATAAAATTTTCATTCAATTGTGCATTGAGTTTAGCTTGTTATTTGCTATTATGACTGACTGGGATTGCAGCGCCACCGGTGGCACCCTATCCATTGATGGACGCTTTTTTCAATAGAATTTCCTCCTCTGGTATATATCTATCTCTATGGGAAGACAGGGAAGAGGGAGAAAAGGAAGCGAAGTGATGCTCTTTTGTTGAAATAAAGATACACCTAGTGATCCTAACGTTCGGGACATAAAACGTTAGTCCCTTTAACCTTAAACCCAGAGATCGTTAAAGAAAGTCTCTGCTTTAACCTCTAACCCAGATATGAAGAGCAGTTTTACTTTCGATATGGAAGCGACTAACTGCCTTCCTGCAACTGCTGTCAGTACAAGCACGATGGAGATATAATACATTTCCATCGTGAGTGCAAATGAATTTGTGCCGTTTTTATAATATTTATTAATGGCATTGGCATTTAGCAAGGTATTGTGGAACGAAGTGTGCAGAAATTCCAATCGGAAAGCAGGGATTTAAAGAAGTGAAAATAGAATGGAGAGAACAGCCAGGGAGGAGGGGGAACACCTCCTTCTTCCCTGGAACAGCCACCAGTCACGTTTTGGAGGGGGTTGAAGTAACAGCCGATTAACTCATGTCCCAGACGTTGCAGATCAGTGGCGCTGTTTTTATTAACACTTAAATAGCATTGAATCAGTTACGAACTTCGCTTCCCGTTCTCCCTCTTCCCTGGGGAAGATTTATCCTAAAAAAACGTGTATCCTGACGTGTTTTGTGCCTTCAGATTCATTACAAAACTATAAACGCATTCGGAACATACTTCGAGGTGGGATACGCTTTCACTGTTGGCCATTATTGCAAAGCGAAAGTGGCGAAAGTGATCAGGCGCGCTTGAAGGTGGTCAGATTTGAAAGTTGGTCGTGTAGTGGGTGTAGTGAATGATGAGAACGTGAATAGTGAGAACAATAAGGGCGGGAAGTTTTTTGATGCAGTGCTCACGTTGATCGATGAACTGGCATCTAAATCGTACCGGGCAGGTACCGGTAAAAATCTGCGAAAGCGGCCCTTAATCACGAGAAAGTGAAGGCATCCGTCCAGCCCACCGGGATTTTTCGTGGTGACCCGGTGGTTCAATCCGCCGCTATCGATGAACATTCATGCTCAATCGCTATCAGAGTGAATTTTTAATTAATAGGGATGTGATGAATTCATCGATAAATTCATCAATAAATATAAATCAAGGAATACATTGCCACTACTTATTTTATATCGTTGAGAGAACGATATGAAGTAGGCCTAAAATCGTGGGTAGAATTTTTTTTTTAATTTTTGTAATATCTCCGACAGTAACGCCACGGCGGCTGATATGCCGCACACGCCAAAATTTTCACTTTTATTAACAGAAACGCCGCGGCATTACTGCCGAAAATTACGGTAAATTTTATTACATATGAGCTTACACATTTCAAAGCTTTGTTTCACCTATAGAGCCATGAAGTAAGATTATAAAGTAATACAATTCAAAATGTTTTACTTACACAGCAGAGGTAACTATGCTTCTATTGCTTCAGAACCTGCTTGATTTTCAAGCCAAGCATGCAGTTCGACAACATCATTTCAGCTTCACCATGTGAAAGTGAAAACTTGTCATGTTCCTGGTGAAGGCATTCATAACTCCTCTGCCAGCCACTTAGCGTGACGGATAATAGAATGTGACAGATATTTACATATATATTATATGCAGGTTTCTACTGTATTCTAAATAAAAGATTCATAATAATTTATTTCTATAATACAAAGAATATATTTTTGATATCATTCTTTGTAAATAAAATTTATTTTGTTATTAGATAACAATTAAACAGTTACAATTAGGTTTATTAAATTTTTCTTTATTATGATTAATTATGGTTTTGGTAGCTAATTCCATTATTTCTACTTATCTTTTCAGTTTTTATAAAAATTAAATACAAAATTCAGAAGCAAGAGGAGACTAAACTAGATGAATGTTTTAAATTAACAACAGTAAATAAATACTCTGCTAATTTGTTGAAAATAGGTCAACTAATTTTAATAATCAGCTTAACCCTTTTTCAACAAATTCAAATAAGGCTTATAACAAAATGAAAAATACTTAGTATGCTAAGGTTTAGAAAACAAAGAAAAAAATAAGCTTATGGAAATACACTTGAAGTTATGAGGGGCACTGTAAAAGTTTCTAGTCAGAAACACTGCACTCATCCCACCAAATTTGTTTTCTTTTCTCCAAAAACTTCACTCTATCTTATGATCGTGTGCAAGATTTGAGCATGCCATGCTGCATTGTTTTCATATGGAGTTGAATCAGCAGGCATGGTGTGTCATGATTTTCTATGATTATTCCTAAGGCGTAGAAACATTAAATATTTTTGAAACTTTACAACTAACATTTCCTGGCAGAGCTCCGAGCAAAACCATGGTTTCATCCTGGTATCGCGAGTTTAAGACGGGAAGGCAGTCACTTGAAGAATCCTAATTGAGGCAAGTCTGGGTATCGGATCATCAGTGGTTAAAACAATCTTGCATGAACATCTGCAACCCAGGAAGGTTTCATAACGATAGATCTCTGGTTTGTTGACCCAAGAGCAGAAAGCAACCCGAATACAATGGTGCCAAGAAATGATCAAAAGATTCAACAACGGGGCATCAAAACATGTAAACGACATCTGCACGAGTGAGGAAACATGGCTCTATCATTACGACCCCAAAACTTAAGGAATAATCTAAACAGTGGCTCCTAAAAGGGCAAGGACCACCACAGAAATTCAAAAGTTCTCTGAGTATTGGGAAGATGATGACGGCAATTTTCTTCTGTTCCACTGGCCATGCATGCACAGCTGTGCTTGAAAACAAAAAGACAGTTACAGAAAAATGGTATGTGACATCCTGCGTGCCAAAAATTCTAGAAAAATGGAAGGAGAAGCGTCTGAAGACTGAACGAGAGGTTTCTTGTGGCATCATGACACCACCCCAGCACATATCGCCAAAGCAACAATAGTATGCTAAGAGAAAGGACTATTTCTGAAGGAACACAAGAGGTTATAAAGAATGCAGTCGAGAGAATGAAAAAACCAAGGAAAATTAGATCAAGTTCCAAAGGAGGGACTAGTGATAATTTTGTGAAAATTTGATCAATATATTGATGCATGCCCCCTATTCTCCAGACTTGGCACCTTGCAACTTCATTTTGTGCCCCACAATCAGATTGAAGATCACAGGGTTCCATTTGACAGTGGCAATGACGTCCTAGAGCATACAATATTACATTTTAGTGGACCTTACTGCTTAGGACTGGAAAAAATACAGGGAGAGTTTGTCTTCTATGTCTTAACGCTAATATAACTGCATATAAGATACGAGGTTTCACCTCATTCCTGATTTACTTGTTGTATGGGCCCTAAACATATGCTGCGAAGAATGGATAATTTTATCTTATCAGGAATGAGCAAGAAATATATTTACGCAGTGAAAGGGTTAATAAATGAATTATTTAGTTTTTTTGTAAATTCCACTTATAAGAGCGCTTTGCTTTTAAGAGCTTTCATCAACGTGGTTTTTAGGGGTCATGTTTTGGAAAAAAATCTCAGCTTATACAGGAGTATATAGTATATGGTAATAATACTGTATATACTTGTCTACAAATCGAGACTTTCTTTCCCCAAATAATGACCTTTAAAAGTTTTACTGAATTCATAGGCTTTTTTGTGAAATATCCTCTTACCGGTATTTTCAATTCTTTGGATATGGGTACGGTCCGGTGCGAAAATCTAGTTCTCTCCCTCAGATTTTCAAGGGACGGTGGGAGAGCTCCAGACACCGCTAAAGCTCTATATAGACAAGTATGGGCAACCTTTGAAGAGCGGTTTATCGCCAACCACAGCCTGTGATTGGCTGATCAGCAACGGCAGCCGTTTTAGGCCTATTATTTGGATGTTTTCAATTTCAGTGTACGCTTGCAGTGATAAAAAATATCATTATTATTGGATATAAAATGCCTCAATAATGCAGCATTGGATGTTATACGAAGCCAGAGAAAGGAGTGAAATTTTTTCTCCTTCAGTCTGGAAAATCAAGAGCTGAAAAGCAAAAAATATGAATACATCAATTCAGGAGAAAGAACTGGGCTCCAAAGCCCGATTCCCAGCTCTGTTATTTAAGTACATGTATTTTGAATACACTAGCTTTGTAATAAATTTACCCCCCCCCCCCCCGATATTGGCCACCATGTCAACTAAATGTGCTACATGGGGTCCCCCCCCCTATCCACAAGCTGGATTGGGCCAGCCCCCTTCAGCCCCCTCCCCCCCCCCCCAAATTTCTGGGTAAGGCCCTGTGGCAAAGACAGACATACCTATAATAAAATCTTGTAAACATTCCAAGAAGGAGCTTTAGCAGTGAAGCAGAAAAACATTTTTACATTTATTAAAAAGAAATTAACTCCCCCCCCCCCCCCCCCAAATAGGGGAAGGCAAGTGGCAGATCCTGCAGTCATCTATTTTTACCCCTTTATCTGCACTTTTTACCTCTCCCCAAGTTATTTAATAAAAAAAAATTGATTTTCTCGAAAGTAATATGTATAAAATGTAAAAAAAAAAAAAGCCTCATATCTTCTTTCCTTTTTAATCAATTCCGAACGTATGATATATAACATGCTATATGTTACCATAGTTCTAAGGACCAAGTGACTGTCACCCCTGCAAATCCGACCTCCCTGGAACAATTGGGTCTAAACTTCATAGTACTGTAGATCTTGCCTAGAGGAATCTGGATACCGAATTTCACGCCTTTACATAGCTAAATAGCACACAGATATGTTACCCTCCCTGAATCCCAGCCCCATAATTCTGACCCCAGTGTACCAATCAAAACCAAACTAAATAGTGCAGATGGGCATGCTCATACTAAACTACATTCCGAATTTCAACCTTCTACCTCAAAAAATGTAGAAATTATGAAGAGGACAGACTGACTTTATAAAACCAATAAGTAGCTCCATTCTTCTGCTACTTAATAAGCACATGAGCAATCATGCGTCGACAAAGCGATTTCACGTGTGCGCACCGATATCAGTAATGCTTAAAAGATGAACAAAAAGTAACAATGTATTCCTTCTTGACAAATCGATTGTTATATGACATGCCATTATCTTAGCAGTGTTCTCCCCAGAAAATGTTATCAGCTGGGTGGAAAGTTAAAATAGCCAGGCGGACAAAAATTAAAAACAAATGAAATACTAGCAGTTTTTCGTATATTCAGCCGGGCGGCCACCAAAATCAGCCGGGCGGCGCGCCCGTTGAAAAGGGCCTGGGGAGAACCCTGATCTTAGTATTCTTTACACTCACTGTTTTAGCACGTGAATTCGACTTGACGGGTCCACGAAAAATTTTGAAAAGTTGATATGGCCGAGCTAAGACTTTGATGGTCATATTTCTGAAAACAGAATTTGTAAAGGTTAAATCGTTTTCAAGTTATCGTGCAAACGACGGATGGCCGGATAAACGTACAGATCAAGGGCGCATTCTTATAAGTAGCTTTTATGCTAAAGCTTCTAATAAAAATCGTGCCTTCCTGTCTTCGCCGAGCTTGTCAAGAAAAAACGAAGACGGGAAACAAAGTTGTTTCTGTTTAAAAGGTGTATTCTGAAGGATTCGAACCCACAAATATTAAGGTTGTCAAAAACGTCATGTAACCAACGCACCAAATTAACATTGCAAAAATGTAAGTAATTTTTTTATTACAACAGTGTTCTGCCCGGCGCAACCGAGCAGAGGCAATAAGCAACATTAAACACCCATAGATTATAAGAAAAGCAATATATTTAGTAATTTGCATGTCCAGGATCTGCCTTTGCATAGCAATTCTGCATGTTGCGATTGAATTGGGGTATTACACATTGAAGTTACATTTAGATCCAAGCCTAGCTTGAACACTGAATGTGCCGTTCGCCTGACCATTAATTGAAGTGCTGCAATTCCACTCATTGCCGTAGCCAGGGCAATTTTGCCTTCCAATCAAACAGTCGCCAGCACTTTTTTCCAACAAAAATGATTTAACGGTTTCGACAGGGCCGTCCAAGAACGCCAGGTGGCCGAGAGGGCTAGGGCATAGGCTTTCTAGCTCTCGAGTCGACCTGGTTGTGGGTTCGAATCCCACCATGGGCATGGATGTTTGTGTTTGTCCCGGGCTGCGTATAGATATAACTTGTGTGAAAGGCGCAAAATGACCTTAGTAGTCGACGCCAAAAATTCCAACAAACCAACTAACCGTCCAAGAACAGTCTCCTTTCTGGCATCTCATTGCATACCGCATTTAATATGCGATTGTACACAATTGACTGTTATTCATTTAAGAGCGATATTTGATCCACCAACTCTTGCAATCTTGCCCGAAGGTATGAGGTCTCCAGCGATGCCAGTGGATTTGAATCCTGGAACGCTTCAAATTCTTGATAAGCGAACTGATGCAATTGAGGCATCCCTGGATAATCCTGAATAGCGTTCATTGTTCGTCAGATATTGGTCCAAATCTCTTAATGTGAGATACAGCGCTCAAAGATCGGTTGCTTCTGAGTTGAATTGATGCTGATGGTCTTCTGACAACACGTCTGTGCAACTATTCCACATTCGCTTAGGTTCCTCGGGACTTACAGTATGCCAGAATGACTGCAAGTAGATGTTTGAGTTGTCAAGCAATTATTTCACGTATCGCATGCAACGATGCCATTCTTCATCGTCCTTTAGCAGCCTTAGAGCTTTTGAAGCCTCCTGGAAAGTATCTTGTAATACACCAACAACTCTTCAAAGATCTTCAAATGATTTTGGACCAGGAACATAGCGTAGCAATCGATGCTGTCGACTTCCATACACCGTTGGATTCACATAGGCTTCTTCGACTTCCGAGATTGTCTGAAATTTTCGCTTTGTCGGCGCTATTACCCAATCTTAATTACACTGTTTACTAATCGTTATTACAGGCATCAAACAATTATCAATCTATTTTTCGAATCCCCCACACGTAGAATTGAAGTAGATAATTGGTTTATATTGTTAAAAAGAAAGGAGATTTTTAATCGTTTTCTTTTGTCGCATCATTTGCTTTTGTTAGCATTAAAGCCCATCATACGACAGGTACCACAACAGTCGTATCTATAAATTTGATTTTAATTTAACGCAAGTAATATTTTATTAAGGCTTATTGTTGCAGAAACTTTGTCTTGCATGAGATATACATTGTTGGTCCACGCATATTGTTGCTCATGCAATGTCGCTTCATGACAGACAGATCAAGCAAAATATATATATATATATATATAGGGCGCAGTCAAAAATGCTAATACCGAGTTGAGTTAGTCAAGAAAATCATTGTTGCTACGATACTCAACAATACGTTAACAATAATCGTTGCTTCACCAACCCAACTCAGTGTTTGCATTTTTCTCCCCGCCCATAGACAAAAGTCTCTTCAACGTTTCGATAAGATAGTATCGCCATCTAGTGACATCCTTTGAAAACAATTCAACTTTACGAAAAATAAGAAAATATAAAAAATTGATATAAGCACAGTGACACTGACTACGTAGATGGAAAATTTCGTGGAGATTTGTTGAGTATTTTCTGAGTTATAAAAGGACAAACGTTCCAACGGACTCTGATTTATAATATATATATGGATATAATTATTTCCTTTTTAAAAAATAACGATTAGCAATGGTATTTGTAAATTTGTATTCACAATTTGTTTGAAGTATATCTTGAGTATATTATTATCTTCTCTTTGAGTTGAATTTTCATCAATTTATTTGATGGTTTAAGGGTAGGAGGATTCCCAACCTTTGAGTCGGGGGCTGATCTGCCAATTGAGCTAATTTGTGACTTCAAGGAAGTACATTTGGACACATTGTAACAGCTTGACAGTTCATTGTCCGCGATAGCTCAATTGGTTAGACCGTTGCCAGTGATAGGCAAGGTACCTGGTCGGGTCCAGGTCATAGAATTTTTCCTTCCCTTTTCTCCTTGTATTCACAATTTGTTTGAAGTATATCTTTAGTATATTATTATTTTCTCTTTGAGAAATATGCATGTTTACTTCGCTATTAAAAAAAAAAAAAAACGTTTTATTCTGCCTCTTTCTTATTACCAAAAATAATGTCAATTTTTCACATTGGCGTTTTTAATTGTATATTTTCCACCTTAAATCCAAGCCCTAGTTATAATATTTAACAAAATCCATAATAATTACTATTACTAAAAAAATTTACTTTTTTTTGTCTGCAAAAAACGCATTGTTGCATGAATTATTGCATGAAAATGAGTTTCGCTTGATGAAGTTTGAATACCATTGTTGTAGCCGTTGGTTTAAGGATTTTTTCAATATTATCCACAGGGCATAACATATTTAAGATAATAAGTCATCTGCCCGGTTATTCCGGGAGTGGTAGAGGGAATAATATTTACTATTTAATCTACTAATTTACTGTTATGCTGCGGGATGGCCTAGTTTTAATATAAGATTGAAATGTATTACTCAGTAAAGAAGCACTGCAAAAATTCAGAACATAAATGACTCTTCGCTAAAATGTAGACCTGCCTCGTTCATATTAATGTATTTTATTTTATAATACAAGACCCTGAGACTTCATTGCTTTTCATCCGGTTGCATTTTGTCATACATCCGAGTAATTTAAAGGCTTAATCGGGAGAGGGTTCATAATGGTTGTAAAAATTTGCAATTTAATAATTTTAAATTGATTCTTGCAAGAAAGCATCAGTAAAACCAGGAAATATATATATCTATTTTTTTTCTTGCAATAGTATACATGATAAATGTTAATCCAAGAATTTTCAGCTTGCACATTTTATTTTTCAATTAAGAATAGTTAGTTTTAAGCAATAATATTATATACCATAAATAATAAGAAAAAAAATGTTTTTGATTGATTTTTTTTATAATTTGTTTCAGAATCCAAGTGTGAAAGTAGAAGTATTGGGATGAGAAGGGCTACAGGAAATATATACTGTAAACCTCTACTAATATACTGTAGAATTATTTCATACAAATTTTTTAATTCCTTTTGTAAATAAAGATTGTATTCAATCAACATGCATTTTTATTCCTTCTTTATAGCACACATTTATTTTTATTACCTTGCCATTAATGATTTCAAAAATAATAATAATGCAATTACAAAAATAATAATAAAATAAATAAACGAAAAAAATACACATTAAAGGCCGAAGGGATGAACTTAAGTTAGTATACTTACGATGAACGTTAAATTACATAAAAAAACGAGTGATTTTCGAATCAGTTCGAAATGGGGTGTCAATGCATAAAAATAAGTTTGAGCTATTCATTTGTCACAGTTGAAATAAAAAAAAAATGAGGTGCTGATGGCAATTTCACTACTTATTCCTTTACAGATATAAATACATGTATCAATAAAAATTCTCTTTAGAGCTCATTTGTGGGAAGAAGTCTCCTCTTACATACGAATATATAAGGAATATCTCCATTGGCATATTCTTAAAACATGTTTACATTCTTTACTTACATATACCAGAAATGAATATAAATTTCTTACCTCGTAATCCAATTATTCCTCCTGTAAGACCACCAGCTAGTGTGCCATTTTTCCAATCACTTTTTCCACGTTTCTGAAATTAGAGACCAGTTAATTTACAAATAAATTGAGGGTCATTATTAGAATAAAAAAAACCAATAATAATTACAGTTAAACAACTTTTTTCCGGGAATTGGCACAATATTAAAACAGGGTGAAATAACAAAGGCAAATTACCAGAAAAAATAATAAAGGGAAAAATGTGGATAATAATATTAAGAATAAAGAAATAAAAACACTCTTTGACCACAACAGAAATAAATTTGGAAAAATACGACCTGTAAGCGCTTTTCAAGGGAGAAGCTCTCATCATCCAGCAGATTCAGTATCATCGGAATTTCCCATTTTACTCCCTGAATCTGCTGAATGATGAGAGCTTCACCCTCGAAAAGCGCTTACAGGTCGTATTTTTCTACATTTATTTCTGTTGGGAAAATTTTATTACCTTATCTCATGGGAAAATTTTATTTTTTAATATGGCTGTTTAATTTTTTAATATGGTTTAATGATTCTGATTGAATAAGATTATCTATAAATTCATATCAATACCAGATTGCATTTATTCTTGGATTTGCAATTGAATATTTGTTCTTCATTTAGGATTGTATGTAAGCTTTTGATCAATATAGTGTAAAATAAATGTACCAAACTTTAAATGAATTAAAGGATAATTGGTTTTAAAGGCTTGAATTAGAACTGACCATCAAAATTGTCACAATCTATACTTACACTTTCAATCATACATTCTGTCGCTGCAAACATGGCACCAACCATAGCAAAATTTTTTGCATATGATACCATTTTCACTCTCATATCTTTGAGGATTTGTCTTGCTGTCTGTGTTTCTGGACTTGCCATGTTAGGGTCTACACTTGCAGAAAACAGTCCAAGAGCAGCTCCTAGACCTCCTCCTATAATATAAAATGAATATTAGTTTAATGGAATTATCCTTCAATTATAACATTTTCAGATTCCATCCGATAACCCATAAATGTATGGCTGTTTTATTGTTGATGCAACACAGGGTAATTCAGAATTCTCTTTGGGTTTTAGCAGTCAATACAACAGAAACCATGGCAGACATAATACGAGAGTTGTTCCGAAAGTAAGTTTCATCATTTTTTTTCACACAGAAACTTTATTGCCCAAAAAAATACACCATGCCGTCATGAACAATACACCTTGCACTTTGACATAGTCACCACTGACATTGAGACACTTGTCATAGCGTGCAATCAGTTTGAAGAAAGAGTAGTAGCAGGCAGGGCGTGTCCGAGGCTATCTGATTTTGTGTGAGCCTTGCTGCGTGTGGTTTTGCATTGTCGCCCAAGAGCACAACACCTTTACTCAAGAGCCCTAGTCACTTTCGTCGAATGGCGGACCTGAGTTTGGTGAGGATGTCGCAGTAGCGTGCCGCATTGATGGGCCCTTGATGGAGGAAATCAAAGAGAATCACAACTTTCGCGTCTCAGAACACTGTTGCCATAATCTTTCCTGCGAAGAGTGACACTTTGAATTTTTTCCTCGCTGGTGAACTGGGATGCTACCACATTGTCAGCACACATCGGTCTGGATTTGTCCTTTGTACTTGAACAGCCTCGGGCATGGCTGTCTGCTGCTACTCTTTCTTCAAACCGATTGCACACTACGACAAATGTCTCAATGTTGGTGGCGACTATGTTGAAAAATAGTGCAAGGTGTATAGTTCATCATGCCATGCTGTATTTTTATTTTGGCAATAAACTTTCTGTGTGGAAAAAAATGATGAAACTTACTTTCGGAATAACCCCTGTAGAAAGGCTCATATCAGCAGAGAATCTCTCAAAGCATGCATTCATAATAGGCACCATGGCATACTTGATGACTTAGCAGCTGGAGGTCATAACAGAACACGATGCTTTCTGCATGTTAGAATTTGCCAACTCACCTGACCTAACATCATGTGACTTCTTATGGGGTTACATCAAAGATCACGTGTTTGAGCCCCCTTTGCCACGTAATTTAGCCCAGCTACAAGAGAGGTCATTCATGCAGTCACTAGCATTGTTCATAAGATGTTGGAACTTGTATGGAAGGAACTTGAAAACAGGACTGGACATCACCAAAGGTGTGGGAAGTGCGCTAGAGTGCCAGGATGCGGCAGGCTTTTTTATTTTTTGGCTAAGTGAAAATAACAGACTTTACAGCTGCCAGCATGCTGATTGTTTTGTGTCACGCTATCTCTGGAGAGTGCTGAACAAGGATGTTTAATGAGGAAAAAGGTGAACATCTATAAAATACGTATAAAACTTGGAGAGATCATCTATCCATTGACATTTAAGATCAAAATTAATTTTATAGATACAGTAGTTTTTATCAACGAACTATCGAAAGAATCACCCTTGCAACTTAAATATATAGATGATGCTCAGGCGACAATAGTCATGTGACGTTTCAATCCGTCGCCAACAATGGTTGAACGTGCAACAATAATGCAAAACTGTGTCCGTTTTTATCCTATTATTACGCATGCGCTTAAAGGAATTTTGAATTGAAATTAGCGCTAATTTATGGTAAAAATGGAGAGGAAAACTAAATTTGACAAATCTACAGACCAAGACCTTTCATTTAAGACCAAAATGAATTTTATAGATGCAGTAGTTTTTATCAACGAACTGTCGAAAGAATCGCCCTTGCAACTTAAATATATAGATATTAAAACTCTAAACTCACACACGATCGTCTACTGTGCAAACTGGTGGACCACGAGCTACAGTTGATAAGTAGGTGTCTACATCCACTGCAAAAGCAGCAGCAGTGAGGTCCTGAAATGTGCTTAGTGATCGTTCAACACATCCTGCGAAAGGACACATTTGTCTCTCTTCGACATGATTCTAGATCGTCTAGAACAGTATGCCGCTGTCATTGCACCTTTCTGTTTGTACTTTTGTGCAACATTATGCATGGTAAATTTTGGATGCCTACACAAAGCAATGATCGGCGAATTGATTTTCTACATAATGTAGCATCTTATAAGAACTCCTATTTGAAAGTCGGACAACTAATGGTCTTTCGGCATATTGGCTGATGGAGTCAATGCCTTATTTGCTGCTGCTACATTTCTTTTATGTCAAAAGTGAATGAATGGATCATAGGAGTTGAAACCACAATAAAATACAAGTCTACATACTTTTGGCAGGGCAGTGTATTTACCATAAGGTTTTCCAGCAAAATATTTACGTATGACATGCAACCCAATTTTTGCAACAATGGGTGTGTTTGCAAAACAACCACTTTTTCCACTTTGTCGTTCGAGAAGCCACCACCAGTGAATTCATGGTGTTCGAGAATTCATGGATAAATCACTTTTCTCACTCACCAAAAGCTAGTGGAAAATGTGAAAATGATGTATGATGGCCTTGGCAACGGCCAATCAAATTTAGAGTAAAACTAAAACCAGATAGAATAATATTGTATTAAGTTTGTCTTGTTTTTTTAATTGCATTATTAATCAGTTTTAAAACTGACTTTTTACATCATTTCTTTTTATTTTTCTAACATTTTAGATATTCAGGAACATACAGGATATTTTGCTGCCCTCAAATATAATTTAATTGTAATGCCGCATTTTTATCCATGCCATCCTGGGTTGGCTGCCCTGTCGCTTCATGCTTAACACTGGCCCTGTATATTCTGTATAAAGATTAGTACAGTACTATACACAGTATTAGTATCAGAGATCCTTAATCCTGACGAGATGCGACAATCCGTATATGTGAAACGGTTCGCGCAGCTTTCTTCTGCGCAGGTTAGTTGCAAGGGTGTTGCCAGATGGCGCTGTAGGTCTTGATGATATCTGACGTCATCAAAACGTCTTCAGAGCACGGAAAGCAGATGGCAACGGCGACAAGGCAGAGTTAGTTACAAGATCACGATACTTGCGAATGCTCTCTTGTCATTTGAGCGTTTGTTACGAGATGGCGCCACGGGAATTTTGCTTGTTGTCGCATCTCGTTAGGATTAAGGATCTCTGATTAGTATACTCAAGTGATAGTGATTCAAAAAATGTATACAGAAGTCAAGAGGAAAAAAAAGAAATGTCAAAACATGTGTTTACAATAATGATTTTTCTATCGAAAAATGGAAGGAAAAATTCTGCGACCTGGGTTTGAACCAGGAACCTTGGCTGTCATGGCAGATGCCTCTACCAGTTGGGCTATCGCAGACACCCGGACAGCCATGCTGTCACAAGGTGTCTTAAAGACACAAAGTTGTCAAGGTTGAAAGCCTAGTGGGAGGCGGGTACCTGGCTCACAGATCGAGAATCTCTCCTATCCAACCATCAGAAAGTTTGTGGAACTCACAGATAAATTAATAATAATTAATAATTATAAACTGGAGAAGAAACTCCAAACGGTACGAAAAATGGAAGAAAAAATTCTGCGACCTGGGTTTGAACCAGGAACCTTGGCTGTCATGGCAGTTTATAGTCCCTCAAAATACGAATTTGCCCTGCATCTCACGACTTGTACCAAATGTCCCGCGAGGGAAAACTATGAAAATAATTGAGTGGTTTGTTAAAGTAAACACATAATGGTGAAACCGCTTTGTAATCATGTACGAAGGAAAATCAATAAGTAATTGAGTATATTTTTCGCTGCAAAACTGTCAGGTATTTGCAAAAATCATTTTATAAATTTTGAAGAGCATGTAATTCTCCACTCCCCCAGAGATGGCAGGCATGTACGCTTTCTGCATGTAGAGCTACAGCTGTTCCAAAATGGCAGGTAAGCTGGAGACATTCAAGACTGTGGAGATCCATAGTGTGGTCAAAGGACAAAAAGGTTTCTGAAATCCATTGCGAGTTGTGTGCAACATACGGTGACGTGTGCATGACGTTAACAAATGTGTGCAACTGGTGTGCCAAGTTCACAGCTGGATGCGAAAGTGTCCTCGATGAACCATGATGGCCAGGGGCGTAGCCAGAATGTTTTAAACGGGAGGGACCAACGCCACCTAAAAAACAAAGGCTGCTCACTGCGTTCTCAAACGAGGGCTGACAATCCAACTTTCATTGTTTACAACAAACGAAAAACTGATTACAATTGAATGAAAGTTGAATCGTCAGCCCAGGTTTGATGATACAGTGAACAGGCTTTGTTTTGTAGGGGGCGTTGGAGGGACCTGATGAATAAACCCCTATCCAGAGCTTTACTGATGAAATCTTGGCTATTCTTTTTTTTATTAAAAGTTCTCCCCAACTAGATTTACCTTTATAGGCTATGCTGAAAAAGTTATATTTTAACTTTAATGCAATAAATGCAATCAATAAATCAATAATTTGAATTTTCCGACAATCAATCACTTTCTTTATATCTTGAATTTTTTTCCGACGTGGGGGGGGGGGGGACCAGACCCTGTGATTCCCCTCCCCTGGCTATGTCCATGATGGCTGTGCATATCCCGCACACAGGAGAAAATTGATGCCGTGAATGCAGTGATTCAGCGAGACTGGAAGTGGATATTTCATACAGAACTGAACACCACATCATCCATGAAAACCTTCAAGTTTGGAAAAGTGTCAGCAAGATGGCTCCCTAGGCAACTCACATCAGTCACATGGAGAATGGCATGGCGAGCATTTGCTTTGGTACCACAAGGAGGGACACTCATTCCTTGAGCACACCATCACCAGAGATGAAAAGTGGGCGTTTCATTACACCCCTGAAACAAAGCGACAGAGTATAGTGTGGAAACACACACAGTCTCCCCCTCCAAAAAAATTCAAAACTACACCTTCCGCAGGAAAGGTCATGGTTACTATTTTATGGGACAGCCAGGGTGTTCTTGCTGGTTTTCTAGCCAAAGGAGAAACGGTGAACGCTGCTGCTTATTCCGCCACACTGGATCAGCTACGAGCTGCTCTGTGCCGGAAGAGTCTGCAGAAGGTTATGGACGAGGTCATCATTCTGCATGACAATGCGTTTTCCCCATGTTGCTGCATCAGTGTCATAAAAACTGCAGTCCTGAAAGTGGGAAGTCCTACGCCATCCAGCCTGCAGTCCAGATCTGTGCCGTTGGAATTTCACCTGTTCGGACCTCTAACGCAACACCTTGCTGGCACACGCTTCCAGAGCAACAGTGAAGTGAAAACAGCCAGATATGGGCATCAAAAAGTTGGTCTCACATTAGGACAAATGCTTAAATGTGAATGGTTGTTATATTGAGAAGTAGATCAATGTTCATCGATCAAAATGTATATAATTATTATTGCAAATATATGATGGTTTTGCTGTGAAAAATTTACTCAATTATTTTGGATTTCCCCTCGTACATCAATGAATAAATACAGCTTTTTTTTTTTTGGTCGTGTCCGGCAAGTCCATCTTGGAAATTTGAAAATTTGACAAACCTGCTCGTACCAAACAATATTACCAAGTACTGCTCACCTAAAACGCAACTTATGACCGCTTTGGCTGTGCAACTTTCGAAGGCAGCCGCAATCATCCTTTCTTCACGTGTTTTAATCTGGTAGGGAATAATTCCACTAGGGATGATAATTTTTTCTCGAGTCCTTTTATGATCTCCTATGATTAAATTTGCAATATCGTTAAAATTCAGTATCTGCGAAGAGTCATCACTCAAAGTCGACTCTGTAGATTTTACTTTTTCGGTCATAATTATAGCTAGACAACAGGTACAAATGCAAGACGTCAATTTCCCCGAGACACAGTAAGTAGTTGCACTCTTTATAGTTTATAGTTTTTCGGATTTTCCTCAAACAGCATCCACAGCATCCAAACACGGTTTCACCTATGATCAGGTGTATAGGCCGCCATTTTCATCCGGAAATACATTGTAAGCATTTCCGGAATAAATAGTCAGTAGGATATTTATATTTATTGAACGATTTAAGCCTATTTATACTGAACGAGGATTCAGTTCTGAACCATTTTGATTTCAAGAATGATAAATCTCCGGTTAACATTAAACAGTTGACATGCTTCCTTTTACAAAATTGAATACCGACCAATGAGCATTAAAGTACGATAAATTACAGATGATATAAGTAATGATTTAATGAAATCAAAATGAAATTAAATATGATGTTATTATCTTTATTGTTATCCCATTAGAATTCCTTCTTTGGACATGAACTGGAGAGAAAGAGGGGAGGAAAATCCCGGTTTCGATATTGATACATTTCCTGTATCTGTGGCGCTATTTTTAAATGAAGACTAGTACATCAATAATACACCATCTCTCATGGAGCTTATCTCCGCTCACCCTCTCTAATAAGCCATTTAACTCTTCTTGTACTTTTCTCTCATCATGGCTTTTTACATTACTCTTAGTTCTGCACTTTTCCTCAGCGGAAAGTTGTCTATTTTGTTACTGCATTCACTGACACGCAGGTGTGATTTAGTTTGAGTCGCTAGAAATTGTTTCATCAGGGATGGATGAAGGTAGGTTTCATCCATCCCTGGCCTCATCTTGACCGTTTTGTAGTAGGCACTTTCGGGGACATGGAGTATGGAAAGATGTTTCTTACTGCATGTACGGGGACACGAGCAGTGTACCATAATTTTAATCATTAGCCATTTTTCTTTGTCTTCAGGGATTAGCCGTTTTTATCAAATATTCTTTAAAGAATGACGTATGAATGTTCAATGAGGATTTATTACATGCCTTATCTCAGCTGCTTAAATTATCGATGGAAACAGGAATGAAAATTTCCACAGCCTGGAGTCAAACCAAGAACTTTCAGCTAATCACACAGATGTCCTAACCAATTGAGCCAGTGAAGGTTCCTGGTTTGAGTCTGGGCTGTGGAATTTTCTTTCCTATTTTCTTCAAATTTTCTATTTCATAAATTTTGCCAGAATATAAGCAGGGATGTATGAATAAACGGTTAGTGTTCACTATCTACACAATCTGCTATGATTGAATCCGCAAACTGAATTGTTGCGATTCCTATAACCGGCCGGGGGGAAACCAACTGCCCCCTGTAACCAAATAATATCAGTAATTTTTTCCCGGAGGGGTATGGCGTAGACAGAACGCAGAAGGCATTCGAGTAACGGAAAACAGTGACCGGCGAGGCCCGCAGGGCCGAGAGTGGGACTTGCGGTTGCAATTGTGCAGATAGTGAACATTAACTGAATAGACTTAATATGGGTGCTGCCTTCCTGACAATATTCAGAAACTTGTGTCTAATCGCTACATCCTCACAGCCAGCCTGCAACTGGTAGATGGACATATTATTCTAATTCTGAAGAATGTTAAATAAATTATTTATGCACCATTCCACTTCTTCAGCTAGTAGGGAGGGGGGGGGGGGAGATTGCAGTTCAGAAAGACACTTTTCGCAACCACTGAGCCACTGAGGCCGATTGGAACATTTGTGCCTGCAGAAAGTTTGCTAGGGAAGAAACAAGAAGGCATATGTTTCTATCTGTTCCCTGTTATGATGGTGTATAGGGTGCTTCAATGGGTTTCGCCAGTCTGTTAGTTGAATAACTTATCAACAGATGGAGCAAGTGTCACCAAATGTTGTGTGCATGCCCAGGAGCCCAAAGGAACCTTATTATTGGAGCCTGGTATTTTCTTCAAAAAATTTTTTTCATGCCAAAATGTGCTGATATTTAATCAAAGACCGTGTTTTCTTAGTCAAAACTTTTCTTTAGAGACCTGCTGACACACTTGGGAAGTGGTCTAATGCCGTTATAAAAAGGCTAGAGCCAGTGTCAAGAATGTAAAGAGCATTAATTGCCAAGTTTGTACAAACAGGATCAGTGGCTGATGACAAAAAGTATATATGAAGACCAAGGGAAAAAAATAACAGCAAGGATGCTTGACGACATCACTGCCGCCAAAACAGTAATGGAAAATAGCCATCAACATCAATTGATACTTGGCTTAAGAACTTGATGTCAGTTCAGCCACACCATGGAGGTTAACCTTCAAAGATCTTGACAGTTCCTCTTACAAATTCCAGTTAAGACGACCTCTAGGGCTGGATGCAGCTGACAAATGACTGAACTTCGCCAACGTCATGTGCCAAACGATTGACACGATTTTTTTTTTCAACACTGGCGATATCGTTTTTTCCGATGAAGCACGCTTCTGGTTGGATGGCTATGTCAGTCACCAAAATTATCCGATTTGGGGTAGTGAGCAGCTTGAAATGGTCGCTGTCAAGGCTCTTCATCCACAAAAGGTCACCATCTAGTGTGTTTTGTGCTGATGGCATTTGGGCCCGCATTTTTTGACCAGACAGTCAATTCGGCATGGTACACAGATTTTTGACAAAGAATTTCATTATGAACTGGACACATTCATAGAGGCATCTCCACATTCAACAGGCCTAGAAGTCATCATGATAATCATGTCATTGCAAGAGGCTTCCCGAATCGCTTTGACAAAGGACTTGCTTGCCCCTCCCCCCTCTCTCCACAGCCTTGATTTATCGCTGCTCGACTTCTTCTTTGGGGCTATATTATTGATAAAATCTACAGAGTTCAACCAAATACCATAGCAGCTGAAAACAGCAGTAACAATGATAGACCAGCTCAAGCAGGTTAAAGAAAAGTAACTTGGGTCGAGAATGATTGGAGGGACTCGGAATATACAGGATGCGGCAGATATTTGAGAACATGTGAGTATGACATAATAGTCAGCACATCATACTATTTAACAATTCCAAAAAGAGATAGATAACATGGCGGATCTAAAGGTAACCCAGCCAATGAAGTGACATGCTGTCATAGTCTCCTTGGCTGAAGCACACTCCGATTCCGAGATTGCTGCATTCCTGAACGTTGCCGGTTCGTTTGTGTTCAAAGCTTGGGGAGAACTGGATGCTGCCAGTGCTGATGTGCCAACTGTTTCATAAAGGAAACGACATTGTCAGCGCTTGGACCATATCAAGATGCCGGAATTCATCCGTTCTGTCCAAGCTGCAATCAATGAGGACTATGGGAAGTGTCCATAAGGGCACTCGGGAGGGAGCTGCAGGTTAATGAGGCGACCATTCAACGTGTGGTGCATGAAGTCCTTCGTTACAAGTTGGAGGGGACTGAGACAACTAAGAAGAATTGAGTGGACAGGGCCAATAGCCTCCTCAACAAGCTGAAGCATCCAGAGGAACCAGGAATGCTCTGGTTCTTCTCCGATGAGAAAAACTTGGTGCAAGACTAGAAGGTGAACCGCCGAAATGATCGATGGCTGTGTCAAACCCCCCAGGAAGTTCCAACCGTCATGCATACGAAATTTCCAGCCGCAGTGACTGTTCTGGGCATCGTGAGCAGTGAAGGTGATGTGATGCCTCCACATTTCGTCCGTCAAGATCTCAGGGTCAACGCTGCTGCTTACACCGATGTGTTGGCAAGAGTTGTGAAGCCCTAGATTACTGCTGTAGCATGTGCTAGGCCGTATGTTTTTCAACAGGACTCTGCTCCAAGTCATAAGGTTCACAGCACCCAAGCATGGATGATCATGAATCTTCACAACCACATCCCTCCCAACATGTGGCCCCCCAGCTCCCCTGATCTCAATCCTTTGGACTATTACGTCTGTGGCATCATTGAGAGGGAATCCAACAAGCATCCACACAAAATCGTTGAAGCTCTCAGGCCAGCTATTGTGGAGGCAATGGCAAAAATCCAGAAGACCCACCTCATTGCTGCCTTCCAGCAGTTCCAACAGTGTGTGGAGGCTGTCATTGCGGCAGATGGTGGTTTTATTGAATAACAATAAGTATTTTGTAGTCCTTTGTATAAAAATGTAAATTGTATTAAAGGCTCTGTGGTATCTTAAGTGTCTGCTCCTTTTACCTGTGGACGTCGTTTTGTTCTCAAATACCTGCTGCACCCTGTATTAACATTATGGTTTTATTTGATCCGTAAGGATCTTAGAACAGCATCGTTCAAAACGTTTTTAGTAGAAATGCAAAACAAAAAATAGTTGTTACATTATTTGTTGGTAACACTTCTTTTGAGTGTCCCAAAAGTATACAGACTAGACCTTTTTTATGTGAAGATAAGTTGTGACATGATGTTCTGCAAACCAAGATTTTGTTGACTTCAACTTGTATATGGGTGTGTTATCCTACTGAAATACGTCATTTTTCCTGCAAGCAAATTACCTAAGATTTCGCACTCATGTTGTTAGAGGGCCAGCCCATTATAAACAGGGAAACTGGTTGTTTATCACGACAGTAGAAGTGATTCATTTCTGAAGAATGGGTAAATGACACGACTTTTGAAGAAATGGCAACAGGTGTTGCTCCAAGATTGATTGATTAATCTGCTGACTCCTGTCTGCCTTTTAAAACGCCCAGGCTTGTTGTGCCGCTAAAACAAACCCTCCTCACAGTATTTCCTGATTGTCTGTTGGAAAAAGCTGTATGTTCTTGATGAATATCATGCCAATAACGGGAGTTTCTGTCAAGTTCATCAAAGTTTCCCTACTTTTCATCATAAGTAATAGTTATTAAATAAAAATGAAAAATAAAATAATAATTAACAATTAACAAAATAATTAATAAATAATAAGTAAAATCAAAATAAAACTAGAAATATAAAATCAAATAAAAAGCTGACGTTTCGGATAGAGACTATCCTTTATCAAAGCAAAAAGGATAATTCTCTAAAGGCAATTAGAATATTAGAGAATTATCCTGAAGTTATGAAAAAA
>JAHWFO010068719.1:2645157-2660725 GCA_023313115.1 Rhysida immarginata | reverse complement strand
TCTAGTCTTACTTTGATTGTAATCGTTTTTATTAATTATTTTGTTAATTTTTAATTAGTATTGTATTTATTTTTTCATTTCTAATATTATATATTATATTATCTACAATTTAGAAACCAATAAAATATGATTCCCACCAACCCAATAAAAAAGTATGTTAATATTTCGAAAGTCCTTCCACTCGTTCTAGAGCTAAGTTATTTTTCATTAGTATTACTAATTACTATTACTAATTCATGCCACCAAAAGATTGCCTATTTATTGTTTTAGTGATAGAAAATAACTTTCACAAACCGAAAGCTTTCTTTTCCATGTAGAAATATTTCACATAAATAAAAATGAAACTACCTTTTGGAAAATTAAAAAAATTGGAATGCAAGAATTGTTTGTTTTACTTTATCAAAATTATTAATACACAAACACACTATCTGAATTATTTCTTTAGGTGCTGTTAAGCAGGATAGATCAATAAATTTGGGGAAACATTTATGTATTGGTTGGCCCAAAGATTATATCTTTATATCCATTCTTAAAGGAGAAACTGAGATACAGTACAGTCTTGGTTATCCAGACCCTTAATAACTGGACCCACCATTATCTGGATGACTCATGGGAAATGTTGTGATGAGCACGTGAATAAAATTTACTCTCGTTTTTCTCACGATATGGAATCCTCAGAATATGAAATGATGAAGTGATTGTCAATTCTTAAATAATATATACTATTTAAAAACCATGTCTAAAGAAACACTTTTAAAACACTGCAGGGATTTGGAAGTATTTTAATTGAAGGTGATTCTGTTGATATAAATGGTGTAGAATTAGCAGAGATTTCTGTGGTTACTGTGCTTTTGGGCAAAAAAAAAAAGAAAGCCTAAGCAATGTAATAAAATTAATAATGTTAAATATTGCCTTAAGAATATTCCTGACTATACCAAAAACTGTAACACGTCGGGAAAAGAGATTCTCTAAATTAAAGTTAAGAACTTTTTATGTTCCACTACAATACAAAATCATCCCATTAATTATGAAGTAAACTTAAGAGTTAATAAAAAAAAATTTGCAGAACTAAAAGTGAGAAAAAAAGTTTCTTGTGATTTTAGTGTAGGCTAGTTGATGTTACTTTTGTTTAGTTTTAATAGGATATAAATTTTGTTTGTTTGATGTGCAATAATAAATTTTTGTAATAGCATTAAAAATGTATCTGATTACCAATTTGTAACTACGTACAGGTACATTATGTTTTTACTGTTTTATACTACTTGACTGTTAATTTTATGATATATGTGTCTTTCTAAATATGCATGTTTGTTAAAATGTAAAGCCATTTGATTTTTTATTTAAAAAATAAAAGATACATATTTTTAAAAAGTACATGTTTAAGGGGCAGCAAGTTGTCTTTTTGTTGGGGGTGACGTAAATGCTAGAGTGGGCGCTACCCTCAATTGAATGTGGTTGTTAATTGACGTAGTGATGTGTATCCATTATGAAGAAGGTCAAATGTTGCTAATCACGAACATTTAGCAGCCATGGTCAGCCACTGTGCTGCTTACTGTAGGAAGTAATGCTTGAAATAAGTTACTTTCTATTGTACACCCTTGACACTGGATTGAGTAATGGTGAATGCCCGTACCACCTCAGAAATGAAATGTTCCATGCAACTAGCACCAACTATCATTCTGCATTCAAACTGATAATTCTTGACATGTAGCCATAATCACGTTACAAGACGTTTCATATGACTGCTAATAGTCGAATTTACAGCACTGATAATGCTCTGCCTATTTATACACCTTTTACATGATGCAAGTGACGACTGAAAATTTACATACAACACCCCCATAACTTTCAGCACTTCAGTGTGTGTGTTTACTATATTGCACACTAAAAAATAAAGCTTATCTTAAAAAAAAATACACGTGAAATACCGTATATGTTCTAATAGACGCCTAATCTCCAATTGTCGCCGGTCTCTAATAAACACCGGGTTTCAAAATTAAGATTGTTAAATAAACGCCGGGGATTCTCCTACATGCGGCTGTTCACGTGAGCCGCTTTCGGGGTTCACTTATACATGGGCTTGAGGGGATTTCCAGCACGCTGCTTTGAGCTTCGATATCGTATGCACTCTGCTATTCAGCCCCTAGTTCTCAAGGCATCCTGTTTGTAAGGACTGTTTAATGCACACTACCATATTCTGTTTAAAAAAGACATGCCTCCAAAGCGGTCGTATGATGTGGCGTTTAAAATAAACGCCGGTTTCTAATAAACACCCGGTTAGTGATTCAGTTGAAAAAATAGACGCCGGGGGCTACAATTGGAAGATATACGGTAGTTTATTTAAAATGTTTAAAATTGTGCAAATGAATTGTTAGCATATAGATTTAAAAACTCGTTTATCTGGAATTATTCGGATTCACCTAACAATCACTAATCTGGATAACCGAGACTGCACTGTATTAAACTTTTTTCATTTTAAAGGCATGATTTCTATTTTTGTTACATTTTATCCAATTCTTTATCATACTCATCTTGGCTAGTTTTTAAAGTAATAAAAAATTAAGTCATTTCTTGTTTTGTTTTTATCATATAAATAGACTTTCACATAAATATAGGCTCTTAATTGATATGTAAATGTTTGTGATATTAATAGCAAAGTGGTTATGCTTTTTTTTTTTTTTTTTTTTTTTTTTTTCTCCAGAGGTTTAGCGTTTTATGTTTCAATAAAAAAAAATATGCTATTTTTCATCATTAATTTGAACAGCTGAGGTTGGCATATAGCAAAGCCCTCACTGAACATCTTACGATCATTCTTTAAAAAAATATGTTGGATGGGTTTGGCGTATGTAATATAACACAAATTATGATTTCTAATTGTCCTCCTATAAGTGCATAGCATTTCCTTGAATGTTTGTTTTGTTATGTAATCTAATCTTATGTAGTAAGTGCATAATACTAATGTAATTTATTCTTTGGTTTAGAATAACAGTATGCATATGGAAAGTCATTTCTATTCTTCTAATACAAGGCATGTCCGGAAATTAAGGTTACAACCCTTGTAGGCAGACAAGATTTTAGTGCATAAGTTGGCTATACTGGCCTCTCGCGGCTGTTCCTCATAGCTATGCGGAGTCTAGTTTGAGTAGCGCGTGTTTACAATGGCTATGCTGATTTAGAATTCCGCCACGCGTGAAATGCGCTCTGTCATTTGTTTTTTCCAAGCACAAGATAAGTATTCAGTGGATATTCACAAAGCATTGTTCCCCTTTATGGAAACATTATGAATCAACAACAGTGTAACGAGGGGTGTTGTGAATTCTCTGAAGGCAGGATTGATTTTCATGGTGAACATGGCAGCGACAGGCCGTCTGTGTTCTAATGAACATCTGCAAAGAATTGAGGAAGCTCCTCAATTTTTTTGAGTTTATTAACCTGAAGAAACATCTTCCTGGACAGTTCTTCCATGACGATGAAGAGATCAAGCACAAGGTTAAAATGTGGTTCCAGTAACAGGTGCCAGAATTCTACGACTGTAGGATACATAAGCTAGAACTTGGACAATGACAGCAATTACATTGAAAACTAATCCCTATGGACATTTTGTCAAATAAACATTTTTTTGAAAGAATGCAAGCTGTTGTAAGCTTACTTTCTGGAAACGCCTCATATAATTTTGTAAGTTACAAAATAAATGGAAATATTACAAAAAATGTATTGTTGCTTGTCAAAGAACTCAAAAATTATGAAAAAAGATGTTAAAGAACATACCTTCTTGCATTATGTATTAAAGAAAGATTTAATACTTTGATTTATTTGTTGAATTTGTTTGCTATCCATGAGTCACTCTCAGGTAGTGATTTTGTTTTCTACTTGGTTTATTTGAAATTTAGTGGAGATGTTACTATTTCCTCTTCCTACTATTCCTACACTTACATATGAAGTCTGCTATTTAGAGGGTATGCATATAATTGTTGCCTCCTTATGTTTGCATAAAGTTCGAAGAGGAATCTAGAGATGGCAGCAGTTAGAACTATAATATTTGACCTACAGTGCCAAGAAGTACTGTTAGTGTATAATAAGATCTGGAGGAATAATGGCTGTAGTAATAGAAACATGTATGGTAATCCCAGTGGATATGTGGGTGGTTATTAAATTCCTAACAGCAGAGGGCATTTCGCCAATATTCATCTAGAGTGTGGATGTGAGCATGGTGAGACAATGATTAAAGGGTATCTTCTTCTGCAGACAAATCACATAAAGGGAGACCACTGGCAAGTCACAATGATCAGCACCATCCATGTGTGGATGAAGTGATTGGTGCTAATAAGCAGATCAGTAACAAGATGGGCCAATATCCTTGATATCCCATGAAAACGTGTCTAGATACCACAAGGTGTGCCCATTTGGTGCCTTTACTGTTGACTGTCAAAAGGAAGCAAAGCATGATGAAAATTTGTAAAGAACTGATGGATTGATAGAAGCTAGAAGGTGACGAATATCAGAAGAAAATTTTTGGTTGAGGACAAGTCTGGAAATGTACACCATTATGGCTTGGAAATAAAGATCAGTCAATTGAATACTCCCATGTGGATTCCCCTTGAAGAATGCAAAGCTTGTATCATGAGACTGTCTTTTGGGACAGTCAAGATGTCATGCACAAAGAGTTTCTTGGCTGGTCGCACAATTTGTGTATGAGGACAAACTATGGAGGTTGTGTGTATGAATAAACAGGGTGCATTTAGAAGTAGATGTAATTCATCACCTAGACAGTTCTGAGCCTCACCCTAGCTATTGTGCTGTGGGTGCTCTTCAGATGCTCTTTAGAAATTCAGGCTAAATGCTGTTGGTACCACTCCCGATTAGTCTTACACAAATGGGATGAAAGAACTAGTTGGTGAAAGTGTATTTTTCTAGGTTTTCTTCTATGTATAAAAGTAGACACAAGAAGAGATATGTATTGCCTAGGCTTTTATTTGCTTTTACCAACTTTGTCCTGTGATATGTATTGTACCTTCTATTTACAGGGAGGCAAAACTTATCTACATATCTTCATATAATCATTTGAATTTAATAGTACAGGAGAGGTAAAAGCTTATCATTGTATACAAATACACGAGGCCAAATGGGATAACAGCACATCTCTGAAAACGTGAAAGATGAAATTAATTATGCCATTTATTAAAGTATTCAAATTTTACAATTTGTTAGCTTTTAATTTCAAATCATATTTTTGAATTTTCTTTAGTAATAGTAATCATTTACAAATAATTCATTTGTGGTTTGTTTGTTTTTTTCTCTCTCTTTATGTTATCAGCATGTATGAACAATTACATGAAATTGAAAGCTCATCTTTTTGGTCAGATTATTATGAGTGCAAGCACACTAACCCAAAATATCCGTGAGTATTTACAAATTTATTTTTAAATTTTAATGTGGAAATTTAATTGATGAAACTTGTTGTTCTTTTTCAATCTTTAGAAGGCCTCGTCATCGAAATAATCCTCATAAGAATGTGTGGTCGAGTCTTGTCTATTCAACATCTTTTGTTCTAGGTTAACATTTTTTTGAGATTTCATTTTTGTATTTGTAAATTTGCATAAATTCTGATGGAAATATTATAAATTTTGAATTTGACAACATTCCTTTACTCTAGAAAAATTGATATTAAGCTTTTCTGTTAAATATTTATTTTCTTCCTTTATCATTTTCATTTGTTTCTTCTTTAGGGTGCACAGTTTTGGTTCTTGAATTTTTCCTTTTAGCCTTTCAAATGAGATGCTATCTTGACATAGCTCTAGCCTTCATTTGTACAGGTAAGTATCTCTTCACTGTGAGGATTTCTAATCTTTTTTTTCATATTACATGTATAGAAAATGTGCCGCCGATCGATTTTGCCACTGAGCGGCGCTATCTCTGCTGCACTGGTCTGCCATTGCACTCAGTGGCTCACATCAGTGCAAGGTTTTAGTTTTTGACAGCTTGTTTAAGTTTTGTTTTCTGCTCAAATGCCTTTTCAAAAGAGTACAGGTAATATATGTGCAGTAATAAATTGTCAAAATAGTTATCGCCCTTTCTATATATGGAGAATTGAAGAATGCACTGAATCCTGGGTGGCGTTAAAACAATAAATGTTTTGCTTGGCCTCCTTCATGCTTCAAACATTTCCGATGTGCATAAAAAAAATTAATTTGCAAAATCATTTTATTTAGGTTTTATAAAGTCACGATATTCGCCATTCATATTTAAAATTCCCTGATGAAAATTTGCTACAGTATTGGGTAACTTACATTTAAAATAAAATTGCCTTAAATGACTAACATGTTTATCGATGTACTCACTATCATATCGTATGCAGGCACTTTTCATTTTGTCATTTGTCCATTCAAGAAAATAGCAAAGTTCTCGTTTCGTGCAATAAAGTTATAATTGACATTGCAAGTACTGTAGTAACCACAGGGTCCATTTTTTGATTCTAAATGCGATTTCATTTGTTTATGGTCTTCAAATTTGAGAGATAAGGAATTGTTACTCGAAGCAGGTGTTTAATTTTGTGGGACCTTCTGTTATCTGGAATCTGCAGATTTGCTTATGCGTCTTTCAGTTCATTTGGAAGAACATGGTGTTTAGTGCCCATATTCCATTTCTCTTCCACATCTGTACAAGCGTCACCAAACAACCCTTTTCTTTTAGTATATTCAACTTTAAACAGATTGGAAGATCTTCTGATGGCTGCAAGATCTTCTTCCCAGAACAGCCATACACAGAATTTTACTTCCAATCTATCTTAACAAGTCTATGCTTGATGAGATAATGCGTTAAGTGACACCGATGGTACAACTGAAATTGTATTGCAAAATTTATTATTGTAATATAAATTAAAATTATTATTTAATTGCCAGGCTCAGTGTGCAAATTAATGTGAACAAGAGGGAATTTTCACATAATTTGATTTCCTGAGTTTGGCAGGCCTGATTTACAGCTGATATGTAACTCTGATTACTCTCAACTGTTTACTGTATTGTGCTAAAATACTTACTAATATAATTACTCCATGTTTCAATAAAAATACGGAAATTTCCCTCTTATTCACATTAATTTGCATGCTATCGTTCATATCTGTATAATTCCCTCTATATTTAATTAAACACAAAGACCACGAGGAATAAAACACGGGAAAAGATCTTTCAGTAAGCATGCGAATAGAGGTAAGCAGATCAATGTTTCTTTCAAAAATCGTCTGCTTATAATGACTGTAATGGCGTCTTACTACTAGCGCCAATATGCAGATAAATACATGAAGTACTCGCAGCACATTTTCTATATAAAATAATCTAAGAGAATATAAAAAAGAGGTCTATTACATGGATATTTATTCAGCCTTACATGGACATTATTTCATTGGTTCTATCTGAAATCTGTTTGCCATGTTCATGGAGATTTCTGATTTCATGGAACTGGATGCATTTTGAAATGAAAGATGATTTCTCAAAACAGAATCTACTGATTTTTATCCTTCTCAAATCAAAAGAATTTTGCATGGTTTTGTTTGAAATCCTAGGCAACATCTACAGAAAATTTTATTCAATTTGGAGGAGGTCAATCATGGATGCCTGGTCCATCATTTAGACTGATCCAAGTAATTTTCAACAAAATCTGTGAAGAAGAAGACATCACTATGGGTTACCTAAATTTGGTGATATGTCATGGCCCCGAAGATATCTCGATTTTTTTTCTTATGGGGTACCTGAAGTGTACACTCATAAACCGTATAATTTGAATGAATTGAAGGAAGCCGTCTGACAAGAAACACTCATGATTGATCAACAGCTGTTGCATCAAGTGAGAGATAATTTCAAGTGAAGGATTGAAAGCTGCATTCAAGCTGCATAAACATCTTCTAAATAACATTTTTTTCATAACTGAATAAGTAATTTGCATCTTTGGAATAAGCATGGATTAAATAACATTAAAAAGTATCTGGCTAGGTTTAAAAGAATCAACAGAGTTTGAGGCATGTGTTTATGATTCCCGGAAAGTAATTTTCTAAATAAATATTTATGCATATGTTTATAATTTTGTCAAATGGCACGTCTTGACATCCGTTTTTGTAAAAATAAACTCATTTTGAAAATTAAATCTATGAAGTATTGTTTTTTCAAGTCCGTCAGACCCCTATTATACATTTCATTATTGTAGCATTTTATTTATTTATTAATAGTGTTAATTGAAATCTATTATAAAAATTTGTGTTTTTTTGTAGGGATAATTTTGAGTGGCTATTCTTTTTCTTCACTTCTTGATGAGCATGACATGTGGTTAGGAATTGTGCAGCCATTGCCTCCTATCTTCAGTTTACCTTGTGCTGGTTTCATCAATCCTATCTATCCTCCTTTTTCACCTTGCATTCCAAATTGTGGACCTTCCTTCAATCCTTCCTGTTTTCCAGAGCGAGGTATGCCTTGGCTTGGGCCACAGAATTGGGGAAATGTTCAGCCACTGCCTGCCCAGAATGTTTATTTTGGAATGATGCAAGAGCAAATGTGCCCTCCACTACTGCAGCAAACTCTCATAAATCAACAGAACAATCCATCACGGACTCTATCAAGGCCACGCATTCTTCCTTGTGAAGACGAAGTAATGACTCTGCCTGAATCACCTTACCAACGTCAACGTGGAGGAACGTGCACACTTTTATAAACTTTAGGTACATGATGTTTAACTTTAAACATAGTTTGTTTAAAATTAAAGCACCATGATGATTATAAATTAGTGATTTTACAAAATTTTAAAAATAAAATGAATATTTTTAAATAAACATGGCATTAATTTTTTTTCATGCTTGTGATAGAATTTTTGAACAATATATACATAGTATAAGCAGTCAGCCTCATCATGCAGATATTGTTTCTTATTACAGGGTGCGGCAGGTATTTGAGAACACATGTGTATGACGTAATAGTCAATACGTCATACTATTTAACAATTCCAAAATGAGGCAGATAAACATGGCTGATCTAAAGATAACCCAGCAAATGAAGCATCATGCTGTCATCGTCTCCTTGGCTGCAGGACACTCCGACTCCAAGATTGCTGCATTCCTGAAAGTCACCCGTTCGTTTGTTCGTTCGTTTTTAAAGTTCGCAAGAGTGTTGGCAAGAGTTGTGAAGCCCTGGATTACTGCTGTAGCACGTGGTAGTCTGTATGTTTTTCAACAGGACTCTGCTCAAAATCATAAGGCCCACAGCACCCAAACATGGATGACCACGAATCTTCACGACCACATCCCTCCCAACATGTGCCCCCCCCCCCCACCCAGCTCCCCTGATCTCACTCCTTTGGACTATTTCGTCTGGGGCGTCATTGAGAGGGAGTCCAACAAGCTTCCACACAACACTGTTCAAGCTCTCAGACCAGCTATTGTGGAGCCAATGGCAGAAACTCAGAAGACCCACCGGTTCAGACAGCTTGTGGAGGCTGTCATTGCAGTGGACGGTGGTTTTATTGAATAACAATATGTATTTTGTAGTCATTTGTACAGAAATGTAAATTGCATTAAAGGCTCTGTGGTATCTTATGTATCTGCTCCTTTTACCTGCCGACGTCATTTTGTTCTCAAATACCTGCCACACCCTGTATATAAAATTATTCATTATCTTTCACAGGGAAAATATTAATTTATTGAAGATTAATTACCGTATTTACTTTACTTGAAATTTTGACCAAGTCTGGTTGATGTAGGAAGAATGCAGGCATATGTTGCTGACCTGCAGGCCCATTTTCTTGCAAATTGGACTATCCGATATTTTGCCATTTATTTATAATCAGGATCAGTCTTAATTTAACAAACACTTTATTATAAAGGGAGGGAATCGTTTGTATGAGGGATATCAAAAAGTAATGTCGTGTAATTTTTTTCTCTAAAATCGTGACCAGGAAAAAAATAAACACATGCGATAGAACAATTCAATTTTTATTTTTCAACATAATCTCCAAGCAGATTGAGGCAATGATCCCAGCGGTAGACAAGTTTTTCCACGCCCTGTTGATAAAAGTCGTCCGGTTGATGTGGAACCAGTTGCGAATTGCCGATTTCACCTTGTCGTCGTCATGGAAATGTTGACTGGCCAGTGACTTCTTCAACGGTCCGAAGATATGGCCGCCATGGAGCATAGGACCTCGGTGCATACACTGCCCTGCCAAAAGTATCTGGACACCCCTATGTATAGACGTTTTGTCGAATATCTAGAAAAATACTAGACAAATTATCATGAAATTTCAGGTGTGTAAAGAGCATGTTACACCTCAAATATTTCAGCAAAGGTAAAAAAAAAAAAATAACCAAGCCAATATCGTGAAAATTCAGAAAGATATCACTGATAGAATAAGTTGAATTTTAGTTCTCAAAAACAAACAAAATGATAAGGGGTTTTCTCCAAATTTTTATTTTTGGACCGGACACCAGTATCAATTTCTCCTTACACTGACATGAAGTCATATTGAGGAGAAAACCCCATATTATTGTGTTTGTTTTTGAGAGCGACTGAAATTCAACTCATTCTATCGGCAATATCTTTCTGAATTTTCACAATATTTGCTTGGGCCTTTTAGAAGAGTAACTCTATACATTTGGCTAATAAATTATGCAAAAGACATTATAGTAACACTTGTGCATGTGCAGTTAAACATTATTTAGTAAAAATGCTCATAGTTCATCAAATAAAGTCATCCCTCCGCAAGTCGGCATTCCACAAGTGGGGAAAATTCCAGAAATTGGCAATTTTTTCCTGAAATCCAAGATGACGGACAATGACTCCCGGTCGGGTTTTTTTTTTTGCACAAATGCATTATTGATAGTGATTATAACGAGTAAAATATTCAAAATTAAACAATTTTATAGTTCCCTAATCCATATAGCCTGTTTAGGAGGGCTATAAAAGTTAATTATGGAAATTAATATGAGATTTGTTATAAGCCGACTTTCTTCGAGCTGATTATTTTCCACAAAATTCGGAATGGTGACTGATTATACACCCCCCTCCCCCCCCCCCTCAATGTATGTACATTTCGAGAGCCAAGCCCTCTTCTTCAGCGTTGTTCAGACAAGAGCCGAAGTTAGAATGGTTTGGGGGAAATCCCCTTATATATACTAACATAACCAGTTGGGTAATAGAAGCTTTTTATCCTTCATAAGAGCAAAACATAGTTCAATTACCATTTTTAGATTCAACAATTGTAAGGATATTATTACCCAAGTTTTATCCTTAATCTTTGTTTTGCTCATAAAATGGCTACCTTCTATCACTTAATTATAAGAACTTTCAAATTACCACTCAGTAAAGAGAATCAATCAAAAGAATCAATCAAATTACCTCATTTACATAATTTCTTAGAATCCTTGGGGATTGCGAATAAACAATCACCAATCAACTCTTATATTTGGACCTCGGACCAATCCCATATTTAATTGGTTAAAAGTTTCTAATTATGTCCTATCTTGACTTATGTTTTGCTCTTCTCTTACCCGATTGGTTATGTTAGTATATATAAGGGTTTCCCCCAAACCGTTCTAACTTCATTTCCTATCGTACACGCTGAAGAAGAAGGCATGGCTCTCGAAATATACATGTGTGTTTGCATTATTATTGCTCCTTTATATTGCATTGTTTGTTATTGTATTAAATTATTTCTTTGTGGGACACTGGTTTCCTTTCTCTTTGTTAGCATATCATATAGTCCACAGTTTCAGGCTTAATTACTATATTACAAATATTTAATATTTTTATTTATATTCTGATTGCAGGGTGTTTGTCAAGTTTCCTGAAAATGGAAATGCATTGGGTTGAAAACCCTCATGTTATAAACAAAAAATTTGGGAAAGAATTTCGAATTTTTTGAAGAAACCTTTATATCTACATGAATATATGTGGTATTCTCATACAAGTAAACACAGATAAGTAAAAGAAGCCTCATAATCATATGTAACAGCCACAACGCATTTCAAGCATTATTTTTTACAGGTTGATCAAAGACATTATTTTTTGTTCAATTTGTTGCTGGTCCCCTATTTGCCTTCGGGACAAAACCTTTGCCGAAATATATGAGGTGTAATGACCATTTTACACCCCCTGAAGTTCCAGAATAATTCATCAAATATTTTTCTAGATATTCGACAAAACATCTATATACAAGGTGTTCTCCAATAACGTGTACAAACTTGGGGGGGGGGTGATAAAGGGATCAAATCTAAGCAACATTTCCCTCTTTCATTGTTTTCTCTGGGGCATTGTTTTTGAATAAAAAATGTTGGACGTCATGTAGATGTAATATGCCACTCAACCCATGCGTCTAGAACACGTCAAAATCATGGTCAATCATGTAATAAAAAGAACAAAAACACATTGCATACAGTACAATAATGTGACTTGTTTTTTATGAAACATGCAAATGTTTTACAATAAGTGTTCAAATTGACTCCCTCTGGCATGAATGCATGCTTCACAACATCGCCGCATGAACACGTTCAAAAGTTCCTGCTTCTTCACGAATCTGGTCTGCAGCTACGGCGATTCTGGCTACCAGCTTTCCATCGGATCCCACTGGTGTCTCGTACAACTCAGAGGTCTTCTCTTGAGACCCGAACAGTATCTAATCCAAACAACTGTTTCCTGCAGGTAGGATTTCAACATCTTTTATCTCAAAAACAATACCTTAGAGGAACAAGATGAAAGAGGGAAATGTTGCTTAGATTTGATCCCTCTATTACCCCCCAAGTTTGTACACGTTATTCAAGAACACCCTGTATAGGGATGTCCAGGTAACTTTTGGCAGGGGAGTGTATGTCTCAGTGGTGAAAACAGATTTTGAAATTCTTACATGCATTTCAAAAAAAAAAAAAAAAAATCAACTTGCAGACAGACAAAAATATCAAAGCAAAAGAATAAAGCACCTTTTGATATTTAACAAATAAACATAAGATTCTATCTAATCTTGCCTTTTATTTTCAGCTTTTTCAAGGTCTAGTTTACTGACTTTTTAAAAGCTGGGAATAAAAGATAAAATTTGATGGAATATTGTTTGTATTCATCTTGTATTGTAAGGCATTTATCAACTTCATTAAATAAGAATTTTGCTTTTTGATGTGTGCATCTGCATACAAGATCACTCCAATGTACTGCAGTATTTACCCATTTAACTACAAAGGCATAAAATAAAACACAGCTTCAGCTTATAAAAGCAACAATATTAGGAAACTTGTTAAATGGTGGTCAAAGATGCATGCCTCTATGTCTCAGCTGTTACATTGCTTAAATATCACAAGCAGGTGCATTGCAACAATGGAAAAAGAAACAGACCCCATAATAGCTCAGTCTGCCCACAATTATCAGTGCATTTATACCAAGGTCTGTTATAGTGTTTAAACAATTATCTTGGAAGTGCTGGTGCAGCAGTGAAACGACAATAATTGTGTCAAGTAGTTGCATCTTGATCTATTTTGCTGTCAATGAACAAGAAATAAGGGACAAGTCTTGGATTAGCAAAATTGGTAGTGTTTATTTGCCTACGCGTTTTGAATTTACTTCTTTATCAGGGCAGGTGACGATTACAACTGTGCAGGAATCTACCAACTAATATGTGGGATTTGTCCACCAATCAGGGAAAAACTAAATGGTGTCACAAAACAACAAAAAATAATAACATTATGGCATTCATCCACCAGTCAGGAAAACCCAATTGGTGCTGATTGGTGGACTTACAAAACATAAAAAATAAAAATAAAATAAGGCTATTATAAGTGGAGCTCTTATAAGGAAAGTAATACATTGAAAACATAAAACATAAAATACATAAAGATAAAAGTAAAAATAAAAATAAAGATTAGGTCCTTATGCGTGGAAAGTAATACATCGATAAATGTAATTATATGTCTGAGTCCGTTGTGGTATGCCTTGTTCTGTTCGAATTGTTTATAATTCTGTTCACCAAGTCGATAATAGGGTTCTTCTCGAAATTTGTCTGGTTGTTTAATACCTTGTCTTTGCCCATTTTAAGATGCTTCCTGATTTCTAGGACCTCGAAAGTCAGGATTCTTCTATGGTCTTTCTCAAATTTTAGCATAGTCATGATGTCTTGAATCGGTCCAAAAGGGTGTTCCATTTTTATGAGGTGGTCCGCGAAGGCAGACTTGCCATCTCCATTTATCCAGGCTCTACGGTGTTCTCTGAAGCGTTCCTTGAAGGTCCTCTTTGTCAAGCCAATATAGAAGCTTCCACGTGGGACAAGTGAGTTTATAGACCCCACATGTGTATTCGTCTCCGGGTTCCCTGTGTCTTCCTAGATTCAGTGCATACTTACATTTGTTGCTTGTCCTAAAGGCTATGTTTATGCCTCTGTCACGGAAGATGTTTGCAATTTTTGTTATTTCTGGGCCAGTGTATGTGAAGGTAACGAATTTCTGACTGATGTCTAACATGGGTTGATTCCTTGGCTTGTTCTTGGATTGTGTTTTATCCTATTGATATTGTGTGGGTGAATGGGTCCGGGAACGAGATCTTTCTGGCTATATCGTAGGTGAGAAGGATTTTCTCTTTCTTGTCTTCTTTGGTAACCAGGTAGGACAAAGCTCTGTCAAAATAGTATCTTAGAGCTGCTGACTTTTGTTGTGGCGGGTGATTCGAATTAAAACTGATGAAGTTGCTGATGGTGGTGGGTTTATGATATATACTAAATTCCAATTACTTATTTACTACATTTTTACGGATTGAAATGTCAAGGAAATTCATGCTGCCGTTCTTCTCTTCTATTGTGTATGAGATGTTTGGGTGGAAGCTATTAAAGAGTAATTGTGTGCAGCCATTTGATAGAATGGCGATGCTCAAACCAATTTAACCCATGATGTATTTCATGGATTTACCACTACCGCACCAAATCTAAGATTACACGGTAAAATAATGCCGCATCCCATTGGGAAAAGTACAGCACAGGCTGTGATGTTTTCTGTATCTGAAGGGAAACAATGCCACACAGATCCATGCCTATTTCATGTGTGTGTGTGTGTGGGGGGGGGGGGGGGGGGAAACTAGGCCCCTTTTTAAAAGGTTATAGCAATGTGGTAGTGACACTTCCAAAGTGGCCAAATCAGGCTGAAAGATGACCCCCACCCTGGGCAATTTTCCATCAGTGAGGAGCTGCAAATCATGCAAGAAATGGAAGTTCTGGTTTTCAAAAGCAGAAGAATCACAGTGGAACAGATTATGTACATGATCCACATCAATAGACTATCCTTTGTCAATGCTAAATAATAATAAGGGCACCGGAAGCCTTCCTTATATACAGATGCAGTAGGGGAGGGGGGTGGTTGGAAAAAGAAAACAGAAGGAAGCCAATGGGAAGGCTTGGAAATTAAAGGAAAGATATGTTGGGATAGGATAAGAACGAGGGCCAATGAGAGATGATGATGAGGCAATGAAAAAACTAATGGATAATATCATGAATGACAGGAGAAACAAAAATAAAAATGATGGTAATAATAATAATAATAATAATAATAATAATAATAATAATAATAATA
>JAHWFO010068719.1:2634425-2645147 GCA_023313115.1 Rhysida immarginata | reverse complement strand
TAATAATAATAATAATAATAATAATAATAATAATAATAATAATAATAATGAGAAAAAAAATAAACAGGAAAAATATTAGTGAGAACAAACAAATAAAATTAAGAAGAAGACATAGTAGACAATGTGACAAAGAAAAATAGGGAGGGGAGGGGAGAGCAACACGGTAGGAAAAAAAAACAAAGGCAAATAAAAGTAAAATTATAGGCAGGAAAACGCAAAGAAGAATTGTAAAAAAGTCTGTGGTAAGTTAAGGAATAGCCAGAGTGAAAGAGGGATGGGGAAGGTAGTGAAAGATTGGAACCTTTGTTAAGGCTCATGCCATTAGTGTATAAGGGTGTTGAATTCCTAAATTGCTTTCTTTCTTTTTTGTTATGAAAAATATTATGAAGGATGAGAAGACTAACGTCCTGCAGGGAGTGGTCAGAGGAATTAAGATATTTAGTGATGAGAGTGCCAGCATTATTAAGGATTTCGAATTTGTACTTGGCGAATCTGGTATGTTTGGCGTTATTAGTCTCCCTAAGATACTTTTTCTGCCAAGCCTTGCAATAAAACAGATAAATTAGATTGTGAGAGGTGCAAGTCAAGCGCTGATTAACTTGAAGATAAAAGAGGAAACATCAATGGTAACACAAAGAGCCAAAACCGCTTTTCCACAACAAAATATTTATTACGCCTGGATACGTATTTCGGACGCTACGCGTCCATTTTTCAACAAGACTCAGCGGAAAAAAGCGGTTTTGGCTCTTTGTGTTACCATTGATGTTATTTATCCACAGTTAAGGTAATTTGGTTTTTATTTTGTTATATAAAAGAGGAAACCTTACTAGATATGGAGGTGGAGGAGTTAAGGAAATGGCAAATGCCACAAGGTTAATTTTGGTGATTTTAGGCAATATTCAAACTCCTCACAATATGCTATGCTGAGACAGGAAAAGACTTCCTTTTGGCTAAAGGAACTCTATTCTTGTCTCAAATGGTGGGGTTGATTCTTTAGATAAAATCATGAGTGCTGCAGATCCTCCATAGGACTGCTGTCCCCGCAACTCTAATGAATAAGCTGATTTGAAAACTGACTAAGTGAAAGAAATGAGTAATAATAGTTTTCTAGAGCCCATTGTATTTATTTGAACTACCAGTAATGAGTTTCATTGGTAGTCTTATACAATCAGATATGAAACAGTGTCACTAGATTATTTAAACTATCATAAACAGTTCAGTTGATCAGTGTTTAAAGGTACGCCTGAAAGTGAAATATTCCATTTGGCCATGGACTTCAGTTGACATTTCTAGCTGTATTCAGTAAAGAAAAGTGGAAGGGAAAGTCAATCAAACTGTATTTAGTTGTGAAAGGAAGAGTTACATAATTACAGTGTTTGGGAATAACTCAAAAGAAGAGAAGAGCCTGAAAGGTAATAATAATAATAATAATAATAATAATACAGTAGCTCACATTTTTTCATACATTTTTATATTTTAAACTTATACAAATTTCAATCATGCCTTTGTCATTTACAAGATTTTTATTTCTGCTTTGAAGAGGTACAAAAAGCTTCTATATCAATAATTGCTATAGTTTTCCTGAGATTAAGCTTGTATAGAGAAAAAGGTAAGTACTTTAGTAACAAAATTAAGCCTTTTGGGGGAGAGAGAAAACTGTCAGAAAATAGATTACCTATATACTCTCGTATAAGTAGAGGTTTTTTTTCCTTCAAAAAAATAATCCCTAAAAACTACGTCCGACTTAAGCACGAGTCAGAGTTGATGAAAGTTCTTAAAGCGGAGGGCCCTTATAAGTGGAGCGCCTCTTATAAGTGGAATTTACAAAGAACTAAATAATAATTTATTAGTCCATTTAGAATTCATTTATTAACCCTTTCACTGCATAATTAAGTTCCTGATAAGATAAAATTATCCACTCTTCGCAGCACAACGAGAAGGCTTTAAAAGGCTGAGAGGTTAATCCGATTTCTTCACCACATTTGTGGTGGCCATATTGTTGAAATAAGATTTTGACCAGTAAAGTTTTTCAACTGCATTCATACCAAGTTCGTCCTAAAAATCAATCTGAAAATCGTCCACTAGAGCTAATATAGATATAATGAATATTTAATAATACATACTATAATAATTAATGTATCATTTCAAAAATGAGACTGAAAATGATGTGGATGACGAATATGAGAATTTCCTTCAACTCTTTGGAGAGTGAAAGGATGAAGAAGCTCTGTTGATGGTTTTTCCACGACATAAATTTCTTATCATAAATTTAGTATTGTGTGATGCTACAAAAATGGTTTGTAATAATTGTGTTGTATAATAAATTTTTTTCCTCTAAAGTATTTATAATTTTTTTTGCCCCGATTTATGCTCGAGTCAAACCATTTTTCCACTTTTTGAAGCCAAAAATTGGACGTCAACTTGTACATGAATCGACTTATACACTAGTATATAAGGTAACTTAATTATACGGGGCTAAAATACATGATGTTTGAAGCATGTGTAATTCACATTTCGTTAAAGTCAGATACATAAAAGTTGTACTTTTGGAGAGGGAAATGCAAAAACTTTTGTTGGATTTCATCATAAGTGTTTGATGCAAAACCTCTTAGTACTTTGGCATGTATCCAATCTTAGCCGAGCTCCAATCATGTTGCAGCATATCATGTTTGATTGTTGCAGTGATTTCTGTGATCCATGGTTGCAGATCATGCTTGGTAAGAATGGCATGTAGATGCTATTTTTATGAAGCTGTCACTGGAAAAAAAATCATAAGATATCACATCTGAGGAATGTGGAGGCTGATGAAGAATGAAGCATTTATTGGTTTTACAATGTCTGTCTGTTTGTCCCCTTCATATTTTCCACATTTTTGATGTAGAAGGTTGAAACTCGAAACGTAGCTTACCATAGGCATGTCCTACTTCAATATTTAGTTTGGTTTTGATTGGCTTACTTGGGTCAGAGTTACAGGGAGGGGAGTTAGAGGGGACCAAGTGATCTACGTAGTATTTAGAAATGCAAAGGAGTGAAATTCGATATGCACATTCCTCTAGGTAAGATCTACATTACTATGAAGTTTGGGTCAAATTTTCCCAGCGGGGTTGGAGTTAATGGGGATGACAGTCACTTGGTCTTAGAACTATGGCAACATATTGCATGTGATATATCATTCGATTGGAAATGATGAGAAAGGTAAGAGGATAGAGCTATTTTATATTTTATAAATACCACAATCAAGAAAATCAATCTTTTGAAAAAATTTTGGGGTGTTAAAAAGTGCAGATAAAGGAGTAAAAATAGATGAACTCAGGCTTGCGCTGCTTTCCTATACCCTCCTTGAGGGGAGGGGATTATTTTTTTACACTCTATACACAAGATACAACAATTAAATAATGAGACTGATTTTTTAGGGAAGACCCGAAACAGGAAAATTCAAATAAGTGTATGTACCTCTACTTTGGAACAGTTTCAACGTGATTGGCCAACCAGTTTATCAGATAACAAAACAGCTACAAACTTTTGTGTAGCGGTGTTGTCAAAAACTTCAAAATGGAGCAGCATTAAATTGAGTAGAACTGCGACAGAAGCTTTTGAAGAGCATGGCATGCACACACCTGAACAAGCAGAAAAAAGTGCCGGTTGTTCCAGAACAAGAATTGGGTGTTGCTGCATGACAACGCACCTTTGCACTGTGCATTCATTGTGAAACAGTTTCTTGCCCAGAAACAGATTTCAACGTTGGATCATCCTCCGTACTCACCTGATTTGCTCCAGTGGACTTTTTTTCTTTTCCAAACATTGAAAGGACAACAATTTGATGATGTCCACGCCATCCAAATGGCAGTGACAAGTCTGCTGCACAGCATTCCCTCCGAATGCTTTAAACACTGGTTCCAGCATTCCCTCTCATTATTTAATTGTCTCACCTTGTATTTAGAGGATCAATTGGAATTAAGAGCTTGGGAGTGGGGGCATCATGGCTGATATTTTAGTCCTTCAAAGGAATTAAGGTTTCCAATGTAAGAAGAGTTTCCAAAGGGAAGGTGGAGTAACTACTACAAAACATAAAATACAGGCTACTAATAAAAATGATCAAACAACTTTTTTAATTAACTACATAAAGAAGCTACATGCTATTCACAACAACAGTTTGGAAGTACTTTCTGAATATACAGAGAATCCAATTTACATAAGTACATAAGCAGTAAGTCATTACCATTGATTAATATATTATTTGTAAGTATACTGTTTTTGAAATGATATGAACTCTCCTATTGTATTGGTCAGCACACAGAATTTTGTACTTGTTAAACTACACTGGGCATTTTATTTTTCAGTTACTGACAGATTCTTGATCATCTAAACATTAAGTTCTTATCAGACTTTAAAATAAGTCTACTATGACAGTTGGAATCGATTTTAGCTCGGGAAGGATACTAACTTTTGTAACATGTGAAACTTCTGACAGTCACATTAACTATCACATTTATAAATATTTTTTGAAGATTAGTATACTATATTTTTTTTTTATTAACAGACTCAAAATAATGATTACCTGAAAAAATAATGGTTCAGTTGATGACAATTTGACTAGATTTAATCCCATCAAAAGCAATTTCTATATTTGTTGACTAGTTTTACGTATTGATTTGGGAAGAATTTTGTTTGTTTCAATGCAACTGAATTTTGTTTGAAAGGTGGTTTTATATGAAATTCTTTGGTAATATTTTGTATACTTCATTAATATGGAAGATATTTTTGAAAACATTATTTTGCATTTAATAATCAATTCTTTGGCACATAAAAACTCCTTCTAAGGCAACAAGTGGCACAGCAGAGTATTTGGCATCCTGAGAAAGTTACTAATTCTGAAAATTATGAATGTTAAAAAATTAAATTATGAAGCAATGTGATATTATTAAATATGTATGACTGAAATTATGAATGATGAATTATGTTGAGGCTTTTGAATTTGTGCTCTTCCTGTCTGGTACCCTGGTAGCCATTCACCCTGGCTATGCCACTGAAGGCAACTTAAATTGCTTTATCATCTGAATTTCATTTCTCATTTTTAGTCTGTATTCCTTGGATTTTATAAAAAGGACGGCATGTATGATCCATAAAATAATGAACAGAATTGTCAATTGGATGCACAATAAATGGAATACATCCCAATCCTATTCCAGCAGTTATCCATTTTTGAGATGATAATGTCCATGGTGATTTTCTAGCAAGAATGAAGAGAGAAAAGGCACAAATGCGATTTATAGTGAAACCAGGTACAGCAACAGAAGCCAGTGCTTGCCAAAACAAAGTATCGAGTGATGTTATGACCGTGTTTTTCCA
This sequence comes from Rhysida immarginata, assembly GCA_023313115.1. Classification (NCBI taxonomy): domain Eukaryota; kingdom Metazoa; phylum Arthropoda; class Chilopoda; order Scolopendromorpha; family Scolopendridae; genus Rhysida; species Rhysida immarginata. Next base: position 2,639,798 of record JAHWFO010068719.1, on the reverse strand, counting down.
GCGAATATGATCATCCAAATGAATGTTCTAAGAAAGAGGGAAAAAAATTAATCCATTACTGCTATAAATTTTCTTTAATCCAAACATAAATGCCATAAAAGCTCGAATAGAGGCCCAGGCTTCTATTTTGTAAAAATGTTCTTGAACCACCCACCCATTAATTAAACGGGCTTCTATTCAAGACCTGGTGTTAAGAGCAAATCACTAAATTTTAACATGCAACTTAGTGGGAAAAAATTATTAAAAATGAAATTTTAAAGTTTTACATCATAAATTACAGAAATTTGCTAGTAGATATTACTGTCCTCTGCTTCAAAATTGTTGGACATGACTGCTTCGTTATAAACTACATTATAAAGTTCTTCGTCATCTTCTGTCTCTTTAAAGAATAAATCATAAGATGTTCAGTGAGGGTTTTATTGTACGCCAACCTCAGCTGTTCAAATTAATGATGAAAAATAGGAAAGAAAATTCCGCAGCCTGGATTCGAACCAGGAACCTATGGCTAAGACCGCCAATGCCCATGATTCTATCTCTTGTAACATGGTTGTTGTCCTAATAGATCGGCCCTTTATTTGAGACAGGCTTTTAGCTGAAATTTTTAGATGAATACCTGGCTTTAAATCAAGATTGGCTTTAATTTGTGCCTCCAGCCTAAAATCGAGCTTTTATGGTAGTTACAGTTAAGAAGAGAGGGTGGTCGAACTTCTTTTCCTTAAAATTATTTATTGGCCCATAGATGCACATTTCAATTGTCATGCAGTCATCATTTAAACCTTAGTATGATGCATAGCAATCGAAATATCATCTATGGGTCAATAAATTATTTTGTGCAAAAGTGGTTTGACCGCTCTCTATTAGAATTCGTATTGATATCTGTACCTGTAAAGGAATAAACTAGTGAAATTGACGTGATCACTAGGGCTCAGATTTAAGATGAAAAAATTTTGTTCAAAAAGTGGGTGGAAAGGTTGGGAAATAAGGCTGAAAAGGTGGGAGAAAAAGTGGAAAAAATACAATTAAAAATACTAATGTGATGGATTGACATTATTTTTGTAATAATAAGAATAAAAAACAAAATGTTTTCTTTTTTTTTGATAGCTAAGTAAACATGAAAATTGCTATATACAAACAGACAGACACCATAGCTAATCAAAATCAGTATTTTTTAAAAAGGAAAGCCTTTGTAATATATTATAAGGAGATATTATACATTGAAAGGAGATATTAAAGGAAAGCCTTTGTAAAGGAGATATTATACATTTCTATGTTTTCAAAAACAAAGTTCTCTCTGTTAAGGACAAGAATGCTCTTATACACTGAGAAATTTTCCACAACCTCTAGAGGAACATATTTTAATGATCTTTAAGAATCCGAAAGTCAGAATTCAAAAATTCAAAATTTTTAGTGCACAAGTAAACTTTTGGGGGCAGCAGTTCTATGGAGACAGTCTATGTGTGTGTATTGAAAAATATTGGATTTTTGAAATTCTGACTTCAGATTCTTAAAGACCAATAAAAAGTAGAATAAGAATGTTCTGTAAGACCCACTATCTCTTTGTCTTCATCGATAAAATTGGGTTCAAAACTTTAAAAGTTCCACACTTTCAGGGCCTCTATCTCCTAAACGGTTGGATCAATTGAAAAAACACCAAGAATAAAACATTTTTCGAATATTGTATACAATCTGAATATACCATTAAAAATAGGGGTTCCTATTTAAGATTTCAAAATTACCCCCTCCCCCCAGACCCCCCTCAAAAGGGGGGGGGGTAATTTTTTAACTTATGAATTTCCCCCACAAAATAATCCACTTTTGATTTTGGACATTTTTTCGTACAATGCTTAGTTTCCGAGTTATTCAGTTGTCTCAAGATAAATGCCTCACTCTGTATATCCGTCTTATATTCCAATTTTTTTATTTTAATGGAATCCAATACGTCCATCCAGAGCCTTTATGGCCTGAGGCCGACGAGTTGGGTCCTTGGATGAACCTGGATTGATGACTGCTGTATGATGGTCGCAGCAGCCGGGGGGGGGGGGGGGTGAAGATCGTGTGTCGCTGATCATCACCTATCCAGTGCTACCCGTGCCTGATGTTGCTTAACTTCACAGAAGTTGTGTGTTCGGTGAAAACCCACCAGGCCACGGCCTCCCCCTAGTAAGCCTATTATTTTGTGGCTAAATCATACAGAAAAAGTTTGGCTCTCTTTTTGCAATAAAAGGAACACAAAGAGAAGCAACAGAGTCTACAATATTTTAAAATTTAGAATGAAAGATATTAATCAGAAAACACTTCAAGTAAAGTTTAACATATTGATAGCCCACAAGACCCCTCATTTTTATTTTTAGTGACATAAAACCAAAAATAATGTGACGGCACATCCAAAAATAATTTTAAGTAAAAAAAGAGCGACATAGGGTTCAATATAAACTGTGTCTGCCTGGCAATATTAACATATATGATTAGTTGCTTCTGTGCAATATCTGTCTTCAAACAGCTCACCATTTATTAAGTAGTGGAAGACTGAAGCCACTTATTGGTTTTACAATGTCCATCTCCTTCATATTTTCTACATTTTTTGATGTAGAAGTTTGAAATTCGGAATGCATATTCCATAGGCATGTCCTACTTCACTATTTAGTTTGGTTTTGATTGTCCCACTGAGGTCGGAGTTACAAGGATGGGTGTTAGAGGGGATCTTCTGGTCTATATGTTATTTAGGTATTAAATTCGGTATGCAGATTCCTCTAGGCAAGATCTACATTGCTATGCAGTTTTGGCCCAATTATCCCAGTGGGGTCAGAGTTGTGAGGGTAGCAATCACGTAATCTTTAGAACTATTAACTAGGCTTTTCAAATGGCAACATATGGCATGTGATCAGTCATTCAGTTGGAAATGATGAGAAACATAAGAAAATAGAGCTCTTTCTAATTCTAAATACTACATTTGAGAAAATCAATTTTTGGAAGAAATGAGGGTTAAAAAGGATGGATAAAAGGGCTAAAAAAAATCTAAGAATTCAGGGCTTCTGCTACTCTCCTATACTCTCTTTAGAGAAGATTAATTTCTTGTCATTCAATCATGTTTCACAAAAGAAATAAAATCATATTAGGATAACAGTGATTTCTGTCTGAATAGAAATTCTAGGACTTAATAATCCCATGATTAAATTTTCCTGAGTAAATAACCTGAGGGGTACTAGGGATGCTGATGGAAAGCACCTTTATGTACAAAAAATAAATAAATAACTTGAAACTGCATAAGATGGACAGAAAATCTGTAATAGAAACTTTTCAATTAAAGCACATTTGTTTGTTGAATTAATTGTCAATTTATTAGCCAACCAACTAGTAAATTCTGATATGATAATCTCACTCAGTTATTTCATGTTTATTTCTATTTCTTATATCAATGTAAGAATTTCATGCTTGTGGCAGTGGTTTAAGGAGAGAACCAACATGGAATAATATCCTAGTTTCTTTGTTTCCATCTCAAGACAGACTGTGCAGTATTAACAAAACCATAAACACAAAATACAAACTACTGGAAGCAATTTTTTTTTATAAAATTTAATCTAAAAATTTTTGGTTTTAATTTGAAATCGGATATTCTTGTATCTGGCATCACTTGGAAGACAGATGCCCTCCTGTAATTATGATTAAGAAAGAAAGCAATATTGTGTAACTTAATTTATTTTATTCTAAATCAATAATTAATTATTTTTACATCATTATCAAAGTACAACTGCTTCAAAGTAAGGAAATAACCTATAAATGTTCGTGATATCCACGCTGTTCGATATTGCTAAATAGATCAATAATAAATGTATAACAATATCCAGGATAAGCAATAAGGTAGAGTATTCCACAAGGTGGCTGAAATGTGCATACGGGTTATTAAATTCTTTATTGCGGACAAGTTGTGTTGATGTTTTTTCCCTATTGAATAAGGTAAAGTATTTATTATGCCGATACATTTTGATTAACCATTCTCACAGACTATATATGTATTGTTTTCGTATCTCCTCTCTAAATGTGATTGATAACAATCTTTAATAACATTTACTGCTACGGCATTGAAAACTGTTTACTACTTCATACATGTTGTTATTATATAGAGATGAAAATATTTTTGATGTTTCTTGAAATTATTATTAATTGTGTCCTGCAAATGTTGGAAAATTATCTCATGAATGAAATTTAATCATTTCTATTAAAATCAAGAATTTAAAGTTTTTTAAGTTATGCAGGATTTTTTGCGTTTTAAATAAGTAATTCGTAAATCTATCCCACTACGGTCTGCATGAATTACCATTTATACAGGAAAACTGAAATGTTTTATAGCTTAGTTTTGCTAATACCTGTATGTAACTCTTGTAAGATTTATCCCATGTGTCTGCAATAACATAAGCACTAGCAGCAAAATAAGTGAATCGAACACACCATACATTCACTAGTGCACGGAAAGCTTCTCCAACTTCATTGCTATAACCTAAATAAAAATGAGTAAAAAAATTATATGGTATAATAATAGAAATAGAAAAATTCTGAAATATTGAACTTATTAAATTCTGGAAATTCGGCTTTATTTTGTTAATTTACTTGCCTTTGACATGCATGCTAAAAATGAATAAAAATTTTAAGTTCTTTAAACATAAAACAGATCATTCAAAATTTCAAATAAAGCTTGTAAATGATTAAAACACAGCATCTTAACATTATTTAGTGAAGATATTGATGAAGCTTAAAAAAATAATAAAATTGGTAACAATAACAAGCATTAAGAGAACAAAAAATAAACAAGCAATTCTTTACTGAAATATTATTTATGAAATCTTATCAAAAGTCTTATTTTATTTTATATTTGTCCATTTGTGATGGTGAAAAGGTCAGTGGCATGCAAAAACTCGCCTAACAATCTGACAGGAGTGTCTCGATACAAATCCACTTCTTGGTATTTCCCTTTGATTTCCTCATCCATGGATATTATGAATTGTCTAAATATGTAAATCAATTTAGCTATCAGTTTTTATTATTTATTTTAAATTTAAACCATGTTTTGTGTTTTGATTAACCTAAAGTGGTACTTACATCACTGAAGTTACAAATGCACAGTACTCCGAACTTAATTCCTAAGTGCTATCTTTTCTCTTCGATATTTTCAAAAACAGTGGCTGTAAACCAATCTGTTGGGAATTGATAGTAGTAATGATAATAGCAGTAAACAAATCCAATTGTTTGGTTTTTTAAGAGTTTATTCTTAAATTTGTACTGCAAATAAATCCAATGTAAAGTAAATGATATATTTGAAGTGAGTGGTGGCTTTGCAGTATAAAAGATGGACAACAGGATTATCGACTAGTTTCGCCA
>JAHWFO010068719.1:2587658-2634025 GCA_023313115.1 Rhysida immarginata | reverse complement strand
GGATTGTCGACTAGTTGCTATCCTTGAAGAAGCCGGGAATAAATGGCGAAACTAGTCGATAATCCTGTTGTCCATCTTTTATACTGCAAATTTACCACTCACTTCATTAGTAGTAAGTACAGTATTAAGATCCTTTCTGATATGATATATTTGAAGTTACAGCTGATAACCATTGCTTTGGATTAGAATTGTTAAGAAGTCTGAAATATTAAACTATAAGAACTCCCAATCTTAGATTCTTTAACAGGTATATTGCATTTGGTTAATTCTTTATGTTCTAGTACATTTTAAATGCTCATCCTGTTTATTCAGATGCAGTTTATCAGTTGTGCTTATTTTTATTGAAATGATTCGAGTCATTGAAATTAAAGAATCATTACACAGGCCAACGATAAAAATCTTTTTGAATGAATTTGCCTTATTCTTTTGGTTTTTAGGGTGATGAATCCGAATCTGCTTTTAGATTTTTTTCTATCACGCCATGTTTCTAAGCTCTGCACATAGACATTGCAATGTTAAAGTAATGGATGTGAAGAGAAGCGGCTGCAAGTAATGGATGTTAAATTATCCGTATTTTTGACCAGAAGGGAATTTATCAGGTCCCAAACTGAATAATTTAAAACGTTTCATTGAAAAACAAGAAATCTGTGGTTGATGGAAAAAAAACAACAACCAAAAACAAACAAGAGGTCAGATATGGATTCAGCATAAAAAGCCTAAGAATCAGCTCTTAACATTATAAAAGTTTTTATAAGTTATTTTTTGTTAGCCTGTGTTATTAAACAAGATGGACTGGCAAGCCAATTTTTACCAGGAAAATCTAATCCATGCAGCCTAGTAACAGTTGATTCCATATAAATTTTATCTCAGAAACATTATAAAAATAGGAAAGGTAGCAAAATTCAGCTATGAATATAAATTGAAAATTTATTTCACCTTTAAGAGTGGCTCCATAACCCTTTCAGCCTACCGGGAATTTTCCCAAACTTCCAATGGTTAGCCCACCTCCATTGTTATACAATTAATTAGTCATCGTTAACTAAGTTATATGGCACAATTGTGATCAAATGCTAGTCAAATAGATGTTATCACTTCGATCAGAGTAAATTGTCATGATGCTGTTAATGTTTTCTTATACTTTCAATAAGCTCATGTCATAATGTGCTTTATATCAGGGTTGTTCTTCTTTTAAGAGATCATTGCAAATGGTTAATTTGAGGTATTCCTAATTTCCAAAACATTATTAACAACAAAAATGCAAAAATACAATCAAATTCAGGGTTATTAAAAAAGATGGTGCAAAAGTAAAGCTGATTTATTTTTTATTGACTAGACATACAAAAACTATGGGATTCATCTGGGAAGAAATGGACTATCATTTAGATATCTATAGTGTTATCCAGGATGCTCATATTCAACATCTGTAATGTCCACATGAAACTTGTGAAGTTCTTCTATCGTTTCATATCAATATGGGTTTTGTATGCCAGTTCAATTAAAAATAACTCTGCTTTACTTTTGCACCGTCCTGTTTGAATCAACCTATCTATATATAAAAGAGGACATCCACTGACTGACTCACTGACTCATTATCGCACAGCAAAATCTACTAGGGCAACCGACTCGAAACTCGGTGGAGTCATAGGAAGGTTCGCGTAGGGCCATGCTAAGACGGGGTTTTTCGAAATTCTGACCCCCTGCCCTCCCAGGGAGGCAGAAAGGAATTGCATGTTCGGTCACCTGGCTCCGCCCCCAATAAATGCAGATCTTCGTAATTTTGCAGGAAGGTTTCTAGCTAGCGTGCCAAAGAAGTAGTTTCCCGATTTTCGATATTCGAATTTTAAGGATGCAAAAACTGAAAAAAAAATAGATTTTCGAGGTTGTTTCACAAAATTTTCTGATATTTTGATGCCACTTCGCGGGAAATAAAGATAAAGCAATGAAACTCGGAGGAAAGTTTCTCGGGGATATTCCAAAGAAAACAATTTCTGCTTTTTTTGATTTTCGGTTTGCGAAGGGGGCCAGGGGGGCCCAAAGATTGGCCGCCTAACTCCAATGCGAAAATCCAGAGATCTTCAAAATGCGAGGATGTAAAACACGTATATAAAAAAGGAGCATTCGTTGGCTTTTGAAAATCGATTTTAAGCAGGACAAAAATCCCAAAATAGGCCTAATTTTGACATTCGAATCCGGTCAACCCCACTCTGTTCAAATTCACGTACAACTTAGATATTTGGACCAAGAATAGTTCAAATAATTTCTGCTTTTTTTCATATTTTATCCCTTTGTCCCCCATGGCCCTCCGTAAAAATGTGCGATTTCTCGCAGTTTTTTCAGTATTTCGCGAGTAAAATTAGGTCTAGATTAATGAAATTTGGTTCAGTGATGGCAATTAATGAATTCAACTGTCTGCTTAGTTTATTTTTTTATTATCTGGATCCAATTTTATTTTTCCGGATTTTTTTTTTTTTTTTTTTGGTTTTTCATAAATTAACATGCAAACTCGCATGTTGAAAGCTTAGATTTTAAATTGGTCATAAAATATGGATTTTTTTCTTTGTTTTGAAGTTTATTTCAAGTATTTAGGACTAATTTTCGATTTATTATGAACTAGCTGATATACCTGGCATTGCTCTGCTCGGAGTCTTTATTGATGAAATTTTACAATTTCTGATGTGAATATACAGAAAAATGAACATTATTTTCCACCTTTTCCTCCGGCACTGCGTCAAACTCAATCAGCGACAATATTCCAAAACGAGCGAAGTCGAGTAGAACTGCTAAAGGGCCATTAGTTGGAGAGGCCGTCCATTGGAAGCATTTTAAAAGAATTCTTTTTGATTCTTCAATACGAATTTTTACTATATTAATTCAAGCTTTTTTCATGTGTTAATTTTTTCTGTATATTTACACTCAGATATTGCAAAATTTCATCAAAAAAGAGCCCGAGCAAGGCCGGGTATATCAGCTAGTATTATATAACAAATGGATCAGCATACTGTGAAAAGAAAAGATGGCTGCCATTTTAAAATAGAAAATGGAAGTTGAAAGTGAAATTTAAATTTATTAATAAATAGATGTGCTGACAGAACTAACTGAAATATATGAAAATTAAAAATTATATGAGGATGCACAAAAATAATTTATCATATTTTATTTGGAATCTTACTTATTCAAATTTTATTTAATTATTTAATTTGGTCAGTTATGAAAATTACTGATGGTTCATCATCGTCATTACTCATGGGCCCGTTGCCCATAGGAGTCCGTCGGCCAGGTGGCCGAGAGGGCTAGGGCGTAGGCTTTGTAGTTCTCGAGTCCACCTGATTGTGGGTTTGAATCCCGCCATGGGCATGGATGTTTGTGTTTGTCCCGGATTGCGTACAGATATAACTTGTGTAAAGGGCGCAAAATGACCTTAGTAGTCGACGCCAAAAATTCTAATAAACCAACCAACCTCCCTCATTTCTGCATCGCCAGTGTTTTCACTAATGACTGCTACAGGATGGCACTAGCGGCCGGGACTGACGGCTTAACGTCCCTCCGAAGAACGGGAGGAAAGATGTTGCTGCTACTAATGGTCACCCATCCAGTAGCCAATCGTGCCAAGCTATTTATTATTTTATACACAGAATCCCCATCAATTTTTAAACTAGAATACTAATGCAAAACAAGTGTATGCATGACCTTGTTTATACCAGGTCTTGTTCACACAGCCAATCCTTACTGCATGAAACTACCATCATCACTTCCAAATCTAGTCCTGTCCAGTGCAGATCAGACCATAAGGTAAATGTTGAAGCACAGTTGATGATTGTGTCCTGAATTCTTAGTTTTGTATAAGGGTGTGCATTCTTGTGTTCATGGAACAATTCTGCTGGATTCTTGTGAGGCCAAAATCTGCAGGAGTCCTGATTGAGTTTTTTTTATGGTCTTAATGTTGCATCTGAATTGATTGTTTCACCTCTTGGCATACATCCACAGAAATCTCCTCATCAACATGACTTCTGCAACCGAGGGAGTTGCTTTAAATTTCATTCTTTGTGGTGATTGCTGATGATATCACTATATGACTTCTTCCTCTTTGTCTCTTTTTGAAATGGTACTCCAGGTATTAGAGCAGTCTGGGATACTAGGACTTCTTCACATCATCAAAACACTCCAACAATTCAAAACAAATTATTTTCCTTTGAATTCTGTGGTCAATTGTGAGATTTTGATTTATTAAACCGTTATTTAACCTTAAAAGATCCAAGAGCTTGATAACTGCAATTGCTAGAACACAACTGATCACACAGCTCCATATCTCCACTTCTTGAAGCTTTAAATCTCCGCCCAGCAATCAATAGTGCTCCTATGATTCCACATAAATGTCTGTGAATATTCAATGCAGTTTTTTCTCAGCAACAAGAATTTATAACAGCTTCTTGCTTGTAACACTATATTCTGGTCCCAGTAGAATGAATTAAAATAGAAATACACATGCATTAGTTTAATTATTTCATCTGTTGCTACAATTCACCATAGGAAATAAACTCTTTCTTTTGAATATTTGTTTCATAAAAAAAACAAGGAATTACTACAGGGTGACCCCCCCCAAAAAACAGGAATTTTTGAAATGCGTAGTGGCAGCCTCGAGCAGGTGGCAGCACTGTAGCCTTGAGCAAGTAACCATGGGTCAGTGGAACGGGCAACAGTGTGTGTTAGCCATAAAAATGTTTTTAACAGTGTGATCTCAAGATTCGGTAACGTTCCCTGGCCCCTTAGATAGCCAGATTTGTCAGTTTGTGATTTTTTCTTGTGGGGCTATCTCAAGGGTAATGTGTACACAACTCGAGCAAGAACTCTGGATGAGTTAAAACAGAGAATTCAGGATGAAATTCATAGTATCCCAGCTGAGATGTTGCAGAGGTCAGTGAGGAATCTCAACAGCAGATTTCAAGAATGCATTCGTACAGGAGGACGCCATAAAAAATGATAAATTCCATTAATGTTTTGTAAATGGCAAGTATACAAGTTTCAGTTACTATGAATAAAATGTTTTTCTTCCATCACCCTTGGTTTTATTGGATTGTTAAAAGTTTCTGTTTTTTGGGTCACCCTGTACTTGAATGCAATTCAACAATACATGTAATTTGTTTTATTTGTAACATGTGATTCATTTTGAAAATATAATTAGTTGATAATGTCATTTCAATTATTTTCCAACTAAATCCTAAATCGTAGAGGTTACTAATTCGTTGGTTTGCGTTGGTTATTGGTGAAATGAAAATTGAAACAGCTGGACAATCATTTTTTTTCCAGTTTCAGAGAGCATGAACGGGTCAATTTACGGATGTTAAATAGCAAATTAATTTTTAATAAATAATTATATAAAAATATGTACTATTTTTGATCCATGATGTTAAAAAAAAAAAAAAAGGCCATACAAAATGTATGAAATCAGGAAATATACAAGAAACAATCAGTGACCATGGGAAAAAAATTATATTAAGGGAAAAATAACATTCGTTAATATAATTAATTCTCGGTAAATTGTTATAATTGAACTCCTCTTACATCATAAATCAAACAACCAAATTTTACATGATCAGGTTGTACTATTGAAAAATAATCACCAAAAAACTCTACTCTTCCTCCATAGAGTTACATTGTAAATGAAAGCTACACTTTCTCGTGCTCTTTCAAATTTTTTTGTTTCTTTCCATGGATGTTCTTTTGAAATTTTATTTTTAATGCACATTCAATTTTTTTCTGCATATACAGAGTGTATCAAAAATACATTTACAAACTTCGAGAGAAGGTTCCTCACACCAAAACAGGAAAAATAGTCCTTTTAAATATACAAAATCTGCGTATTTTGAGGTATTAATGAAAGTTTACGTTAAACCTCCTCTCAGAAACTTGTAACAAATATTCAAAATATCTTCTGCATGCTTCTACACAGAGACACAGATAAAAGAAGGAGAGAAAAATGTACGCACTCACTCACTCACTCATCACGAAATCCCCAGAACTATGAAGCTTACAATCTTGGCAAGTATATTTCTATTGGCTTCTACGTGCTCGCTAAGAAAGGATTTTATTTTTTCTTTCTTCTTTTCCATTGTAGTTTATTTTTAAAATTCAATTTACCTGGAGCTGAATGGGACTTTTGCCAGCATTAAAAAATTGTGATGTCGTTTTTGCTTTCTTTAATGAAGACTTTTGCAATTGTTCCATGAAGCAGCATCAAGAACAACTGCAATTCTTTCGATGCGAATCTTATATTTTCTATATACATAAATATAAAAAAAAATCTACATTTTTCTCCAAGCGATGCAGGGTACTTCAGCTAGTATATTTATACAGCTCAATGCCTGTCCCACCCATTCAAATACTCCAAAGAGTACCCAATGGTTTCGCAGGCTTCTATGACACATTGATGAAGCATCTCTGTATTAGGAATGTTGGTTGCATAAACCAATTATTTTAGGTGGGCCCCACAGATAAAAATCCACAGGATTGGGTCGGGGGAACGTGCAGGTCATGGCACTGGTTCTTCCCTACCTATTACCCTACCTGCCATGATAGATATCAGCCAGTGCATCTCAAACAATGAGACTAAAATGTGCCAGAGCCCAATCATGCAGAAACCATATGTTTCTTATCTGCAGGGGCACATCCTGTAGCAAATCTGGAAAAATATTCTGAAAAAAGTTCCTTTAGACAGTGCCTGTAAAAAAACTTCCTGAGTGCCAGACAGACAAAATTCCAGTCCCCTCATTAATCTTAATCACTGATGCTGAATTGTACCATGAGGATTTTCATCTGCCCACAGGTGTTGGTTGTGAACATATGTTATCTTATCTTTTCCAAAGGTTGCCTCACCTGTAAACAAGACTGAGGAGAGAACCAATGGATTAGCATTTCTACAACAAACCAATGGCTGAAGTTCTCCCATGATGGGTGATCAGCAGGCAAAAGACCCTGCACACATTGCAGATGATACAGATACAGGAGCTGTTCATAAAATACCCCCTATACAATATTATGAGATGTATCACATGCATGGGTCACTTGTCATTGCTGACACTGCATCATCTTCGGCAGCCCGTAGAATGTGTTCTTCTTGGTCCGGTCTTCCTCGATCCATAGTTTGTGGTACTAAGAATCCTGTCTCAACAACATGATGATAAACGCCAATAAAGGTGGGATGACTCGGCTGCCTTCTGTCACAGTTCTGCTTTCATCCATGTAAATTAGTCTTCATACACCATTGCTATGAGAAATAAACAATTGTTCAAACTGACATATTCTTTTGTGTACACCCTGTATAGGCAAGTGGAAGGATTCTTTACAATAGGAGTGTTTCTTGCATCCACATTTAAGAGTCGTATTCAAAATATATGGCCTGATTATTTTATTATCATATTTTTTTATGATGGATTCAACTAGATTATGGTATTGGTAGCTGGAATTTTAGCTCTCACTCGATGAGTGGCATCCTCTAATTCATGAAATTTTGAAGGCAGTGCATCAGCATCACTGATGCTCCATTTGATATCATCCCATAAATTTTCCAATGGCATCAAGATATGGCAGTTTATAGTATGGCTTACTGAAACAAAATCGCCAATCACTGTTCAAAGGGGATACAGGTAAATAAACTATCGGATAAGTTGATGAATGCCTAGATGAAAATCTTTTTGGATATTTTTTTGATAGTGAAAAGGAAGTGATTTCTTCTATTGTGTCATATGAGGTCATTTTTTATTTGAAGGTCCACTCTTGTTTTTGTAAATAGAAAGGAATGTTTTTTAATTGAAGAATCAGATTCAGAACATTTTTCTGCATATGAAGAAAAACTGTTGTCTCCTAAAGATTGGACATGTGTCTGACTGCAACCTTTTATCAGAAACATTTTTCTTTAACTTTTTTTGTTTTTGAGACATTTAGCTGCATTACTTACACTCTGTCCAATGAAAGTTTGACTGGGCATGTTCAGATAAATTTCAATTGTTAGGCATTTTTAATTTTACTTTGCAATAATGTGTAAGCATTGAAATCTGAAATTTAATTGGACATATCCAGTCCAATTAAATTTATTGAGGGTATCATTTGCTTTGTTATTAGTTAATCTCGATGTGCATTTTCTGAGATTGAAACGTGAAGAAGCAGCACAAACATCTGCAAACACACAACAGTTTCAATACAGCATTTGAAAAGGAAAGCTTCATTGGTTCCAATGATAGAGCTCATTTGGACTATTGTTGTGAGAATGCAGGCTTACTCTGACAATAGGAACATTGATGGAAATGAATATTTATGAAGTAAAACTATTTAAATTTTAAATGAGATTATTGATTTGAGTATGATCAATAAGGATTTTTTTCTGCAAGCTGTTTATTTTTTTAATTTTTCAATTATTTAATTTTATGAGCTTGGAATTTTTAATAGGATATTAATTGAAGATGTCCATGCATGATATTAATGAACATATCAGAAGATTTTAAGAAATTCTACTAGCTGAAAAGGGCATTTAGGCCGTTGGAAATATTACTTAATATGGAACATCTATCATTCATATCTTCAATTAGGATATGTCATATTCAGATTTTGCCTAGCAGAGCAAATGTAAGTGTTATCAACTAGATATGCATGTATTATAACGGCTTTGCGATTCACCTGTAAGATGATGATAATATTTGACAAAGTACATATAATATTCTATACATATAAAATTAAAGAATATTTTCTCTTCCCAGAAATGTGACATTATTGTTTATTCTTAGTTAATTCTCATTTTTTTTTCGATTGTAAAGCAGCAACAATAATTGCATAGCTGTCTCAAAATAAAGTGTTTGTGCACTCAGCAGACCATGGATTTTGTCACTACTGTGTTAAAATTGATGTGTCCAAGACCAGGGTAACCTTCAAAAACGACATGTGTATTAATTTTTGGACCATATCTGTCAACCAGAAGTGGTACTTTATCTAAACTCGTACTCCCTATTCTTCATATAAATAGCACTTTACATAAAAGTAAAGAAATAAAAATTTATTATCGTCGTTTAAAATGATGAAAGACAATTATCGTATATGGTCAGATACCAATCGCAAAATTGTGTACCCAATTTTGACTGAAAAAACTGGGGTGTGCCCTTTATACGAGCCCAGCTAAAACTACCTATCGATGAACTGCCTATTGATGTTGATTGTTACCACTTTTGCCATGTTTGATTAAATTACAAACAAGAAGTTGATATATTCCACTTAAATTTTATTACATTGATTTCTGTTTATTATTGTTAACAGTAATCATCCTTAATAAAATTATTTATCTTTGGATATTTGTAAATATCACTGAATAATATTGAGGAAACTAACCTTTATGAAGATATAAACGGCTTCACATGCCACCAATTCGAACAGATTAACAAACACAGCCATTCTCCCCCTTCCCTGCAATCTGTGTGTTCATGAAACGGTAACTTTTTCCATTTTTGTCTCATGAATTCATGATGTTCATAGAATCACCATGTTTTCCACTTTTTCACATTGTCCTGCCACACTTTTTATGATCTCAGAAGCAGCGAAACTCCTGAAAAATTTGAAACACTGGAAAGCATAATAGTGACAAATTCTCTCTAGTCAATTTATTCAATAATTAAGGATGTCAAATGGAATGGAGAGATGAAACAACCATTAAATGTGAATTTAATATGGGAAATATGAATCTGGCTCCAGTTTTAAATTGTGACAAAGTATCACAAGAAAAGAACTGTTTTTTTCTTTTTCGGTAAGACTATCACTTGATATTGTAATCGGGATGGGACTGTTGTGCACACCTGCAATGCCCTAAACTATGGTTACGGGATGAGGGTTGATATCTTTGTTTTCTGTTTTTTATGTAAATAAACTTGTTTCAAATTGGCATTTACTTTGTCGTTTTCTTTAAGTTTGTACGGTGATTAAATTAACATCAGTTATGATGACCTGGTTTGAATGTTAAGGGAAAAAATTTTTCTATCAAAATTTGCTCTAAATCTGAGGGAGCGACTTATATTTGCGTGCGACCTGATCCGAGCGTATATGGTAGATATCAAATTTCAGCCTATTCGTATAATAAAAAGGTTTTTTTTTAATCTGAACACCTACTTAACGTGTATTTATGCATTTTGCTTGAAGTAAAGTAAATGGTACAAGAAGTAAACAACCTTCTCCATTCCTTTTAACAATTAAGACAGTGTTAATTTAAATTGTTGGTTAATTAAAATACCTGAAAAGATGCCATATTTCAGCAACTTATGGCTCAATTTGAATCCGATTCATTTCGCAAGTTAGCTTGTTTCGGGGGTAATTTATTTCAACAGTTTTTTGCTCTATTGCACAGTGTTTGAATACAAGCAAATCTAGGGGAAAACTCTTCCTATTTTTTTATTTATTTATTTTTTTTTTATCATTGTAAATGTGAGCAATGGGAATTCAGCGTTCATATCCAGAGAAGGAGTTCCCATTAAGATTCAGGCTCAATTTGCATGTTTTTTGCATGGTCAGCAATGTCATTTGGTAAACCAAACCATTTAGACATATTTGACCCAGAGGAGTACGGTAAACTGAAAAAAAATATGGAGTGCAAGGTCAAAAAAAAAAAAAAAATACAAAAATAAGTTAATTTTAAAATTTTGCTTAAAGTTTGGAAAGTTAAAAAAAAATCCGTGCAATGCAGGGAAAACCGACTAGTTAATAAGTATATTAATAAATTTAAAGTGGAAACAAAGCAACCCACAACCAGGTAAGGCTGAAAAAAGTTCTCGTATAAATTAAAAATAAAAGTATAAATTATTTTTCCTAAAGAAAATTTATGGACTGAGAAGGAACAGATGTCCCCCTTTAAATTTTTTTCGAACCCCCTCCCGTATTCGGTGTTGCGCTTAAATATATCCATATCTACATTGCAGTGAAAAATACAGGAAGGATTTAAAGTTGCTCGATCAAGGACAGGCTTAAACAAAAACGCATTATGGGCTATATAATACGATAGTGGAAGAATGCTGATAAATATAATCAGAGACACAGAACACCGATTTAACACATTTATTTTCTCTATGTTACAAAGACTATTTCTCAATAATATATGTTTCAGTTTAAAAAAATGTTTGCGCTGAATAAAACTGTTTATGTTAAATTATTGCGAATACTTATTTTTTTTTTTTTTATCTCGGGACCCCCATCACAGCATCATGCCAGAATCATAAACAAATACTCCCAGGTTATAAGCACCGGAAAAGGAACTAGTGCGCCTAAAACAAATGACGCCAAACTAGAGGTATGTCAGTACAAGGCCTACTACTATTATTTCTGTAATGCCGCTGAGAAAGCTGTGGATTTTTTTTCTCTTAGTTTAATAGAAACTATTTGCTTAACTATGCCTACTAGAGCGTCTGTTTAGCCTTTAATACTGCATAATAACGATAATAATAAACTTGAAGCTTTTTAATGAGCTGTATTCAATGTAGCAATCTAATTTGCTATATCTACGTGTAAATACAAGCAAAATTTATAGAATAAATTTACCAAAAGTTTGGAAGCCGATGATAAGAATATTTCAGACTGAGTTGCAGTTAAGCGCTAGAACGATGTTATAAAAGTGTCCACAACGTTTGCTGCCTTTTATCTTTTTATTTACATAAGATAAATTCTTTGTAATTTTTAGCCGCACTAGATGGCACCACGCGTTATCCTGCTTTGAATACGATCTTGAGCGAAGCCGTGACTGACGTGATAGATAGAATGTAATAAAAAAAAAATTGAATTAAAAATAAAGTGACCTTTTAAACTGAAATCGAATCATCATCAGCATAAATTTGATTTGCTTCAATTTGAAGCTCAAATATCAAAGTAATTTCATTTATTATTAAAAAAGAAATACGCAGATCTTTGCAACTAGCACATATTGAGCTTTATTCAGTTAACCTGGAGATTGTTAAATGCCACAAAAATGACAAGAAATTGTACAAATTGTTTATTCAACATATTTTTAAACATTAACTCGCACAGGGTCGAGCTGTAGGCGTGACTGTGTGACAAAGCAAAATTCTTTTGAAAGATGCTGAGCATTCCGTACTCCGTGACATCTCCTCTGACGTTTTGCCACAGAATAAGAAAATATCTTATTCTGTTGTTATACCATAGCCTAATAATACGTATTAACATCCTGTAGTATCATTCAAAATAATATACATTACAATATTCTTTTCTCTTGCGATCAAATCATGTGAGAGAGCAAACAAACAGATCTGCATAATCGCAATCGCCACCAATTGCCAAGTCAGCCGATGGTTAACTGGATAGAGTGACCAAACAGTGAGGGTACATATCATTCTGTTGGCTGAGGCGCATAGCACGTAGAAAAAAGTTTAGAGGTTGGAGGTGGTGTTGGGAATTTATTTAGGTTCATAGTGCCAAGTGTGATGTTTGTGTTTTTCGATTGTGCAGATAGTGTAATTCAACCAATACATGTTGGAAAAATATACTGAAGTGCCAAAAGTCATGGGAATTTGTATGCAGACTTTCAGGTTTCGCTTGCATCATGTAAAAAATATTTTAAAGGCAGAGGAATATCAGTGCTGTCAATTTGACTATTAGCAGTCGTTTGAAACGTCTTGGAACGTGATTATCGCTACACAACGAGAATTTTCAGAGTTTGAACGTAGAATGATAGTTGAAGCTAGACGAATGGGACATGCCATTTCTGAAGTAGTGCAGGCATTCAACATTTCTCGATTCACAGGGTCAAGGATGTACAGAGAGTACCTTCAGGCATTGCCTCCCACCATGGACAGCACATTGGCCGACCACAGCTGCTAAATGTTCATGACCAGCAACATCTAAGCAGAATGATTCTTCATAATAGACATGCGTCACTATGTCAATTCGCAGTCACATATATAAGGGGTGTACTTAGAAATGTGTCTATGAAGTCAGTGCAGCTAAATTTGGTACGGATGGGATATAGCAGCAAAAGACCAACAAGAGTGCCTTTACTCGCAGCATGCCATTGGAGGCTGAAACACTTAGCTTGGTCCAATTCAAGTTGGTGCAAGCTGATGATAGGGTTCTAGTGTAGCACAGACCCTATGACGCTGTGGACCAAAGTTGTCTGGAAGGCACTGTGCAAGTTAGTGGTGGCTTCATCAAGGTGTGGCGTGTTTACATAGTAGGGTTTGAGTCCGGTGATCAAATTCCTACCATTGACCGGGGATCGTTATGTCCAGCTACTTGGTGACCATTTGCAGCCCTTCATGACCCTCATGTACCCTAACAACGATGGGATGTTCCAGGAGAACAGTGCACCATTTCACCGGGCCAATATTATTCATGATTGGTTCAAGGAGTATTCTGAACAATTCCAATGAATGAATTGGCCACCTAGATCACCAGATATGATCCCATCGAACAAGAGCCTGCACCTGCAACATTCATGCAATTATGGGCGGCTATCGAGACTTAATGGCTGAACATTTCTTCAGAGGAGTTCTGCCGACTGGTGAAGTCCACGCCATGTCGAGTTGAACAGGTATCCCATGACTTTTGGCACTTCTGTGTAAAAAGCAAATGTTTTGCTGAATGTGCAAATCCATCCAGATTGCTTAAATTTTGTTGTGAGAACAGAAAAGAAAATTTATAGATAAATTATAAATTCAGGTTGTGCATCAATGAAAATATGTAATAAAACAAAAAGCCAACTCCTTCAGCTGTGATCTCGGTGAACCAATTTAAATTGGCAGAATTACTTTGCTGGTAATAGCCATCACTCGGATAAGAAGTAATTGAGGACTCCTGTAACCTTATTTAGTTGTTTAGTTAAAGAATAAAGAAGGATTCCATGCAAATGAAAACTGACCAAATTATTTAAACTATTTTATGACTTTTTTTTTTAATCACGTATTTGTTATTATATTATATCAAATATTCAAGAGCCTGTAGGTGAATAGTTATTATGCAAGTATGTGAGGGGTTTTTATGTGTATTCCGTTTCCATAAAAAGCGTCGCCGCATTCAGATAAGGAAGTCAGCTTTGAAATTGCAATGGAAACCCCTAATTTTAATGGTATTTTCAGACTGTACACAACTTTTGAGAAATGTTTTATTCTTGTTGAGCACTTTGTGACTACATTTTTTGTCCAATCGTTAAGAATGAAACTACAGTGGAGGACCGCAAATCCGGAAACCATAAATCTGGATTATAATAATTGCTTTAATTGTATAAGTGTGAAAACTTTTATTTTAAATGAAATTTAAAATAACCATCATCAGAAACTATTTAATTAAATATGCACACATGCGTTAAATATATCTGGAAAACCACAAATCCAGAAAGTTTCTAGTCCCGAGCATTCCGGATTTGCGGTCCTCCACTGTATGTGCATTTTGCTTGAAATGTTTGTTTGTAAGTTTTTTTTAGCCTTCTAACTGGAACTATTGTAATTTTAGCTTGGCTCCCACTTGTATATGCTTGTTTAATAGATTAGCATTTCTTATTTAATTTATAATATAATTTAAAAAATAATTTTATTTTTAATTACTGTTAATTATGTAAAATACTATATTGCATTAAATATGAATATAAAATTTTTATAGAATATGCTACTTTTGAAGATAATTTAGTTAGCACTTGGAACAATTTTCTACTGCTTGTTTGGACATAAAATGGAAGATGATGCACCCATTATATATGGGCTAGAATTTCAGGTATATGATAAATATATAATTTTTAAATTTAAATTTCCATCAGTAAACTCCCGATTATCCGCGAGCGGATGATCCGCGCGTAGTAAAACAACCAACCCTCATTAAGTCATGGAGGAAAATCTTCCCCAAAATTGAAGAAAAAGTCCAACTAAATGAAGACAACAATGACAAGGGTGAGGAGGATGTGGACATGCCTACTGCAACGCTGGCCGAGTTAGTAAAAACTGTTCCTGGTGGTGAGAACGTCTACGATGAGAACATTAAAGAGTGGTTGGAGTGTGACGCCAACGATCCCGGCTTTGAAAGGTTGTCGGATGAGGAAATCGTTCAAAAAGCAATGGGTGAGGTTCAGAGTGAAGAAGAGCGGCAAAGCGAGAGCGAAGAAGAAGATGCTAATGCACAAGCGCGGATGACACACGAAGAGGCTTTACAACACGTCGACGGACTGCTCCATTATTTAGAGGAACAAGACGAAGATGCGCAGTTGGCTGAAAAACTTATGCTACGCAAAATTCAATCGCGGATCACGAAAAAATGTTTCCAAAGCAAGAAACAAAAACAAGTGACTGACTTTTTTAAGAGGTAAGATTATTTTACGTCTTACTGTATGGTAATACTGTATTAAATAAACTGATTTTTCATGTTATAATTGTTTTCTCTTTTATTCTCTTCCATTTTCAACATTTTTGCGGATTATCCGCGATTTTCGTTATCCGCGGTAGCCGCGCCACCCAATTGCGCGGATAATCGGGAGTTTACTGTATTTATTATTTTCTTTTTGAGTTCATTATTAGCTTTACATTCATTACAAATTGCAGTTCACATGATCACAGATTAGCATTTATCATTTAATCAGTGATAATCAGAAAGAGTGAAAAAAGTATACACTCACTCATTCATTCATTCATCACGAAATATCCAAAACTATGAAGCCTACAAACATGAAATTTGGCAAGTATATTTCTCTTGGCTGCTAGGTTCTCACTAAGAAAGGATTTATTTTTTCTTTCTTCCTTTCCATTGTAGTTTATTTTTAAAATTCAATTTACCTGGAGCTGAATGGGATTTTTGCCAGCACAAAAAAATTATGGTGTTTGTTTTGTTTTATGAAGACTTTTACGATTGTTCCGTGAAGCAGTATCAGCAATGACTGCAAGTATTTCGCGTGGGAATACAGTGTATCTTTTATTTTTTATCTGAATAAGATTTTTGCAAGCGTTAAAAATTGTGACGTAGTTGCTTGCTTTGTTTAATGAAGACTTTTGCGATTGCTCCTTGAAGCAGCCTCAACATTGATGCAAGTGTAACTTTTATTTTCTACAGAGTCTGCCAAAAAGTATATGTGTATACACTTTATTAGATGTCATTTCATAATTTTTAGGAAGAATTCGACAATTGCCACCTAAACATAGGAGATTACTAGGCTATTACTAATAAGAGTTTGCTAGGAAATGGATAAAAGCAACTGTTCACCATATTTCAAAAATATCTCAATATTTATGATAATCACTTTGAACACCTGTCGTAATTGTAGAAGTCAAAGAGGACTTATTGCTGGCTTCAGGGACGTCCTCAAAATGTAGTAGGGTGTATTTATGGTTCGACTTTCTTCCAGAAAAATCGACATGAATGAAATGTCCCAGAATACAGCCGCCATCATTTTCACTGCCAAAGGTGTCATCTTGAATTTCTTGGGTCGTGGTGAGTCAGTGTGTCGACACTCCATGCTCGCACGCTTGCTTTAAGGAGTATGGTGATGAATCCATATCTCGTCTGTGGTCACAACACACCCTAGGAAGCTGTCACTTTCTCTGTCATATGCTGTAGCAGCATGGAACAGATTTTCACCCAGTTGGTTTTGTGATCTTCGGAGAGTTGTTTAGGAACCCATCTGGCACAGATGTTGTTGAATTTCAGCTTATTGTGGATGATGGTCTCCACACTGCCAATGCTGATGTTCAGTATTGAAGCCAATTCTCGGACATGAATCTGCCTGTTGTCCCTTATCAGCTCATTTGTTCATGCGATGATGCGATCATTGATAGCAGTTGCTGGCTTTGCCTTATGAGGTTCATTGCCACTGGATTCTTGCCCTCCTTCAAATTTTTGGCATCAAGTAAAGATGGATGATCAAGACAAACATGACTCAGTGAACTGTCTTTGAAGTCTCTGAAGAATTTCAGATGCTTTCACACCTTCGTTGTCGAGAAACTTATGATTATTCGTTGTTCCACTTTGGTCGACACATCGCTGTCAGCTATTTTGTTTAAATAAACAATCGATTGTCACGGCAACCAGATGAGTGGTGCTCTATTTGCATGATGGCTCTAGTTGCCATCCCAGCAATGAAAGTTTAGATTTTTACAAAAAATAAAGTCCAGATCAAATTTGAACATCCCTCGTATTCAAGTCTTCTGACATCACACTAGCTAAACAGCCAATACAAGAAGATTTTTATATTGGGTGAATAAAAAATCCCGGAACGGTCTAATATCTCAAAAAATATACGTCTTGTCCAAAAAAGAAAAAAATGCGTATGAAATATTTTTTGAAAGCTATTTAATGTTGCAAAAATTAGCCCCCTGCACCCGTCGTTGGGGATTGGATAGGGGGCAACTTTGAAATTTCAAATAAGAATCCTGAATTTTTTTGGTAGATTCGGATACTATGGAAAAAATTACATTAATTTTATCCAAAAAATTTTTTAAAATCTTTTGTAGATGGCGCTGTAATTGCAGAAATGTTAAACTAGTGCTAATATCTCGAGAAGTCCAATAAAGGATCCAATAAAGCATCCAAAAAAGCCGTAGAATCCGAATCTGCAAAAAAAATTTTTCAACGTTACCCACCCACCCCACTTCTTACTAGGGGTGCAGGAGTCTAATCTTGGCACTATTAAGTAGCATTCAAAAAATATTTGACACACATTTTTTCTTTTTTTGGACAAGATGTGTATTTTTCGAGATACTAGGCCGTTCTGGGACTTTTTATTCACCCAATATAATCTCTGTTAACTTTCAAAAAATAAAAAAAATTCTTTTTGACTGGTTTTGTGTCTTAAATTATGGTAAGTAACTTTGCAATGAGACATTCGTTCAAGGGAATAAAGTTGGCAAATTTGTATCCTAACTGTTATCATTGATAGATACATTTGAATCTGCAAACAAGAGGTAGAGTGATAGGTCATCTAGAGGCTCGCCGGGCTCAGGCAGAAGTATCCCACATGCTGAACGTGTCATCTCTCACTGTGGAGATGTTTCCAGCAGGATGGAAATACTGCCTGAAGCTCTAGCAGAGGATGACCACGTATCACCATGCCCAGGCAAAACATAACTGACTCGGCATAGTAAACAACCTTGCATGGGAGCTAATAGCAGTGACACTGTGTATCAAGACAAACAATATATGGGCGACTCCATGCAGTTAGTCTGTGTGCCAGAAAACATGATGTGGCTCCATTATGCCTCTCACTCATATGTTCGGTGCACCACAGCAAGCGTCCCTTTCAAAGGTTTGTCTCGAGGATGCACTTTAGGGGTTTGTCTGAAGAGAGTCTGGAAGCAGAGCCAATGCTGACATCATGGTACAGTAGAATGAGATGGCCTCTCATAATCACTCAACATTTTCAATCAATGTTCTTCACTAATATGTGCATCTTTTAAGGGATGCTAGTCCAGAGTTTCTGTATGTGGACGACAGTGCACATCTGCTTTGCATTCGTTTGGTTGAGTACCTGCTATATGAAGACGTCCATCATTTGGAATGGCCTGCACATTCTCCAGACCTTAATGGCCTGGATTCGAATGCTACATGAGCTGAGAACAGCATTGGTTGAAGAGTGGAATTCAAATCCCCCAACAGCATTGCTCGAGGGGACCATACGGCCTACTGAACACTCTTCATGCCATCTGCAACAGCTGAACGGTACTCCATGGAAGGTACTCTTCCATAGTGAGGTTTTAGAAGTTTTCATTTCTTCTGTCAGCAGCAGTGTTGCCATCTTTTTTTTTTTTTTTTTTGATTTTTTGTTTTGGGATGGTATTGAGAAGATCTGCACTCTCGCCAAATTTAGTACTGATCTGACTAGCAGAACAGTTCATTCATGAAAATCCCTTAATTTATGGATACCAATGTATCTTTCTATAATATCCTCTAAAACAGCATTCTCAAGTTTTCAGTTCTGTGGCCCACTCTTTCAAATGACAATCCAACCCATTGCAATAGGAGGTATCACGATATGCGGCTTCCCTGTGTAACCCACTCCTCAGAGCATATTGCACATAAGTTGAAGACGTGATTGTGAGCAGAATTTCAAAATGGAGAAGGAGAACATGCTGCTTTGTTATTATATTTGAAATATGCCTAAGTTTCAGTGTGTTGCTCATGGATATAATTCGGATAGTAGAAAAAAGGAACACTTAAGTCATGTATCCATGGTTAAAACATCACTTTTTATCCATTCCTTTCACTTTCTGAATGTAGAAAAATAAAACTGTATTTGGATTTAGTACGAAGAGACACGCTGCCCACAGGAAGAAGAAAAAATTTGTACTTCGCATGTCCAGACCTTGAACATTTTAGAGAAGCCGCGTATCGCGATGCCTATTATTCAATGAGGTTGTTGTTGAATCATCATTTTCTTTTGCTTTTCTTTGCCATTTCTTATTTTTATCACGTAATTTTTAATTTTAAAGAAATTTGAAAAGAAGTTAATTTCGAAAATTTTTTGTGAACCCATCAATACCAAATCAAATAGATGTAAATTAAAATACAATTGATAATTGACAAAAAATAAATGAAATGCAAAATTTATAACAAAATGACTGAACTGAATTACATCAGAAATACAATTTGAAAATTAAACCAAACAATAGTGACAATTATAAAAGTCTAGGGAAAACTCCAGAATCAATAGGAGGATTCGCAATATGCGGCTTCCCTGTTTAACCCACTCCTCAGAGCATACGGCTCATGTGCAGCGCATACGCTGGGTGCAGTTAATGACGCGATTGTGGGCAGAATTTCAAACTGGAGGAGTAGCACATGCTGTTCTGCTATTATATTTGAAATATGCCTAATTATCTGTGTGTAACTCATAGATATAATTAGGATACTGGAAAAAAGAAAAACTTAGTCATGTATCCATGAATATAAAGTCAACTTTCATCCATTCCCTCCACCTTCTGAACGTAGAAAAAGAAAACTGTATTTGGATTTAGTACGAAGAGAGACACTGCCCACAGGAAGGAGGAAAAATTTGTATTGCGCATGTCTAGAGCTTGAGCATTGTAAGGAAGCCGCATATCGCGATATCTCCTATTGTGGAAGCTTATTACAGAAATTACATGGTCTCTTTAACCACAACAGAATATAGAAAATGAATTAAAATACATGTATACATATTTCAAAAGCGGTAACCTTGTTGCTTCTATCATTCAGCAGGGAATGAGAAGGAATGGAAAGACATTGTTTTATATAATCTTTGAGTGACCAATCCTATGTTTAAATTTCTATCTTGATTGGCTGTTAATCTAGTGAACTGTTGGATTAACGGTGAATCATTAAAGGGGCCTTGTCTAGATTAGCAGGTTTTTCCCAGTTTTTTTAAGGGCAGCACTTTCAAATAAATCTAGCAAATAGTTATTCCTGATTGGGTAGATTAATGTTACATTATCTTTGTTGTAATTCAAATTACAAAGTTATTCCTGATTGGCAACACTTTGCATTTTGATTTGAATCTTAAGAAAGCATAGGGCACTATCCTGTTTTCACACTTCTTTGTCCTATTGTAGTGAAAGTTGATTTAGGGTGAGAGACTGAAGAAAGAGCTTGTTGATTTGAACACACTGATAATACAGGGTGTCCTGAAAAGGATTTTACAACTTTATTAGTGTTTAGAAATGTATTCAGACAACATATACATATAAAATTGATGGGTCAACTTGTAGCAAAATATGTCGAGTTTGGTTTGATTTGAGTACCATTGGTGAGATAACACATCCCATTTGAAAGCAATTTTTTTGCAAATGCATTGTAGGGCAACTGTGGCAATGAATTTGGTTGTCAGCTCTACAAGATTGATGAGTACAGGTGGAAGAACTATGGTTCTTTAATGAAAATCTTACAAAATTATCTAGAGGCCAAGTTTAGGGATTAAGGTGGTCAAACTATTGGCTTTGCCCAATTGATCTATTGATTAAAGAAACTCTTATTGAGGTAATTCCTCTTTGAGTTAAGGCATTTATCATGGTCATCTTCTGGAATTGTGGCATAAAAAAATTCTGCACAAAATATCTCTTGTATGGCTAATAATGCTTCAAATGAAGGAGAGAGAGACTGATATTGATATAGCATTCCCAGATACAAGATACTGATAATGCCACTTTCCTACAAAGAAGCTATACATTTTTTTCTTTCTAAGGGAACAATAATGGTGCTTTGCTACATAATGAAGTTGTAAAATCTTTTTTGGGGGGCACCTCATGAAGCATCAGGGTTTACCATCACAATAGGCTTTCTTGTCGTTATTTCCTGAAATTTTGAAAATTAAAATATCTGATAATTATTCACATTTGAGATATGGGATGAAAAAATCTTCCAAAAACCATTTTCTAATTATTATTTAAACATCCTACACAAAAGTCATATCTTAAAGCAGAAATACTGTTAAGGTGTGTTGATAGGACCCAAGAAGGCCTTTATTTAAGATATCTGGTTCTAATGAAGTCAGATTCATGGTATCAAGAATGCTTATTTCATTTTTATTTTGAGTAAGGATGCAGTTAAATTTTATTGATTAGAGTTAGAGTATGAACTTTTCTTCTTATTCTCTGAAGATTTGATGTTTATCTTTTCTAGGCAAGAACTCTTTGTCCTCAAAATGCAGAAGTTGATGCTGTGAAGTTCTTTGTGGGAACTCAGTCACTAAAATCTGATAATCAGGTAAAGATATATTAAGTTTTGTGGTTGTTTCCCCCTCTCGTTTATTTATTATTTGCGGATATATGAATGAATTTATTTCTTTTACCAAAATTAACCAATTACCGATATAAAGGCTGTGTATCAAATGTATGTTAGTTTTAGATGTCAGTTTTAGATCTATGTATATTTGCCCAATTTGATAATTAGTATATAATAATTAGTATATATATTTGATAATTAGTATATTTGTCCATTGAGTTCTCTTTTTCATTAGGAATAACAGGGCTTGGGTATAATTGATTTTTCTGAAAATTAATGCTAGTAGTTACAACTCTTCTCATCCATACACAATTAGAATATTTGCAGCAAAGTGATTTCTATACGATGGTAAAGGTTTCTATTTATTTTAGTTTCAGTGTACATTTATATACAAATCATAGAAAGCTCTAATATTTTTTTTTTGATGATTTTACTTTATTAAGCATCTTTTTTAGATAGTCTCTATAATCATAGTTTCTTGTTTTCATGACGGCAGTTGCTAATTTCTCTTAAGAAAAAATTGTCTTTTTTAACCTATGTGAGATTGGGACATGCATGTCGTCCATGTAACATCAAATAGGGATGCCAACTTTTCGTTGACTGATTCCGGGATTCAATTTAGATTTCATGTTTAGGCTTATACTGAAACAATGACTGAAAATTACTACAAAATAAACATACTAATCAACCCGTGATGATATCTATTACCCTCAATAAAAAAAATCGCAACATGAGAAATAGTAGATTTAAATTTATTTGCTTCTTATTAAAAAATCATCTTAGTTTCTAATAAATTAGTTTTTCTGTTGCTACAGAAATTATTATAGGATTATTATTAGAGGACCTGAAAGTTTGGACTTTTAAAGTTTTGAACCCAATTTTATTGATGAAGACAAAGAGATAGAGGATGGGCTTGCAGACATTCCTATTCTACTTTTTGATGGTCTTTAAGTACACAAACAAAGTCTTGGGGGCAGCAGTCCTATGGAGTCTGTGCGTGTGTATTGAAAAATATTGGATTTTTGAAATTCTGACTTTGGATTCTTAAAGATCATTAAAAAGTAGAATAGGAATGTCTTAAGACCGACTCTCTATCTCTTTGTCTTCATCGATAAAATTGGGTTCACAACTTTAAAAGTTCCACACTTTCAGAGCCTCTATCTCCTAAACGGTTGGATCAATTGAAAAAACACCAAGAATAAAACATTGCTCGAATATTGTGTACAATCTGAATATATCATTAAAAATAGGGGTTCCGTTTTAAGATTTCAAAGCGCCCCCGTCCCCACAAAAGGGGGGGGGGCTAATTTTTTTGACTAATGAATTTTCCCCGTGATGTAATTCACTTTTGATCTTGGACGTTTTTTCGTACAATGCTTTGTTTTCGAGATATTTCCATGTCTACGCTTAAATGGACCATCCTGTATAATGTTTTCCACTGTTGACTATTACACCCTGTAATAAAAATATAAAATAAGACCAACTGAACTTTTCAAAATTTGAAATGATGCTGAATTTTTTTTTATTTCTTGTTGTGAACATACCGATGATGTTCACGAAAAAATTCCCACATACCTTTTTTTTTTTTTTTTTTTGCTATCTATGATAAAAAAACAATCAAGTTTATTACTAAAAAGTTTTAAAATTTTACAACCAGCCTGATCTGGTAAATTTTCCATTGAATAAGAATTATTGTAATCTCTTAAAGTAAAATCCAAAGGTGTAAAAAGTTTAACAATTCAAAGTCAAAAAAAAAAAAATGAGATATTGATGTTTATAAATTATGAGACCAGCACCAGTTTGTTGCATTTAGACAAAGATATTGTTACTTACTGCCTTTGGCCTTTACGACCTCAAACAATCTGTCAGGCATGTGATTTTTTGAAACTGGTGATTTTTTGCATACACCTTTTTGCACCATTTAACAACCATAACATTTCACACATTTTCAATAGGTCTGGATTTCACAACGGCCAGGGGATATCATTGATTTTCTGATCCTTAAGCCAGTTGGTGGGAAGCTGCAGCAAGGCAAGCAGAAGGCTGTCTGAGGGCGGTGTGAATGGTGCAACTGCACAAGGTTTTGCACCTTGATTTTTGATTTTCCACGATGCAACTATTTTTGAAAGTAGTAACTATATTATATAAAATGGTATATTATGCTTTATTGCCTGTATTAATAACAAAATAAGTTTAAAAAATAAAAAATTAATATGCCCCATACGAACATTTTGTGCCAGGCCCCACTTTTCCTTGGGCTAGCCCTGGCAGGGAGCATTATCATGTTGGAAGATCCAATTATCATCTCCAATTAATAAACCAAATGGAATCAGGTAATGAAACGGCATTTTGTTATTTTCATTGTCCCATCCACTATCATAAGATCAGCTTCATACCTGATGGGACCCCAAGCTATTACAGATCCACCACCCTTTTTGTGACTGAATCGTTCTGGTCACTTTTTACATAGGTCATGCTGATAGTGTAAATCTTTTTTTGCTTAGAATTGTTTTTTCTGTAAGTCTGTAAAATTTAGCACCCCATTTCTAGGATTCTGTCTATATAAAAGAGACATCTGAGATTATTCTAGGATCCAAAATAAATAGTATATGATGATTAATATGTAAGAAGTTTTGCATTTTATTATTAATGTTATTTTACATGGAACTATCAAAAAAATATTATTAATCAAAATATCATCATGCATTGCTACTTTAAACTGACCGTTGTTAAAATT
The DNA here is from genome assembly GCA_023313115.1 of Rhysida immarginata. Taxonomy (NCBI): domain Eukaryota; kingdom Metazoa; phylum Arthropoda; class Chilopoda; order Scolopendromorpha; family Scolopendridae; genus Rhysida; species Rhysida immarginata. The sequence goes on along the minus strand of JAHWFO010068719.1, from coordinate 2,609,592 downwards.
GGATTTTTTTGGGCATTTTTTTGTTTTGTTTTTAATAACTATTATTTTTTTTATATTGATTTGAACAGATTCATCAGATTGAATTTGATGAAGAAAGCAATTTGATTAACAAGCATGTATTTCTTCACAAAGCTGGAGAGATATGGTTTATTAGTGCATCTCCAACAGATAAGGATGTTTTAGCTACGTGTTATAATCAAAGTAAGGCTATTGCTCAATTACACATTTCACTATACGAATATTGAAAGAAAAAAATAGATTGTACTGTTTATAAAATATGAAACATCAATTGAACATTATAGGTAACAAATCACCATATCACTCATTTAAGCAGTTTAAATTTAATTGAATGATAAGTTTCCATAAACACACACTGGTCAATGAATTAGAAACATCTGCGTAACGTATGTAGATTTGTTTTAATCTTTTTTTATGCAAAATAGTTTGAAGTCGGGTCCATTGCGCTACAATTTTAACCATTTCTGGCAGAACCATACGGTGGGAATCGAAGCAGATGCAAATCGGCAATTGCATGAAATATGAAAACCATATCAGAACCATGTGCTCTGCAAAGATAGGAAAGTTCGTCTATAGTAGTGTCTGGAATGTTATGATTGGACACGTGAGAAATGGAAGAAAGTTATGTGACCTAATATATCACGATCCATATTATTTTGTACCAACGATAAACAAAGGGTTTGGTGGTATTCCCGTGAAGCAATGGATCCAGCATGCCTTATGAAGACAACTCAAAAGTTATGGCAAAAGCATCACTGTATGGAGGTCTTCTTCTTATATGGAAATGGTCCTTTTATATTCATGGAAAGTAGTGTGTATTTCACAGACTATCTGAATATTGTTGCCAACCAAATCCACTCTGCAATTTTATCCTGTTCTTCATGGACAACAGTGCTACTGTTTATTACGTGCAGTAAGTTCAGCACAGAGACGTTTGTACAGAGACCGTTAAAGTAAGACCTGCGTCTCTGCGTCTTACTTTAATGGTCTCTGGTTCAGCAGTAGATTACTTCTGAAGATTATTTCTGTCATTTATCCTGTCCATCCCAGAGCCCAGATCTCAACCCCCATAGAGAATGCTTGAGAAACTTGTTGGAACGACATACCCAACAGCTATATTCTCACCCAACAAATCTGCAAGAACTAAGGGAATATCTGGTGAATGCCTGATCTTCCATTAACTTACAGGTGCTTCAACACCTTATTGACTCTGTGCCAACCCGCACAAATGTTGTAATTCAGGCCAAAGTGGATCCAACAAAGTATTAAATCCAGATGTGCTTCTAATTCATTGGACAATGTGTGTATGAAAATACAGGTAAAAATTTATAACGAACTTGAAGGGAACAAGACTTTAGTATGTTATAGAGAAAATTTGTAATAAAGAGGTAAAAAAAAAAATTGAAGAAAATACAAATTAACAAAAAAAAAATTTGAGTAATTAAAAAAAAATCGGTTATTTTAGATTGATGGAAACAGAGGTCAAGACCTGCCATTTGAGTTACTTATTCAGTTAAGAAAAATAATTCTTTTAGATGACGTTTATGCAACTTGAATGCAGCTTCAATTCTTTGCTTGAAATTGTCCATCACTCGGGCCAATAGCTGTTGATTAATCATGAGCACTTCTTGTTGGATGGCATCCTTCAATTCATTCAAGTTATGAGGTTTATTATTGTACACATACCTCTTCATGCCTGTTCCCATAAGAAGAAATTAAATGATGAAGTCAGGAGACCTTGAGAACCATGACACATCGCCAAAACATAAAATAAGGCATTTCATAACTGGATAAGTAACTCAAATGGCACATCTTGCTCTCTGTCTTTGTAAAAATAACTCCATTTCAAATTGTACGAGGGCGTTTTGAAAAGTAATTCCTCCATGGCTGTAACTTTTTTTTATTTGTTAACCGATTTTCAAAATTCTTTTTGTATCTTATACTCACATTTGTCCTCTATGTAATGCACTATTCACTTTTCGACATAGTCCCCATCCCTTTCCACGCATTGCGCCAACGCGTGACTAGTTGGGTGAACCCGTCGGAGAGGAATTCCGGAGTTGTTGTCGACACCAGGATTGAATGGCAGCTTTGGACTCTCTTCTGGAGTACGATAAGTCCGCCTGCACACGAGTCGCCACACACCAGAAGCGTTGCAGCGCCTACAGTTCAGAGATGAATGACTGAAGTTCAAAGATGAAAGACTTTGCACCTTGCTACTTTCACCGCTTCCCAAAGAAGAAAGAGCCCCTTAAGGGACATGAGTTGGTCCTGACAGCGAGGTAAACACTGCCATTCAATCCTGGTGTTACAACAACTCTGGAATTCATCTCCGACGGGTTCACCCAACTAGTCACGCGTTGGTGCAATGCGTGGAAAGGGATGGGGACTATGTCGAAAAGTGAATAGTGCATTACATAGAGGACAAATGTAAGTATAAGATACAAAAAGAATTTTGAAAATCGGTTAACAAATAAAAAAGTTACAGCCATGGAGGCATTATTTTTCAAAACGCCCTCGTAAATCTACGAACTACTGCTTTTTCAAAACCGTCTGACTCCCATTGTTCACCCTATAAAAATAAATAAAGGCTTTAGAATAATATAGTAAGGCCTAAAAATTGACTGGTTTTGCTCTTTATTTTTTTCATCATCAATGTAATAAGAAGAGGACTTAAACCAAACAGCTTGTATTTGACATGTACACAATCCAAATCCTTAATGTAATTATGTACTACATTGTTATTCACCAATAACATTTTATTATATGTTGTAACTTTTAACTATCTGCTGTAATTTTATTCTATCATATTTGCTTATCATTGTTCAAAATGGTACTAAAGTTGATGTAAACTTTTCTTAGAACTTTGATAATGCTGGGAATAAAAGGCAAAACTTATTAACTTTTACTCTTCACAGTATATTGCAAAGCCTCTATCTTTACCAGAAACTTACCTGTAAAATGCTGGAAAGTGAGTGTGCTTGTTAACTTACCTCTATCATCCCTCTTAACTTTGCAACAGATATAAACAAAACAAAAGTGCATGCTTTTGTGATTGGAGGAATCTGTGGAGCTTTTTCCCGATGCACATGATTAGTCTTTTAATCCCTTTGAATCCCTATATTTCTATCTTTTAATCCCTTTTGCTCTCAAGAGATACAATTGAAACTCCGGCCTAACTTTAGTACTTTGAAAAGTGCCATTTACTTTAAAAGATACAAGAAAATTATTTATTTCAATGAAAAGCTAAAATTTGCTTTTAAAATTATTTTAACAATGGAAAAAAATATTTATATTATAAAAATCATGCAAGAAGAATAGTTACTTAATGAAACGCATATTGATAAGCCTGTATTTATTTAAACTTATAAATTTATTTTATATACACTATACGTGAAGAATATTTTATGAAAATCATATGACAGATTATTTAATGGAAAATATATAAAAATATATATTTAATATTTATCAAACAAGAAATATATTGAATTAAATAAGGCAGAGGCTTTTTTCACTCCTGCAACTTACTCAATCCTTTAGTTAGTTGTGGATCTGTCTGAAAAGATTAAGTAGAGACTGATCCACAACTAACCGTTTCTCAGTAGTTATGTCTGATCACTGTTCTCCTGTTCACAACGAAACTTTTCATGTTCTCCCTGTCTATTTTTTCTCTACTTCTTTAAAAATTGAATAATTCATATGTAGTTTTAGTCATGATTGATATCGTGGGATGTTTTAAGTTGTTTTTATGGCTAATTGTTAAGGTTTTACGTCAGTTTTCCTGTTTGTTTCATGAGCTATGTTTTCAAGTAAGCCCTGAGACACGGAGGTTGGAAGGCTCAGCCAGCCAATGGAATCTGACTTCAGCACGTGTTTTTGTTTATATCTCTCGCAAAGTTATGATGGATAGGATATAACTAATGCTTGTATCCAATGTTTATATTATTTGTGGGTAGACTCACAGGAAATTGCTCTTAGTAACATTTTCTTTCACTGTTCTCAGTAATGTCTTCATGGTTAAAGATGTCTTCTAGTGAAGATGAACGGTTTTTAGTACAAAATGTGGATCTTAAAGTGTTTAAATTAACCGTGGATGCAGGGAATTTTACATTAACTTTACTACGGTGAAAAATAATAGGAAAAGTTATATGAAGATGAAGTACATGTAATCAGCATTTAATAATATTCCAGGTAAAATTCCCAATGTTCTTGTAGTTCCAAGTAAAAGTCTCAATCTTGCTGTTGAGAATGAAAGCATAGCTTTTAAAATAATCATCCGGCATTTCATATCTACAATGTTCTTTGAAGAGTTGCATTCTGGTCTACACTGAGTGGCCAAATTATTATGACCACCTGACAGTTTTAGGGAAATAGATAGCTATAAAAAGGGAATGCAGGTGGGCAAGAAACGTGATTTAACTGACAAGGGAATCCCTTGAACATGTATGTCACAGATTTCTACCAAATTGAAATAGGTATGTTACTCAATTGAAGCTACAATAGATGCTTGCAAAATAAGAGAGTGCGGATTTTTGTTTTTTTCAAAATAAACCATGAAAACGAAAAAATTTGAGCACACATATTCATACAAGGACTCCATTGTTAAAGCGGTGTATTAATGCGCTTAACAGAACTTCTTTCTTACACTACTCACAGCAATAAGCACGAATTCACTTCAGATGAAATAGACAGCAGCAGACGTCAATTGAATGGCTTCTCAAATTTCTAAACAAACTGAGTTTTTAAAAATAGATTATTACAATTAGCTAATTGCCTTCAAGTAAAAAATGTGTAGAGTAATTAATAACCATTTCCTTAATTTATTATTTCATTTTATTAAATAATTCGGTAATCAAACACGGGGCTGGCTTCATGTGCAACGTCGAGTAATACGTTGCGTAGGTGAGGGGGTATGTATCGCGGTGCTTTATAATTTTAAATAAAAATAGTATTCATGGATGCCTACCTCACCTTATAAATTATTTCGAGATGAATAATTGTACAGCAAAATTAAGGTTTTATGCTTAATAACAGCTCTAACTGCAATTCTTTGGCGATCGCCACCAACAAGTTTGCTTCCCCTTTCCACCATGTTTTTTGAACTCTGCGCACTTCCGGGCAGGGGCGCTTCACTGCCTTGTGAGTTTGAACGCGGGATGATCGTCGGCACGCGCAGTGTCGGAACCAGTATCAGCAAAACAACTGAACTTGTGAAGTGTTCAAGAGCAGCAGTTATTAATGTTTACAGAGAGTGGACAACCAAGTAAAAAACCGGCTCTCAACGTCAAGCATGTGGTCGTCACAGGCTCCTCAATGCTCGAGCTGAAAGGAGATTGGCCAGTGTTGTCCAGGGCAACAGAAGAGCAACAATGCGTCAAATAGCGGCAAATCTTAATCAAGGACAAACTGTGACCGCCTCTGAACTAACTGTTCGCCGCTCATTACACCGTTTAGGCTATGGAAGCCGACGGCCAGTTTGAAAGCCTATAGACACCCAAATGGGTGGATTTACAGTTTCATGCACATATTTTAGCAAATTTTCATGACCATCACCGAGAGTCACCCAAATGGGTGGATTTACAGTTTTGCCAAGGAGCACAAGGATTCTACAGTAGATGACTGGAAAAGGGTCATGTGGTCCGATGAATCACGATTTCAAATGCATCATGCAGATGGCAGGGTTAGAATATGGAGAAAACAACATGAAAGCATGGACTCCACCTGCATCGCCACAACACTTCAAGCTGGTGGCGGCAGTATTATGGTTTGGGGGATGTTTTCTTGCATTGTTTGGGTCCTTTGATTCCTCTGCACGGACGTGTGCATGCCCAAGATTATTTAAGTATTGTCGCAGATCAAGTACATCCTGTTATGTTAATGGTGTACTCTGACGGGGATGGATACTTCCAGCAGGACAATGCTCCTTGTCATAAGGCTGGCATCGTCCTCACATGGTTCGAAGAACATGCTGGAGAGTTTACCTTGCTTCGTTGGCCTGCACAATCGCCAGATCTCAATCCCATTGAGAATTTGTGGGATGAGATCGAACGGATCATCAAGCAGTGGGATCCACCACCATCAAATCTGCAGGAATTGGAAGGTGCAGTTCTTCAGAGTTGGTCTCAAATTCCTCCTACAACCTACCAACATCTCATAGAATCCATGCCCCGCAGAATGCAAGCAGTAATAAGAGCGAAAGGTGGTCCAACACTGTATTAAGGGGGTGGTCATAATAATTTGGCCACTCAGTGTATATTGCCAGTGATAATAACAAAAAAATGGGTCTGGAAATAGCAATAGGTAGTGTCTTTAATGTGCTTTCGACGACGTTTCGAGAATCATCTCATCTTCAAGAACTTTTGTTATTAATGTTCTTTGTTTCATTTATTCTAAATAGCCATTGTTCTTAGACCAAAACTGTTAATTTATCAAGTATAGTAAATACATGTGGTAAAGAAAATCCATGACCTGGACTCAAATCAGGGACCTCCAGATTACCATTCCAGTTCCATACACTGTATTTGTTAATAAACAATAACAAACATTATGGCAGTTGGAAACTGTCAGCTAGTGTTTTACGTGTGCACCCTAAAACTTCACCAGTTATCTTGGATTCTGGAGTTTACTTACCATTTATATCGAATTAAAAGATGAATCGAATCTTTATTGTAATTATTGTACCTTTCAATTTTCTGAAAAGTTTTAGCTTGTTTTCATAGTCCAGTGTATATGTAAGCTTTATGTAATTTATTTAATTTTGGTTTCATTTATCTAGTTTCCAGTGGAAAATGTGAAATGCTTGGAGCAATTTGGCGGATTCCTAGTAATCCTTCCAGTTTATCAGTGGCTGAAGAGAACACTCTGTCTTCACCTTCATTAGATCTTCTGACAACACTCAGTGTGAATGATTATGGTACAGGTGTTAAATGGCAAGTGCATGATGCTAAATTTTATATTTAAAATTTCTTATTCACTGTCAGATTTTATTATACAGTAAGTGGCAAGAGAAAGAGATGTATCCAGATAAGCATATAATTTTATGTCACATTAATAGTGGCAGAATTATGCATAGGTGTCTCATAAATTAAAGGGGCCTCAAAATGATTCAGTGGGGCCTCAAAAGAGGCTCAAAAACAAATTGCACCTGGGGCCTCTCAGTGTTAAATCTGCCACTGCACATTACTAATAGCTAGAGTAACTGAATGAAAAGACCGGTGCATTCCTAATGGTAAGTGGCATTCAATGTTAGCATAGTTTCAATTCCTGAGAAAGAGCTTAGAATACATAATTAAATTCAAAAAATCAAAATTTTATTTTGGTATTTACAGGAATACCTCGATTATTGCAGTTTCGATTTATTGTGGTTTATAAGTTGATAAAATTCCAAATTCATAGCTATGAGCTATAGCCCACTATATATGCAACCAGAATTACATTCAGTTCAAGTTGCAATTCTTTGGGTAGCACTTATCTGACAGTACAAGTGCCGACGATGATAAAGCAGCAGCTCGTTTTCCTGGTTAATTGCAACAGATCACTGAAGGAAATTATATCGATGATCAGATATTTAATGCTGACGAAACAGGCCTATTTTTATTTATTTATTTATTTATTTATTTATTAAATGGAATCAAATGCATCCATCCAGGGCCTGTATGGCCAGAGGCCGATGAATTGGGTCCCTGGATGAACATGGATTGACGACTGCTATTTGATGGTGGCACCAGCTGGGAGGGGGGGGGGGGGTGAAGATCGTGTGTTGCCCATCCAGTGACTAGCCGTGCCTGATGTTGCTTAACCAGAGAATTGGTGTGTTTAGTGAAAGCCCACCAGACCACGGCCTGTTTCATATTGGTCCAATAAACAATGCACGAATGTAATAACATATACACACAGTAAATTACAGCAATGGAGAAGACAGATGAATTGATGGATGAATGCATGCCTGGACCAGTGTGATACAGACTTTTAGTTTCCACCACGAAAGAAAAAGGAAACGGGTGCATGCGTTATATAGGTGCTTATCACTTATAGGCGGCTACTTTATTCAGAGTTTCTGAAACATGGTGGCCTCCATCCCGCATATAGGGACCCTTGCTTGTTTGTTCAAGGAAAATTATAAAAAGTCAAGCTAGAACCAGCATTTATAATGTTTTTAACTATTTAAAGGATATACTAATGATACAATAATAAAAGAGAACAGCAAGGCATCGGAGGTATTTAACCTGTCGATTAATCGATTGTCAGATCTGTTTCAGTCTCATTTCAGCTGCGATTCATTAAGGGAACACCAGGAATAAGTAAAGCTTTGTTTTCTGTCCATTTCTGATTGGTTGAGCAAGTTTTTTTTCATTATGCATGCACCAGTTTCCTTTTTTTTTTTCTTTCTTTCTGGGCACTATAATAATACTCATCAACTGCCTACTGTGCTATTAAGATAAATTTTAAATGTACATAAATGGGACTTCAGTATTGAGAAATAATATTTTTTGGTTATTTTTATTATTCTAGCATTCTATGGCAGCCTGTGGAAGGAACAAAAGTCATATCCCTAGTTGACAACCATATATTACTATGGGATATATCAATAAGTGGCAGTGAAGCTAAGGTAAATGAATTGCTTTCATTGAATTCAAAAATTTTGATGACTTATTTACAATATTCAACTGCTGCTATTACAATAGAGTTTAATGTCAGATACCGTTTTAAATTTCCAAAATTATTACAGTTTCAAAATGTCAATAATGGAAATAGTAGTCAGTAAGTTTTTGTGTTTGTTCTATGTGTTTGCACTCTCATACAATATCACTTAGTAAATTACATAAAAGGACGAGACCTGTAAGGAAAAGATCAGAATTGGAGATGAGCCAACATTTTGTTTCCTTTTTTTATATTGGTAAACATACTGCATACCTTTTACTTAAGTGGCAAATCACTTACCTTAATGGCACCAAGAAGCAGGCACTTGTATGGAAGATCTCTGTTGATACCATTACAATAAATTGGTTGAATTGAAGTTATGCCAATTCCAAATATCCCCCAAAACAGTGATCATGTTTTCCTCTCAGAAAATGATTTGGGACATGTATTCATTAAATATCGCACAAATAGACATAAAAATATCCATTGTGGCATTTTTTTTTTTAGTTTCTTATAGTATAGAAATTATCAAAACTTATGGTATTAGATAACCACAAAATCTTGCTGTTTTTATGTTGCCTTAAAAGTAAATGATAGAAGATATGCAAATGAGTCTACAGTGTGGTCCAAAATCTGTGGGGGGGGGGGAGGAGTAAGAAGGTTAGCCTGTATAAACTTTGTGTCATCCACCTTACTCACCAGAGCTTGCTCCAACGGATTGTCACCTTTTCCATTCTCTGGACAACCTTCTTCGTGGAAAATCCTACACCAATGATACAGACCTGCAAAAGGCACTCATGGACTTCTTTGAGTCCAAGACTGGCAAGTTTTACAGCCAGGGGATTGATCAACTGGAGACACGTTGGCAGAAGGTGATAGATGCCAATGGGGACTACTTCGGGGACTAGTGTTACGCTATTTTTTGTGTACATCATTTTGTTTTCCGGAATTAAAAACTGCAAGAACTTTTGTGGTTACTTACTATGTTAAAGGACAGTGGCTGAATTCTTATACTACAGGTGGTCATAAAGTCAACATGAAAAGAACAATCACTTTTGAAAATGGGTTTCCAAGAATGATTTTGTGACATGGATGTTGAAGAAATGGCCTGGCTTGCTCAGAACAGGACCTAAATCCAATCAAGGCTCTTTGGGATGATTTGGAATGCCAATTACAGGCCAGACTGAATTGGCCAAAATCTATTGCTAACCTCACCAACTTATTTAGGGAGGAGTGGAATGCAATTTCTTCAGAAACTTATCAAAAACTAGCCGAAAGCCTCTCCAGTAGAGTGCACGCTGTTATTGCAGCGAAAGGAGATCCAATGACCTATTAGTCATGTCATAATAAACTGTTGTTTCTTTATGTGTACGTCTCCGGATACTTCTGGCAACATAGAGTTGCATCTAGCAAAATGGCAGGGTACAGAAGTGAACAACAAATAGAGCACATTTAGTCAGAAAGTATGGCAAATCAGAGATGTAAGTGTATTTTACAATGATTACTTTAAAAATTTCAATGAAAAATTACATAGGATGCAGATAAAGGGTAGAGCATATTGATAAAGGGCAGGGTGCCACATCCTTCTATTTTCATCTAGATGCAACACTGCATATGGCACTAATCATCATGAGGTAACCAATTGTGTTCATGAGGGGGGGGGGGGAGGGGGGGAACGGATCAAACGCGGCTCAATCTAACACGGTCGCGTAATCGTGGCTCCCGACGACCGCATTCAAACGAGTCCATACTGTATGCCATTTGGTGAAGCAAAATTGTGACTTCATTGAAGAAGGCTGGGATTCAGTACGGATGTTGCTTTGTGAACTCAAGGCACTTTTTGTGATGAATGGCGTCAGCATGGGTGCTGATACTAAATTATAACTGTTTGGAATCCATGGCACAACTGTTATTTTGGAGACTTTTTTTCTTTTTGCATAATCACCACTGAAAATGACATACTGTAATTGTGAAATAAAATAATTATTACAGCTAAAAGACATTTAAGTTACATGGGCTCATAACAAACACTAATTGAATTGTGAAAAGTTCTGATTTGTAAGTGTGGTTCATTGTTCTTGATGTCTGTGTTCAGAGCAAAGTGAAAAACGGATGAGAGGTTACAATTGTTAGGTAGGATGATGATTGCCTGGTTCATTAGATTGGGATGACAGTATTGAAGTGTCGTCATTGGTTGGGAGTAAATAACTTTACAAACTTTTTTTCCCATCACCTGTAATAATTCGTTGTAGGGTATCTTTCATTGATTCGACAGCTATCTCTGATTGGCCATTTCCTGTTGGATGATAAGTGATACCTTATTGTTGAATTCCATTTTTCTGTGCAGTATCATACCCTAAGAGTATTAAACATTTGCTTTGAGGAGATGGTCATTGTACAGGGTGATTCAAAAGTTACTGTGCAGTAGTGTACACTTTGCCTGAGCTGAAGGAGGAAATCACCACTAAAGTTCAGCAAATCTCGCCAATCATATTGAGCAAAGTATTTCACAACATGCAACTGCGTGCTAACCGATGTCGTGAGGCCGGTAGTGGGCATTTCCAGCATCTATTGTGAGTGGATGCCACCTCCGATCAGCCACTGCACAGTAACTTTTGAATTACCCTGTACACATAATGTGGCTGAACCCTCTCTACAAGGCCATCGCCACAACTCTGAGCAATCAGATCCTGCCAGAGAGCAGTACATTGCTACCATTTGCTACTCAAGGTTGAGATATCTGTTACTGTTATTGTTGAATTCCCTGAGAGAGGAACATGTAATAGTAGTAGTCTTAACTCTTTAAGTTTAGACATGGCCATATCCTTACTGATTTTGTAAGTTTAAGAGATTTGTTTCTTTCCAGTTAGCCAGCGAATGTTCTCTGGAAACAAAAAGCCATCCTAAATTTTCCTCAGGATGTTGGAACCCACATCATAATTGTACACAGTTAGCAACCACCAATGACACAAGTATTCGTGGATGGGATTTACGTACAATGCAGTAGGTTGATTTATTTTGTTGTGTGTGTTACATCTTTAACATGAGGGCGAGTCAATAATCATTTGCAATGTACTGCAATTAGTTTTTCTTTGGGCTACACTACTAGTTGAATGCACATCAGCAGATGTGAATTTTTTCTTAATGCATCCATTCATGTTTGGTCTTGAGAAGTCAGTATATTGCTGTTAAAATTAATAAAAAGCAATACCTTGCAGTGAGAGACGAAAGCAAAAAAAAATTAAAAAAAAAAACAAACAAACAAACAAAAAAAAAACGCTTTTTATTTTATTTATTTATTTATTTATTTATTTATTTATACTTTTGTCTCTCACTGCTGGAGATGGCTACTTGGTAGCTGAAATATGTATCCGGTATTAGCTCATCATCAGTGCCAGCACTATCACGCAATGTAACCTCTTATGAACGAATAATACCAAGGCTTTTTCTACTACATGTATTTCATGAGAGAAAAGTGGTTTGAAAATGAAGTTCACGAACATAATCTTTTGATGTCAAAACATTATTGTTTCTGCTTATGGATTAGAGGTTCCCCTTTTTGGTTAATATGTTTATTTGTTCCACGACATAATCACCTTCAAGAATTAGGAGTTTAAACTCTGATGGATACTGTTCAGCCTCTTCACTAGACATTGCCAGTTGACGGATGCCGTGGCGCTTTTTTCCATTGGGTAAGCCACCCATTACTTGCCTTGAAATCTTTGACTTCAGATAATCCGCAATGCTCATCTAAAGATTTTTTCAGCATCTTACCTTTGCTTCATATTATCTCGCCAGATATTGGGGTTCCAGTCGCTCTCTGCTGTGTGAACCATGTGAAGACCGCCTTATCTAGTTCCTTAACAGTGGCTCTCTGTTTCCTTTTACGTTGCAGTCCATCAACCGTTGGGAACTCTGAAGCTGGTTTTGTCCTTAATCCAGACGCATAAGTGAAAATTCAAGGACACGAGTCTCACGGCACACTGGTACTTGTGAACTTCCACACTTCAGTAGGTCTAGGTGATCAACTTGTCTTGAAGCACCCTTTGCTTTTTTTTTTTTTTTTTTTTTTCCTCCATTTTGAAGATATTAAGGACAGTAACTAACTAAAGAAAAGTAAAGAATGGAAATGCAAAAGTCTCTTAAAATAACCCAAAGAATCACCCTTTGAATTTTTGCCATATGTTTAGTAACCACCCTGTATAATGTAATGTAAATTCTAAAAAAAAAACGTAAACTGTACGCACTGTAAAATGTAAAAAAAGAAAAAAAAAAAATTACGAACAACAACAAAAAAAAAGAAAAAAAAAAACGAGGTCCAGCCATTGACCACGACTTATCCAATTTCACGACATAAGGAATCTTGAAATACAGGGGTAGCAGTATACTATCTAGTTTCAAGAGTAAATGGTGCCTTTGCAATTAAAAAATTTTTTCTTTACATTGTGTTTTATTTTGTATTCTATTCCTAGTTTATTTGATTACACTATAGATGATGCATTGTCATTAAACATAGCTCCCTTACTTTCTGTTTACACCAAAAAGCATTGACAGTGATCTGTTTTTCAAGGGCTAAAGATATACAAACTAAAACAATATGATGTTTGTGTGAACTAAATCCATAGGTACAAAAACTGAAGTATACAACTCTTTAACCAAAAGAAATTAACAACAGAGACCAATGAAATTATTATTGGTTATAAACATAGAAATCTAAATATGATCATAATTTGTAAATTATATCTATTTTTGTTTTTCTCACAATTTAAAAATAAACTCTTGTGTCAAAAACACAAGCCAGGAATATTTTATCAGATTCTAGCCATTTAAATGATCGATTGGACTTCTGTTTTTAAAAAGCTAAAAACTAACAAATTAAAATAAATCAAAATATTTTTTGTTAATTTTATTTATTATTTTATTAGTATTATTTAGTTTATTTTTTATTTTAATTTTTTTTACTTTAATTTCTGTTAATTTTTAGCATATATTTTATTATTTTATTTCATTTTGATCTCTGTTCTTAATTTGTTGTGTTAAAGAGTTTTCAGTTTTTGTATATAATAATTACTATCCACACTCCTTATTATACTAAATTACTAAATTATTTTATTACATTTGTTCTTCTCTTTTATTAAAAGTCCTTTTTTTGTAATTTGATTTAGTCTATTTTATCATAAAACAATAGGGACAAAATTCAGGAAGTGATTCCTGACCAGAAAAGGAACAAAAAAAATCTCATTTGAACATGTCCCTAAATGGACGTGTTGCCTGTAATAGAGCAATTAGTAGGAAATGAACATGACATTACTGTGCCAGTTATGATATAATTTAATGATGATGATACATGTATAATTCTTTTTTTTAATTTATTTATTGTAATCCAATACGTTCATCCCAGGCCTGTATGGCCTGAGGCCGACAAGTTGGTTCTTGGATGACCCTGGATTAACGACTGCTGTATGATGATCATAGCAACCGGGGGTGGGGGGGGGGGGGGTGAAGATCGTGAGTCACTGATGGTCCCCACACCTGCCTATTCTGTCAAACCCTTCTCTCACAAACGCTGAAAGATGGTTGAAAATGTTTTGTGATTCGGGTGCTGCTGTCTGTTAGGGTACGTTTCTTGGTACATCCATGCGGCTTCTTGACCATTCCCAGTCCATATGTAAAGACCATCTCAGCTTGTTCCTGATACGAATACCAGATTATTGTACCTCCGCTGCACAGTGATCACTCAAAAGTTACTACACTGACTCTATTGTTATGGGTGCGTGATGTTATGCCTATAATTATTGCCATTTCCATGGAAGCTATATATTTCTGGACATACGTTAATAGAATTTTTTTTTTTTTTTTTTTACGTTTCTTGTGAGGAATCACCCCCTAGAAGATTGTCCCTACAGTTTTATACACTTTGCATAAAGTTCAAAACAAAATCCACTGAAGTTAGTCATAAATTTGTTACTTTTGAATATTTTGAATTACTTTTGTCTACTTTATTATAATGTCCTAGTCCACACCAAAAAAAGTATTCTAGCACATGACACATTTTAAAGAGAAAAAGCCATACATGGTGGCTGTAACTTATCTTGGTGATTACAACATAAACAAGGCAGAAAAAAAACAAACTAAAAGCTAGTTCCTGTGGTGATGACTGCTATGAAGGATAAGACTACTGGGGGGGGGGGGGGGATAGTCATCACTGGATCTGTCATTTAATGGAAGCCTGACAAATGAAAATCGGCACACTTTTTGACACTTATTAAATAAGCTGAGAAAGCAGCTTGCTATAATCTTTACTACAAAAGTTGTAACTGGGCATTCAAAACAGTTAAATTTCTGATTTCAATTGTTAAATATTGTTGGAAAGTAAATTTAACAATGTCTAACAGTTGAAATCAGAAATATAATTACTAATCTCATCCAAAATTAAAGGATGAAAACTCAAGGAGTAATAATTTCTTCCTTGAAGTATTAATTGAATGCAATAAGCTTTCTAAGTTATGTTTACTGCCTTGCTATCTTTAACACTTGAAGAAAGTAACTACAGTACTACAATTTATTACAAGCTTTGAATTTTGAAAATTTGTTAATGTGATTATTCATTGTTTAGGTATTGCAGTAGCAAGTTGGCACACTTCTTTTTAAACAAAAATGTCATGAATCTGTTTTACACTAGTAAGATATGTTTTATTGATTTTCTAAGTTTCGTTTCTCTTTTATTATCTTATAGACAGGCTTACATTATTGAAAATGCACATGGCCAATTGATTAGAAGCTTGGACTTCAATCCTAACAAACAATATTATCTTGCTAGTTGTGGTGATGATTGCAAAACCAAATTTTGGGATGTGCGAAATCTTTCTACTCCTCTAATGATGCTATCTGATCATTCTCACTGGTATATAATGAAATAAATTATAAACTTTTTATCATTTTTTATAAAATGACATTAATGTATTTTTTGTCCCAGGGTTTGGAGTGTTCGGTATAACCACTTTCATGACCAGTTAATTTTGACATCTAGTAGCGACTCCCGAGTGGTTTTGTCAAATCTTGCTTCTATTTCTTCAGAGCCTTTTGGTCATCTATTAGATGATGACTTAAATGCAGATGATTTTCAAATTAATGAAAAGTAATTATTAACAATTTTACTTATTTTGAACTAAATGTTAATATTACTATTTTCTATAGCAATTAACTTTCTCAAAAACTGATAATGTTTCTTAGAAACTTAATTACTTCCTCTGACTAAATAAGGTGGAATAAAATAATAAATGAAAGGAAAAATTCTGCAATCTAGGTTTGAACCAGGGACCATGACTCAGTGCATTGTCGCTCTAGCCACAAATGGACACACTGACAGCTATACAGTCTAGACATCATCATATGAATTTTTATAAGTTGTTTGACAGAGTTGGTCCTGTCCCACAAATCAGGAATTTTTCCTTTCTTATACCATAATTTTTAAATGATGAAAATCCAGTTAGAAATTAAGTAATAAGGATAAACTGGAGAGACTACTCCAATAATTAATAAAACAAAGTGGAATAATCGAAGTGCTTGGATGATGAGTTATTCCACTACAAAGACAGACAACATGTGTCACTAATTTCCACAATCAACATTTGTGTGCTGTGGAAATTCCAAGACATTACAATCAACAACTTTGCTTCTATTGATGATCACTTTACAATTTATTTAACTTGACTTGTATGTGGTTGTGCACAAATTTTATAATCAATATTTCGCTTAATTCCCATTGTTCCAGTACAGTGATTGCTTGACACCAGCAGTAGTTCAAGATCATTGTGTGGACTGTATTGTAGGTGACTTTCTAACCATGTCCCAAGGGTGCTCCATCTGAGGATGAGAGATTCAGGCCTGTATTCAGAATGAGCTCTCTTGCTCTTGCTCAGGATCATTGTTGAATACAAATTTCATATTGTTGAATTCGTTCTCAACAATGGTTTGAGTAAGAGCAAGAGCATGAGCGCTCATTCTGAATATGGGGTCAGGCAACGCGAGTGAAGCATAACTGTTCCTATGTGGAAACAAAATGCTTGTTTCACTCACGTGGGTCCACGTGTATTTATACAGCCATTATGAAGAAGGCAGTTACATTTCTGGATCGATGGATTGGCCGAGGAGGATCAGTTTGTTGACACTCCACCCATCTGACTGCTTGACCTTTTCCTGTGGAGGTACATCAAGGACAAAGTTTATGACACTCCACTCACCTTACAACAGGATCTGCAACAACAAATTCAGGAAGCATGCAGGGCAATAACACCAGTCACATTTGTAAATGTAATAGCATCATTGAAATGCTGTGCAGAATTACGTTCTGATGTAGGTAGACGTCACATTGAACACCTGGATTGACTGTAAAGGCTTAATTTGTACACTTGACTGTTTGTAAGCAACAAACAATACAAGAGCCCATTGTCCAATTGCAGGGATTGCATTGAAGTTTGTGGGTGATCTGTTCATCGGATTTTGAAAATTTTTTATGTTTTGTTGCTTATTTGATGCTGAACAAGTTTGTAATTTTTTTTTGTGTATCCCTGGTAAGTGCTATCATGAAAAAGAGCACCCTCAATTTCCTGTTCATTCCCTTTATTGGAATTTGCATAAATACATTTGTATCAAAGATAGAAGGGGGAGGGGTACAGACTTTGACTTGCCTTGTATAAATGATATATATTTGATTTAAAATGTTATTCGTATGCAGTAGTCGCTGCTTAATATGGCCGCCTCGGGACCATGTTTAAGTGGCCACATGTTTGGTGGCTTTTTTAAGAGAGATATTTTAAGGGGCCGCATTAATTCCAGACAGAGCTGGAGCGGCCATAAAAAGCGGGTGGCTATATGAAAGGTGGCTACATTAAGTGGCAACCACTGTATTTATTAATGACCTTCATCAAGCATAACATATATTTCTTTCTCTTTCTGTACATTTTAAGAGTGCACCAAACAAATAAGGATGGAGTAATCGCAACTTATGAAGAACATGAAGATAGTGTTTATGCAGCTGAATGGTCATCTGCAGATCCATGGCTGTTTGCTTCACTCAGTTATGACGGTCGCTTGGTCATCAACCGAGTGCCTAGAGTGGAAAAATACAAAATTTTGCTTTGATTAAAGAATAGTTAAATGAATTTAATGTTTATTATTTTGTTATCATAATTTGGAAAACTTGTATATTCAAAATAAACCAACTTGATTTCAACCAGAAGTATGTACATTAGGATGTTGATATTCATTTAATGATTATATTTGTTTTTTGTCGTTGTATATTTTTAATCTACACATTCCTTTATAATATAAGTGATAAATTTATTTTATTGATTAATCAGTTTGATAAATTTGATAAAATATTTTGTAAGAAATGTAATAAAATGTCCTAAAATTTATTTTTTGTTTTAAGTTGTGAATAGGATGTAATCTTGTACTATACATGTGAAGGCTGTTCATAAAAGATTTGAGACAATTTTTTTTTTTTTTTTGTATCAATAAACTATTTATTCGGGAGCAATAAGCAATAACTATGGTATCTTTGAAAATTGAAAATGGTCTTTTTCAATCTAGTTTCTAACTTTTTGCAGTCTGCAAACAGATGGGATAAACCATTCTTTACCTCCTTCTTGAGCATCTTCTCACTTTATTTTTGAGCCTACTTATATGATTTAATTTCCTTTCCATAATTAAAAGTGTTATTTATTGTTTTGTTATGTAATAAAGTTAAATTTATTAGCTATTTGCATATAAATATCTTTTTAATGTGCCTATGGAATTATTGAATATGAACCGTAGCACACAATTATTAGAAATGTGTTGCCTATATTAGTTTCGTTCGGAATTTTATTATCACTACGTGACCAAAAAGTGAAAACCCCTAATCCACAAAGAATAAAATTGAAATACTGGATATTTATTTTGGGTACCAAGTACATTACCCATCTTCAGTGGAAAGACAACAAGAAAATAAAAGCTTAAAGCTTAGAGTATATATAGGCTGGGGGGGGGGGGGGGGGCAAATTGCCAAGAATATCTTTCATTAGTTAAGAGAAAGGGATATTAACGAATGGACATAGGTTAAAGCAGTGGGCCAATCAAATGAGAGGAAGCCCAAGGGGACTTGCCAATACGGGGAGGGGAAGTAACCTAAACATAAAGCAGGATAATAAAGATAATGACTGGAATAAAATAAAAACAAAAGGTTAACTTAAACATAATAAATAAAAAAAGAAAATAAGTAATAATAATAAATAATAAAACTAAAGTGACCAAAGATAAAATATAAAATAAATGATAAATGGCCAAATGAACAAAAAAAGCAAAGAAAAAGAAAACCACAGAATCAATTCAATAAATCAAACGGAACACTGTGAGAATGATTTTTTTTTTTTTTTTTTTTTTTTATCACTCGAGCTTCTCGAGAAGAGAAATATTAGAATCGTCAGAATGCTTAACTTTCAGTTGCTAATTATACGTCCTTGTCAACCCCATATTTCCCATTTAAAACAAACAATATTAAAGCTCATTTTTGGACCTCATCATATACAGGTATAGTTCTCGAACTTATAATAGGGTTCAAATAAAATTTAACATTATTATTGCCTTATTTATCAGTATTTTTATAACTTTATTAGCCCCTTTATCTATTATTGTTCTCGTCTTTTAAAGAAAAGCCCACTGGGCCACAGTCTCACAAAAGTTCAGAAACTTGGTCTACAGTGAATTTGAGTTTGTAATGGCTATTTGATACATGGTTGGCTTTTTCAAATTTTTACATGTTCTCAGCTATGGAGTGAATGTGAATTCGAGAAGATTGGTAAAGCCACCTTATGTACAGTTGATAAGTTGCTGGCAAACATGGTTGTGAGCAACCAGAGAATAGAAAACCAGAGACCAACTGAGCAACCAAACAAATAAATGAGTTGGCGTTGCTCTGGCTGCATTTCGAGATGGATGTGGAAGATATAATTGCAGTGGCTTTATGCATCCATAATAAATAGAAAAAGAAATGTTGGGAACACCCTCTGCTACAAGAAAGTGGTAATAAAGCGATATTCAAAATGTTTTCCAGTGATTTGAGAAAGTGTGAAATTAAATTTTCAATTATGTTGAATGTCAGCAATGATATGGCCCAAATCACTCTCCTTTATTCTATCTTTAAGATAAATCTTTTTGCATCGAAATCCATCATTTTTTTTAAATTAAAAATATTTTTTGACCAAAACAAAGATGATAATGACAATGAACAAAGACACAAAAGAGCAGGATGGACTGGTTGCCGATTGGTTGCTCCCCCAGCACGGAAACTTCTTAAAAATCAAGCCATCCAAAGGTTGTCCAACTTCCCAGTTGCCGAGTGAGTCACACTTTACTTCCTGGTCTTAATGCGTCATAAGAAATATGAATTATACAGGATTTATATAAAGTCCTGTAACACTTTCAAAATGTTTTTATGGTAAAGCTTTGAAACGTACCACCACTTGTAATAAGAAATTTTGTATATAATACATTCAGGGTTTTTTTTCTCCAAACTACACATCTTACAAATACTATAGGAGCCTCATATGATGCAACAAATGACCACATGATAATCCAACTCTTCCCAGAAATGGTCCAGGTCCTCCATGACTGTGGCTGTTGCTTGCTCAATAGAGATCGTAAATAGTGATGTCAGTTCCTGGCCCGTTGCTTAACAATTCCAAACATTAGGTAACCATGTGGTGTAAGGCGATTTAAAAGCAAAGCGAAGTTTAAACCTAATATTTGGAACTGCTAAGCAGCAGGCCAGGAACTGATGTCACTACTTACCAGTTCTATTCTCTTCCTCAGTTCCATAGAATTTACTGGAAGAAGAGGAACATACACCAGGATCTTCTAAGGAACTGAGGGCAATAATTCAGTAGTGACATGTTTTAAAGTTTTTTCAACATTTTGAAACTGTTACTGGACTTCATGTACACTACGGGTTACTTATTACACAGATACGAGGGTGAATCAAAAAGTAAGTTACACTCAGCACCATCTGTGGTCGAAGAGCGCCAACATCATATTTTGCAGTTTTTAAGGATGTTGCCTGTATGTCTATAAGTGCAACGTGGCATGATCCCATGTGTTCACGCATGTACTACATATGCAAGAGTATTGTTGCCATGGCACAGCAACTGGTTGTACACTCCAAGTTGGAGATTTGTGGAACAATCCGTTTTTTGTGGATGAAAGGCTTAAATTGCACTGAAATCCATAAGGAAATTTGCAGTGTGTACAGGGATAATGTGATTTCTCATCTTGCAATTGTGAAGTGGTGCCAGCAGTTCGATAATGGGCACTCAGATTTGATGTACAAATACCGCGCAGGAAGACCATCCACGTCCAGCATTCCCAAGCACATTGCCCGCGTTAATGAGATGATTCTGGACAATTGACGAATCAGAATTAAAGAGATCGCCAAAACGCTTAGCATTTCTTGTGGGAGTGTGCACTCGGTTATTGAGAAATGCTGGAGAGGATTTTTTCTGCAGCGGCATGGAAAAATTAATCTCACGTTCAGACAATGGTTTACAATAGTTGGGTGATTATGTAGAAAAGTGAAATAAATGGTGCATGTTTCCTCAGATGTGTATGGCATCTCGTACGATAAATCATGACGTCCTACAAAGAAATATGGAAAGTAGTCGCATGATTGTGCCCCTGGGTTACAGCCAAGTGTGCTACAATCGATGAATATACTAAATTATCGTATTTAATAAATTATCCCTTTCCACCACATAAAAAAGGGTTAACATATCATTTTGGAAATTTTCATACAGAATGTTTTCTAAACATGAAAATATACATAAGAGCAGAAGAGCCAATATTTCCAAATAGTGCACCCGGTGGTAGGTAGCCAGGGATATTGCTACAATCAATGACGTCAAAACAACGAGCCATTCAGTTCCCACTGCTTTCATATTGATTGTTGCATCTGTGTGTAAATAATCTGTGATGTACACCCTGTATTTACACCCAAACCCAGGGAGATGCAGTCTGAAACCAAGAGTACAGTAACTCAGGAATATACGAAGGATAGTAACATCGGACATGAATAAAGTTGATGGAATAAGTTGTTCAGGAATAGCGATTTTGGTAGCAGTTTTATTACCGTTCTACGCGTTTCAATCTCGAGTAAACCTCATCATCAGGAACTATGCATACTATCCCCGTTTTAATTTGAAATTGTTTAAACATCAATTTTTTTATCACAATCGAAACTGGG
>JAHWFO010068719.1:2533840-2587258 GCA_023313115.1 Rhysida immarginata | reverse complement strand
TGGGCATTCTTCTGGATGAGCAAAAGTTGCTCTCCCAATATTTTCCTGAAGTCGGCGCCACTGATTGGAGCGACCGATGACGTTTTCTTTTCTTTTCTTCGCTTTCCAATTTACGCTTCATATTTTGAGGTCACATGATCATTCAGCGAGTATAAGGACTCGAGCGAATTATCTTGACACAAACAAAACAATTGACACTTAAATTGAAAAGTTAATAACAATAAGAGATAGTGCAATAATAACACGTTTGGTTTTTATCGCTTAATTTTCAGCAATTTTATTATTATTAAAATATGATAGATTATCAGCAACTTTTTGAACATAACCCTCAAACCCCGTAATATTAACACGTTTATAATCAATTTTTTTATCTGAAATACTATATTAAAATATCATAAGGTCAATTTGCGTTTAATTGTTAACAATATCTTCTTCACTCGGTCATAACAAAACACTTCAAAAGACAAGCTTTACGTTAGGATAAATGAATTTCTAGAGATTCACATGCAATAAAAAAACGGCGGTTTCATTCTTCGTTCATTTTTATTTAAACGCGGTATTAATTTAATCATATATAATTACAATTACCTTATTTTACACTAAGACTGTATCGTAATTTAAATAAAATACACAAACGCTTTTGTTCGCGGGTAAATAGAATAAAATGTGTCGCATTAAGCTTTCTCAAATGAAAGAGCCCAGAGCAGTCCCGCGTCCCGCCCCTCGTCGATAAGGATGGAGCGCAAGTGGAAACGTGATATTTGCACAGGAACATGTGTTTGTCTTCGGAAATTATTTTATCGCACATGTCTGGACCAAAGTCCAGTCACTGCTGCGCAAACACTGCTCTAGCTTTGTCGACACTCGTTCGGTACGTTTCGGCTCCGACATCGAATACTCGTGGAAGAACCGTAGGGGGAAGACCGGATTTTTGATCACCTTTAGCTAGCAACAACATTTGGTAAATATGATTTCATTGACGAGATCCTCCGAGATTTTCGTGAAAATTAATAATAAAATTTTTTTATTTCTTAAAATATATTTTGTCTCTCTACTTTTAATGTGCTGATTAAATGTAGTTTGTAAATTATTTATTTCATACTCTGGTCAGGTTCTGACCGATGCAATCCATCAAATTCAAACTGCATCTTAAATGTTATTTTAAAATTAAATAGGCAATAAATATGTCCTTGTACATAGTTTATTGATTTTTTTTTTTTTTACCCATGATATAATAACTTTCTCTCTTTAGATATTAATTCTCTTTCAATCTGGAATTACACAATTAACAGTCTTCATTGTATTTGTACATGATCAAGATTTGAAGCAAAAATTATCCTATGTGATTGCCCCTTTCACCTTAACACTGTTTATTTTCTTTAGTAAATTGACAATTTATTTTGAGAAAATTTTCATTTTAAATTTTACTGATATTGTCTTGAGATATACAATTCATAATGCCATCCTTGGTTTTTCTTAAATGTTTATGATATTCACCTTTCAAATAAATGTTATTTAAAGAGCATCCGGCATATATAATCCCTCAACACCATCTGTATATCTGATTAAAATGTGGGGAGTAGAAATATGCTCGCTTTATTTCCTTCATTTTTTTAAGATTGTCATATTATTTGCAATTGCTTTAACCTTCAAAATGATCATTAAATTTTTTTAAAAATTAAATTTAAAAATAGATATAGTTTAAAATTTAACCAGATTCTAGTATTACTTAATTCTTAATGATTACAATCATTATAAATAAAAATATGGATAAATCAAAGTCCATGGGACTTAAAAAGTTTGAATTATCTAAAATTCAATTAAAAAATTTCCATATTCAGCTAGTAAAAATTAATTAAAATTCTGAAAGAAATGCAGTTGCAGTTTATTTTAAAGTTGATGGTTTAAATCTTTTTGGCATGACAGGCCAGTGGCACTGCCCATTCATGTGTTGCATGCAAGGAGTTAATATACAGGGTGTCCAAAAAGTCTCGTAACATGGCAGATATCTCAAAACTGCCAGTAGACGAGATTTGATGAGTGTGGTTTATAGGTAATGAGGGTGGGGGGATTCCTTGTCTCACTCAAATTTGACTTTGACCCCCAAATTTAAGGTCATCCATTTGCTAACTCTAAAAGTATTAAACATAGAGAAAAATTTCAGGTTGCTACCCTGTAGAGCAACGCCACATTAGTCTAAAAACAATTTTTAATCACACCCTTCCCCTTGAAAGATTTTGAGAAAATGGGCGAGAAAGAGTTACTCAAGGTCAAGGTTGGGCTAGGGTGTGCTTCACTGCAATTCATACGTTTTAGAAACCTCTTAAATTCAGCAAACATTCGGCATTGGACAAGCTCACTTTGTGTAGGGTGAGATAACATGACAAGAGAAAATCCACTGGCTTCAGTGTTAAGTCACGTGTGCCGTTTGGGGATCACTGGTTTAAATTCTTGGATTGCTTCTTTGGTTTATTATCACAGTACATATGAAGTTCATTCATTTGATTGGAAAATATCATTACTTCCATTTTTCTGAAATTCAGTGTATCTTGTCAAATATCAAATGCAAACCATACAACTTTTGAAGATGGTTGAGGCTCCTCAGGAAATTCATCTTGCTCCTTATCTTCATCTCACGATTGCATGTCTTTCAAATTCAACAATTTGAATAAAATCAGTAAACTCTTCCACAAACTCTTCATTTCATCTATGTTCATGAAACCTTTGTATGTCACACACTGTTGGATTACATCACGGTACTCTCCCACAGACACAATAGCTTGAGTTAATTGTATACTTAACAAATTCACTTGACATTAGCATAACATTATGTATGAACAATCCTCTAGTGAATCTTTAACTTGAGAATTCTGAATATTGTAAATTGGCACGAATGAAGTAAAGATATTAAAATAAGGATAAATGTCCAACAAGCGAAATAGCTGTAGCGTTTGTCCCCCCCCCCCCCCCCCCCCCCGCTGTTTATAAGGTACGTAATAATGAGAATTTTTACAGCTTACATATGCAAGGTATGTGCCTATTTCTTTCAAGAGTGGTAGATGTCATCCCCTCTATCTGGATGCAAAGTGCGAAGCTCTGGGTTGTGGAAAAGCTGAACATCGTACTACCTGTGGATTAGATTGGTGAGGACCTAAATGTTGCATCCTGTGTAGCATTCGTCCCACTCATTTTTGGCCCCTTACTTTCACTTATAAAAATCAAATTTAAGGCCATAATTTAATAAAATTTGCATCAGTTTGTCATTTAATTCTAATCATACGGATGCTTGCTGAAGACAACATTCAGTGGGAAATCAATTAATGGGCGACTCCCAGTACGTTGGTGGCTACTTCCATAATACGGAGAGGCATGTGTAGATTTGCTTTGATGCTAATGGCAACCGCTTCAGACAATTGCTGTGAGGTCACCATGTTCTCAAACACCAAAGTATGTCCGAGACTAGTAACAAATTATCCCTTGAAAGCAAAACAGATAAAGTGAAAAAGTAATAGATTTTGGGTGACTGCTTTATTTTCAATGAAAAGCTATGAAGGATTTATCACTAGCAAATGTTTAGCTTAGCTATTCCAAATTAAAGCTAATTGAAACATACTTGTAAACAAGCCGGTCTTGACTGAGGAACGTTCATTATAATGGAGACCATACCTAAAAACGTCAATGAGAAATGGATGCACTGGATCATTTTAACATTTGAACTTTTTAATTTAAAAACAAATTGAAAAAAAAGGACTAATGAAGAACAAGAAGAATAATGAACAAAAATACTGTTCTCAGCTTCGCTAGCCCTAACTTCTCAAGTACAGCCGGGTGCGAAAAGGTTTTTACCTGCTCCGTAGGGGCTGCTTCCTGGATGTTGATCGGTTGCAAAATCGGGTACTTGTACTGAGAGTCAAGGCAGATTAGAATGGACCTGTCCCTTCTGAATGAAAATAGGGTAGCAGGTATACGCTTGGGATGTGCTCGTCGCCTGCTCCCTCCTGACAATAATAAGCGTTAGCAGCTGACAGAACTATCGTTAAAGTCTCTGCCTACTGCCTCGAGTTCGAATCCGATATGGATAGACATTTTTTTTTTGTTCATTATCGCGTTTTTGATTTTGTTTAAGTTTTAAAAAGTGTATGTAAAGAACACCATAAACAGATTAAAGTTTTTTCATCCAAATGTGCAATTTGATCTGTTTATTTGAGGGTTTAAAAAACTTTTCATGTTAATTGTCATGTCATGCTTCATTCTAAATTTTAGTTTTTAATAAAATATACACTAATTCATACCACCGTTACTTTAACAAAAATCCTCTTTTATTCAAATCATTTAATATTCTCTACTATTAAAATATATAATCCTATATATTAAAACGCCAAGCATTTTTTGTAAGAGCAAAATTGGTGCGCATCTGAAGCCAACAAAGAAAGTTACGACAATCCATCAGAAGCCAGGGATTGTTGTAATGAGACAATATTCAATCATTGTTTTGAATTAAATAAACTAAAGATTTGCAGAAAGAAAATCCTGCCTTGATCATTTTATGACATTTCCTTGTGACTACTGAAAAACTCTGAAAATGTTATGTTAAATGTTATATCGTTAGAAACAGCTTTAAAAACTGATCATTTTATCCGATGGCACTTTGTCTCAGTTTAATACTTTCAGAGAAATTTAGTTTAAAGCTATTTTGATTTTATATATTAACTCATTTCTTATTCTTTGAGCATAATGAGATATTTAAGCTCTGATTATTCTATTTTTTTGTGCATAATGATTATTCTATTTGTTGCTCTGACAATTTTTTATTTTATTATTTTTTAATTAAAGCGATGGGGATTAATAATAAGATGGGTTGTTCTCCATCAAATTTTGACGGGATCCATCTAGTTAAATAATAAATTAAAAAAAAATTTCGGATGGTTTTGGCATAATTGTCGTTGATTATTTTATACACACACAAAAAATGAGACTTGTAACCTTTCCAGCAGTCAAAAGAAAATAGCTTCCACTTACACCCCGGGAATAGGGAGAATGGCACTCCCTATTCCCTGCTTACACCTTAAATCTCTTCCGCATCACACCAAAAGGAGTGCTGCATCAGCTTATCTCTTGATCACTCATATAATTATATCGATACTGTGCACCATTTATGTTACATTATTAACCAAATAGATTAGTTTATTATTAATAAAAGAAAGATTCTCATCAGAACAGCCAAAATAATCTTTTTGTCAACATAGTTGAGCACGTGACATAAAACTTGCCTACCCCCGATGCTAAGCTAAAACTTAATGGAATCGTTCCATAGTAAGCGTGCTCGACTAGATACCTGGAAAAAGTAATCTCCTTGTATTGAAGTATTGTAAGGAAGCCGAACAATTTTGACTTAGGTTAAAACCTTTATTTACATATACCAATCATCAGGCTGCTGTCCAAAAATAAATTCACATCAATTGGCCAGTAGGCAAAAAATTGGCTTGTCCAATCACCACTTTTATATGAATTTCTAATTTATTTGCAATTTAGGTGTACTCTCATGTATGAGGGCTGGAAATTTAATAATGATCACAGCAGTGTTGGAGGGGAATGGTGATCTTAACTGTATTGGCACATGCAAGGCCATACCTTCCCCTTCCCACAATGTAATGGGCATTTCCTTTCCACTGTACATGCACACACTAACATTACAAAATATATTCAGAACAGAAAGTCTGTGGAGAAATAGGATTTCCAAATTGGAACAGCATTCCTTGCTTAAGCAAGGGACCTTGTAGACGTGTGGAGTTGATATATTACCGTACAGTGGGTGAACACATTCAAGCTTTTGCATTCGATTGCAATGTTGTGATCTCTAATCACGAAATACCCAACAGACAAACTGTAAATGCTGCATTTCTTGCAACACAATCTTTGTGAAGCTCTACGGAGAAACTGTGCCATTTTCACACTGCTCATTATCCTCCCTTACAATATTGTCATATGGCTAGTGTTGTTTGGTATCTACTCCCAAGATGGGGCGGGAAGTGCTGTACCAACCTCCATATTCCCCAGATCTAAGCCCCTGTAACTTTGATTTATTCCTTTTTCTTAAGGAACCTCTGTGTGGCATTAATTTCCACATGGTTCCCGATATTATGTATTCAATCCACAGCTCCATCCATGACATCAACAGATCAGGGGCTGCTGAAGGAATTATGAAGCTACCACAATGATGGAAAAAAGTCATGGACAATGCTGGGCACTACATTGAGTTTTGGAAATGGGGATCTGTAGTATACCTTTCTTATGCTAATCATTGTGATCATTAGTAAATTTCCAACCCCATTATAAAGATAAAATTTACCATAAATTGTTCTTAATGTAGTACTTTTTTTTTTTTTCTTAATCAAGAATGTTACACCTGATTTCAGTTTTATTCCATCATCAAGTAAAATACAAAAGAAGATGAAGATATCTAAAAGATATCACTTTTATTTTATCTCTAGTTATACAAACCATTCTTTTCAGTCATAAAAATATAGGTTCAATGATAGCAGTAAGTGCCTGCCACGAAAGAAAAAGGAAACTGGTGCATGCATAAATGAAAAAATTTTATTCAGCCAATCAGAAATGAACAGGTATCGGAGCATTACTTATTCCTGTAATTCCCATAACAGGGTTCTCCCCAGGGCATTTTGAAGGGGTGTGCCGCACAGGTGATTTTGGGACCGCCTGGCTGAATACACAAAAAGCTGCACAATTATCCAGTGATTATTTGTTTTAATTATTAATGTTTTATTTGTTTTTAATTGTTGTCTGCCCAGCTATTTCATCTTTCCGCCCACCTGATCAAATTTTGTGGGTGGAACACTGCCTTAATGAAATCTCAGCCGAAACGAAACTGAAAAACATCTGGCACTCGATTAATCGACAGGCTGGATACGATACTCTGAACAGGTGGTTGTTCTCTTTTTATAATTGTGTCATCACTATATCCTTTAAATATTTAAAAGCATTATAAATTCTGGTCCTAGTTAGACTTTTTTTTTAGTGTTCTTTAAGCAAATATTTATAGGCGAGCAGGAAGTCACCAGGTTTCAGAAACTGAATAAAGCAAGACTTCTACATTCGATAAGCATTTATATTATGCATGCACCAGTTTCCTTTTCTTTTGTGCCGGGCACTTTAATATAAATAAATTTGCAAGTATCTTTATAATGAACATAGATTCTTAAATGATGATAGAGCATTTATTAATGTACATAAATTTCTTTCAACAGATTTTATAGATTATGTCAGACAACTGTGTTACTGTGTTTATTACTGGAGGAGCCGGTTATGTTGGAAGCCATACAGTCTTGGAGCTTCTTCTAGCCAACTTTAATGTTATTGTAGCAGATAATTTTTCTAATGCTGCAAAAGGTAAGGAAAAAAAATTAACATTAGATTAATTTTATCTTTCTCCTAATAAACTATTTATTTTTTTTTTCTTTTTGGATAACAGGTAGATATCAGGTGCATATGCAAAAATTTGAAAATGTTAATTTCAAATAAATTTATTTAATTATTTATTATTTTTTGTGATTGCTTTGATTGTGCAGTTAGAGATATTCCAGAATTTGACTAGACCATTTGGAAATTCTTTTAAGATTAATATAATACATGAAGAGAATTTATTCCTTAAGTACATGTAACAATATATTCTTCAAAGCTAGGAAGAGGCCAAAAAAATAATTCTTACGTTAAGTGACCATTATTTTGCATAGCGGTTATGATTAAACCTTGAAGCCTTAAAAAAGGAACCACATGGAAATATACGAGTTGCAATTTTGACTCCCAACTCTATGAATCTGATGCCACAGCCCTATCTTAATTGTCTCCATGTAAATTAAGTAAATTAAATTGAAGGAATTCATGTATAAAAAGAATTGGATATGTTTCATTTTGAATGTTAGAGTGATACTTTTGAAAGAAGAAGTAGAAATATATTAGGTCGTTCATTAAAAAGCAGACCAGCGGATATTGTAGGAAAAGTACCGTATGCACGAACCCGGAGACTGGGCTAAGATGTAGATACGATCCTGAGAAATACGAAGCAGGTGCTGTTTCCTGCTGTTGGCGCACTGTCGATCACGGAAATTAAAAACGGATGACAGGCACGCAGCGTGGCTGTCCAGTCAATCAGTTGCTGTGATTGCGATGTGAAACTGCTGCAATGCAGGTGAGAAGGCTGAGGCTCATGCGACAGGCCTCTTGTTGTGGTATCAACTGATGCGGAACCCATTGTGCACACACATTACTGAACTTCAGCGTCTTCTTGATTATGGCATGAACCTTACTGCGGCTGAGCCCAACTGATGCACAGTTGTCTGTGACTGTCACACGACGGTCGTTCCTGATGAGCTCTTCCACTTTGCCAACATGCTCATCACTTCTTTGGATGCCTGCATTGCATTTTCTAAATACTAAGTTCGGGAGATTTTTTTTATTCTTAGCGGACGCTATACCAGTAACAAGAGTAGGAGAATTCGTAGCGGAGTTCCTCAGGGTTCTCCGCTCGGACCAATCCTTTTTAATATTTTTATTGCCGACCTAGTGTCGACTGTAAATAATGATAATGTTCATTGTCTACTATATGCTGATGACTTGAAAATTTTTCTTCGAATTCGCTGTTGGGAAGATTGTTATACATTGAATGATATGCTTGGCAACATTTTTACATGGTCAATCAAGAATGGTTTGTTGCTGAATGCTTCAAAATCTGCATTACCTTTTCCCGTAAGACTGTTCACTTTACTTATGCATACTGTGTGGGTGACCAGGTTTTAGAACATCGAAACAAAGTTAAGGATCTAGGTATTGTTTTTCAGTCCACCCTTTCGTTTTCTTCGCATTTGGAGGATTTAATTCTTGACCTAAGTAAAAGAATTGGGATTTTCAAAAGGCTTACCAACTTCTTTATTAGACCCCAAACCTTTTTGACACTTTATCGTTCTATAATAATTCCAAAATTAATGTACGGTATTTGGATTTGGTTTTCAGGCACAACTTAAAGTTATCGCCGCTTGCTTTCAAAAATTGAGAATTATAGGAAGTTTTTATAAAAAAAATTATCTGTTGACGACACCTTTAAGGTCAATTCCAACATTTTCGATCTGCAGTATATTATACGTAATTTTTTTACTAACCTTTTAATAGCTATTTTTAACGGACGACTATGGGTCCTACGAACCTTACAATATATAGGGATTCGTATCCTGGTCTTCAAAAGAAACCCACAGACATTAACTTTTTTAGGAAAGGGACACACTCTATTAATAAATATAGATCCAGCATTTAAGCTAATTCAATCGTATAACAGTAACAGAATCTTACAAAATATTGATATTTTTCATAATTCCCAGATACCCCTTTGTAATGTTGCCTCTTCTTAGGCGCTTTTTACCCCGTGGTGGATTCGTCTGTTGGGGGTCGGTACTGTCATAATAATGATAGATTGACAGCCGATTACAAATACAATACAATAAAATCAATTTTTCGATTAAAAAAAAATTTGGGGGGGGGGGGGGTTAAAAGTGCAGATAATAGGGTAGAAATAGATGATCTCAAGGCTTCAGCTACTTTCCTATACCTTCCTCGGGAGGATTAATTTCTTGTTTATTATCACTCCTATTAAAAGACTAATTGTAGTTTTCCCATTTAGTAGCGATAGAGCGGTGCAAGCAACGCATTCTTATTCACTTTCACACTGTCTTGCACTACCACAATCTTTTGTTGTGTTTGAACATTATGGTTTCGACTGAGCGATTTTTCTGGTTGCAACTGATCCAGGTTCTTCAAATTTCTGTACTAACCTAGACACTGTTGTTGCGCTCCACGTCCAAAGATTGCACGAAGTTTATGGAGTCTCTGTGTAATACTTCCCTATTTTGTAATGAGTTTTTACAATAGGAATGTGTTGCTCGCTACTCAACCACTCTATGGCTGCTAAATTCAAAAACTACAATTAGTCTTTACTCTAAAGTGATAATAGATTACAAAAATGATAGAAACAGTGCTAACGATCTACAAACAAAAAACTCATGCAATTCAAAAACTGCACACTTTTTGAAAAGCCCTTTATAAGCTATAAATAAATAAATAAATAAATAAATAAATAAATAAATAAATAAATGAATGAACAAAATTAAAATGGGTATTCCTTAAATGAGCAAGAACTCTCAGAGTTAATATGTTAAAAATATGATGTCAAATGGTTGTACAGTATTATTCATTTGATGGTAATTCCATTTTGTTTTGTTTTTTTGTTAATGTAAAAACTTCCTAGTGTTAAGTAATCTGAAACTATTGTAATTTGAAAGTTCTATAATTAGAAGCATTCAATATTATGATTAGGATCTGAAGATGGAAATAAACCTGAAAGCTTGAGGCGTGTTGAAAAACTGGCCCAAAAACAGTTGAAGTTTTATGAATTGGATCTTCTAAATAAACCATCACTTGATGCAATTTTTAAAGATGTATGCGAGTAGGAACTAGTCAGTAATTTTTTAACAAATTTTAATAAGAAGGAAATGTTAATAAATTTAAATTTACATTTTAAAAATGAAGTTTAATTTTAAAATTTGATTTCTTTTTAGAATCACATTGATTGCGTGATCCATTTTGCAGCATTGAAAGCTGTTGGTGAATCTGTTCAGATCCCTTTACAATACTACAAAAACAATGTTGGTGGGACAGTGACCCTTTTAGAGGTAAAATGAAATGAAAATTTTAATTTTTATGCATTAACGCTCATTAAGAATTATAGTGTTGATTTTCACTAGTAATATTTGTTTAAGTTCTTTCTGAAAAATATTTTTAATTTACTCTTTTAATTTTCACGAAAGTTTATTTAAAACTTTTTGAAAATTTATCTTATATGTATATAATAATAAGATAATAAATTATCTTAAAATTATATCTATATATCTGAAAATAAGATAGTAAATTAAAATTTTTAAGAGATCTACTTAAATCTGATAAATGAGTACTAAAGGTACAAAGGAATTTTCACATTATCTGCCCTTATTATTTTTTTTTCTTACTGAATTGATTGTTGTTATAAGTGGTTTATTATCTCTAGATTACTTTTAAAAACTTGATATATGATAACTATTATTTTTGAAAGTAAAATTATTATCTTAAAGAAGATTATGAAAACACTGGAGGGAAAAATTTTTGAGGATCTTTATTGAGTGGTCTTAGTTTTCTATTTTATCTTTTATTTATTTATTTTCCCCCCCTTCCCCCTCTTCTTTTAATAAAGAGGTATTTCAATGAGAGAGTAAATTTAAGTACAGAGTGATTCCAAAGTTCTTTATCCAAAGAAATATGTAAACCTTGAAAAATTAAGCATATCATTAACAATATACAAAATTTTTGATTCCGGCAGTTATTATTATTTATGATACACGTACTTCCACAGGCAAAAGGAGTAAAGCCGGTTTCACAAATTCATTGCGGTGGCAGCTCTGGGTATGTCTTTGATATCTGCCTGGAATGCCAGTACAGTATTTAGTTCTGCAAAAGGTTCAGTACAAGCTGGTGGTTTACTAAAAAATAATAAAAGGTTATTAAATTTTGAAGAAGACAAAAATGATACAGTTAAATTAGATTACATGTACTTTTGTTGTATGTTCATTTCGCAAATTATTATTACAGTACATATTTCGTACTGTAATAAATATTCATTTGAACTTTATAAAACATTCTTTGACAATTTCAGAATAACGCAATGGCTGTTAAAAACTTTACTGGTCAAAAAATTTATTTCACTTCTCACCTTTAATGTAACAAATTCATGTAATGTCATGCCTATATTGTTCAATTATTATCAATAAATGGCGGCAAGAGAAGTTATAATAAATGAAACTTGATAGCAGTTACTTTTTCGCGAATGGCGTCGCCATCTTGTTTTTGAGAATTCACTTTTGCATTAGCTTTTGGAGACGTAAAATTGAGAAAAAAGGGAATTAATGTATTATATATTGTATAGACTATATAATGTACTGTAATATATATATATAGTATATTAAATATTACATGCTTAGTTTCATTTGAAATTCATCAGATTGAAGTTTGTTTGAAATCACTCCCCTTCCTCCAAATTATCTTTTGGCGATGGAAAAGTAGATGGGAAATTGAGAAAAAAAGCAAACTAATATAATATATATTGTATAAACTGTATGTGTACTGTAATGTACCAGTATATTAAATATTACAGTATATGCTAGTTTTGTTTGAAATTTGTCGGATGGAGGTTTGTTTTACTCCAGCCTCCGCCCTTTCCGGTTGACTTTTGGCGACATAAAAGTGGATGGGAAATCGAGAAAAAAGTGAATTAATGTACTGTATATATTGTATAATGCACTCTAATATACCTGTATGTTCAATATTTTACGCTATTTTCATTTGACCCCCACCTTCTCCCCAGTCGTTGTAGCGCTAATTTTTCCCTTTTGTATAGTGCGATCCCACAAATTTAGATTCTTTTTCAGGTCAAAATTTTTCGCATTGTAGTAGAATACTTACGGTAACATTTGCACTCATACCCATTTGCTAAGATAAAAAAAACAAAAAATAAAACCTCTTCAAACTGCAATATCCTCTCAGCATTGCAGTTTGTTACAGCCACTTTCTTTCACATCTACGTAATGTTAAAGTCCCTGAAGTAAAACGAATAATGATTTCATTCTTTTTTATAAAAAGCTGATTCAGCCAATTGGAGCCTTTTATCAAATCACATGACATTCCCCAAAATGGATGCTCGCAATATATACATATATAGTGCTGTCCCTCTATGCCACAGATCTTGGTAGCCAAGATTTCACCGTCCGCGACATAATGAGTCGCGATATCACGAGTTTGCCATTTTGCAACAGATGGCACCACCTTAAATAGCACTATGTTTAAGGCAATCATCTCTCCCAATATCTTTCTATTGTTGATGGTGAAATTGTTTGCCAGGCCTCTGTTGTGATTTCAAAAACTTTGTCAAGTTTAAGTTCTTTAAGAAAATCAGTTAATGGTTTGTCGTCAATCTACTATTTTATTTGAATTAAATTTCTCCTATAATGCTTTTTGAAAAGCACGATTATATCTTGATCCAGCAGTTTATTTTGGCTGTGGTATACTTGTGCATGTAGCTTACATTGAATAGCCCGTCTCTACTAATGAGACGTTCAGGTGGGGGACGAGCCGGACAGTTGTCTAGAAGACTCTTGAGTTGCACAATTCCACCACTACATGGCAGAAACGTTTGGGTGAGTTCATTTCTAAAAAGGTTTGATAGGGATATTACAATTGTTGTCATATTTTTCTCTGGCAATTGTTGTCATATTTTTCTCCGGCAATTGTTGGCAATTGTCTAAATCACAACAAAAACAACGCAGACACGAGGAGAGACAACATGCGACGCAGGAGAAAAATATGACAACAATTGCAATATCCCTATCCAACCTTTTTAGAAATGAACTTACCCAAACTTTTCTGCCATGTACAGGGTTTACTTTAGGGAGAATAATTATTGAGTCCCCCGGACCCCATGTATTTCAGTTATTGGGTCCCCTCTTATTTATTTAGCATACTCTTTCAAAAAAATCACGTTCATTACTAATATTTTCTTCTACTCGTTCAATGCCGGTTGAATTATTACTAGTAACCGAAGGTGAATCGAATGAAACTTTTCCTTGACTAAAAAGTCCATCATTACTCTAGGCCTCTTACAAGTCTTGCTGTCAGGAATTTCACTTTCACTCTGCTTTTATGTTGAAAAACCTTGGTTATGATGTCGGTGATCACATGTTACACCTTAGCCAATTAACAATTAAAAATCGCACCAATCGTAGGGAATTTTACAAGTTAACTTGACCAGACAAGAAATCAGTGATATAAATTTAGCGTCTTCCCGGATGTTTAAAAATTTCAAAATAGCGACCAACAGATAAGTATTAGCGTAATTTACGCTAAATTTAGCGTTAACGTAAACCCTGCATGTAGTGGTGGAATAGGAGGTATTGCGATATACGGCTTCTTACAATGCTCAAGCTCTAGACATGCGCAATACAAATTTTTTCTCCTTCCTGTGGGCAATGTGTCTCTTCGTACTAAATCGAAATTACAGTTTTCTTTTTCTACGTTCAGAAGGTGGAGGGAATGGATGAAAGTTGATGTTTTATTCATGGATACATGACTAAGTTTTTCTTTTTTCTTGTATCCGAAATATATTCATGAGTTACAAACTGAAAATTAGGCATATTTCAAATATAATAACAGAACAGCATGTGATACTCCTCCATTTTGAAATTTTGCCCACAATTACGTCATTAACTGCACACAGCATATGCGCTGCGCATGAGCCCTATGCTCTGAGGAGTGGGTAAGACAGGGAAGCCGCATATTGCTATACAACTCGGAGGTCTTCTCTTGAGTCCCAGACAGTACAGTTTTTGATTCTAAATCGTTCTTTCTTAGATGTTTCCTAATTGAAAGTACAAACTTCTTGTGAAACCACTCCATAAAAAGTTCTGAAGTTATCCAGGCATTTTTTACTGTGCTTGTTTACAAATTTCAGTGAATTTATGTTTTTATGATGGAAGTATCTCGGATTAGTCCTACTGTATCGCACCAATTGCAGAAGACAACTGAAAGATCGACGGAAATTGATTGCTTCAAAAGGTGCTCGTCCAAAGAGCCATTGAGAACAGGTTTTGCATAGCTCACTCACCCTTCCCTGAGCCAATCACTAATGTTGTTGGATGACCTGCCTTACTCGTGTACCTATAAGAGTAGCTCAGATTTAAGAGCGTTTTCTCCCTTCCACTGAAAAATGACATACAGAAAAATCGGGGTCCAGCCATTGACTATGACTTATCTGATTTCACGATATAAGGAATCGTGAAATAGAGGGGCAGCACTATATTCTTGAATGTTATAAAGAATAAATATTTAACCTGTCATAATTTTTTTATGTTCCAATTAATAAAAATGGTGATGTTAAAAATAATAAATTTCTCAATTTCTTTATTAATGTACCGTATTTCTTTGAATAATAGCCACCCCCATTTTAATGCGACCCTTGAATACACTGCTTTGCAATGAAATTGTCCCACCAACAAGGAGTTATCCGATCTTATCCATATTTAGTGGGGGGTTCGTCTACCTCCTACTAGTAAACGATTAGATGCAATCTCACAGGACATGAACGTTTGGGTTGATACAGGGTGTCCGGGTGCCTGTATAGGCTCATCAGTTGACACCTGTGCGAGACATTCCATGCAGTAGGAAGGAAGCAACTGCCTCGTGATTCACAAGTCGCGAACGTAAAGTACTGTAATGCACACAACGGTCTCATTGCTGCGACAACGACAACCGCTCACGCAATTAACGGACTTTGAACAAGGTCGGATTATTGGCCTCTCCGAGGCTGGATGGTCAACCAGACGGATTTCCGTCCATGTGTCACAGGACACATGGACGGTAGGCCGATGTTGGAGGCAATGGCGAGAGAAATACACACATGCCAGAAGACCAGGCTCTGGGGCCCGGAGAAGCACGTCAGCTCGTACCGATAGGCGGATACTGCGAACAGCACTAGCGGACAGAACCACCACCCTGCGGCAACTACACGAAAACATCACTATTCCCGGTACTGCTTCAGTGTTAATAGCGACAATAGCACGCCGGTTACATGCCGCGACAATGTCTGCCAGGCGTCCATTTTTGTGTCTTCCTTTGACACCTGAGCACCGCGTGATACGACTGCAATGGTGTCGTGAATAAGTGGGCTGGCGAATGGAATGGCGCCCGGTTGTCTTCAGCGACGAATCCCGTTTTTGTTTGGACACCGAGGAGAAACGTGGACAGGAGTGGTGCAGACCATTGGAGCGTGCCAATGAACAATGCATCCGGTATCGCCATCGTGGACCAACACCCGGGATCATGGTCTGGGATGCCATTGGCTACGATACCAGAATGCCTTTAGTCACCATCCAAGGCACCTTGACAGCAGCACGGTACGTCTGAGATTTGTCAGCCCGTATTACTGCCCTTTCTGCACACCATACCTGGCGCAGTCTTTCAGCAGGATAACGCCAAACTGCACACAGCAAACATGAGCATGGCATGTCTGCATGATGTCAACTGCCTGCCATGGCCCGCGAGGTCCCCAGACCTATCGCCAATTGAGCACGTGTGGGACATGGTGGGACGTCATTTACGATCACCCCGCAATCTCCATGAACTGACACAGTAGGTTCACCAGGTCTAGGCAGACGTACCCCAAGACGACATTTGCCACCTGTATGATCACCTACACCTGCGGCTGGAACAATGCCACAACCTACTGATGCCGCTTTCCGTTGGGACACCCTGTACAAACGACTGTATGTCTTGGCTCCATAATGTAATAAAGGTGTGTTCAGATGTATCTCTTGCTGTATACCTACTTTTGGCTCATTCGGATAACTCCTTGTGGGTGGGGCAATTTTATTGTAAATCAGTGTAGATGCCACCCTCAATAAATGTACAGCTTTTATTATTGGAAAATTAATTACTAAATTATTATTATTTTTTAAGAAAGTTTTATTAAGGTAAATGTTAGGTAATTTTATTAAGAATATAAATAGAAATTTAAAATATTTATCCATAAATTATAAAAAACATAAAAAAGGAAGCAAGTATATGACATAAATCACAATGAATGCATTTAACACCACCCTCAAATGATTGCCTCACCCCCAAAACAACTACTTTATATTGCTTGTTCAAAAATTTTTATATTAAATTGAAATGAATTTTTAAAATAAGTTTGTAATAAAAAATTTAATAGAAGTGCAAATTTAACACTTGTAATAGGTATTGCTTACTAAAATAAAAAAAAATGACAGGCTAAAACTTGTATGGAATTATTGAATTACCATGTATCTGAGCAAAATTATGTTCAAAAAAGAGCAGTGTTTCTTATGCAAATTTTCCGGAAAAAATCCACATCGCACCTAAACAAATTAATTTTTAACAATTGTCATTTGGTATTGAATTTCTATAAAATTTTAAAAACCGAATTTTTTCTCCCTTATAATTACAAAAATTTCATTAAATTTGCAGTTTTCCCCACAGGTTAACATTAAAATAGGTAATAACATAGAGAACTATTAAACTTTTCTCTTTCTCATTGTTAATATTGTTAATTCAAACATAAATTTTTACATCAACTCCATTTATGGTAGATGTTGTAAAATACATATAAATTAATCTGAAAGTGAAGTCAAAATGACAGGTTGAAGAATAATAACATTAAATGCTATACAAGTTTAAATCAGACTTTTAAGTTTGACTAGAAGATTCAAAGATCTTGAACTATCTGCTATCTCTGAAATTTTTTCATAGCTTTCTAGCGATGTTTAAATGTTTATTATCGTCTTTTTTTTTCTTTCTTCTGTTTATTTTAAACAACAGGTGATGAAGGAAAATAATGTAAAGAAAATAATCTTTTCAAGTTCAGCAACTGTTTATGGTCAGCCCCAATATACACCAATAGATGAACGTCATCCAGTTGGTAGTTTTTGTACAAACCCATATGGACGTACGAAGTATTTTTCTGAGGAAATAATGAAAGATGTTTATAATTCAGAAAAGGTTTGTTTGAATTCATTTTATATTATTATTTATTATATATATTTATCTTGCTTAGCAAGCCATGTTTCCTGGTTAAGTGAATCACTTTATACAGTGAATTTTGGCTTGCTGATTCCTTTAATCACTGGTTTCTATATGACCAACACTTTGCTATGAATTACCCCTCTTTTCTGTTCATATAAATTAAATGGCTCATATACATCCTACTTTTCCTAATTTGGATGATATCTTTTTTATTTATTTATTTATTTTTAATATTTTAAGTTTAACCTACAAAATATATTGTACAAGGGGTACTTTAAAAGTTTTAGCCAGGAACGCTGCAGTAATCCCACCAAATTTGTTTTACTTTCTTCAAGTATGTCAGTCTATCACTTGATCACGTGCAAGATTTGAGTGTGCCATGTTGCATCGTTTTCTCATGGCACAATTCTAAAGCTCATGCATTGGCAGATAGACATAAAACCAATGGAGCTGAATCAGCAGGCATGGCATGCTAGGATTTTCAATGATTATTCTTAAGGCTTAGAAATGTCAGATTGCTTTGAAACTTTACATCAGACATTTCTTGGCAGAGCTCCGAGTATAAGCATTGTTTTGTCTTAGTATCACAAGTTTAAGAGGGGAAGACTTAACCTTGAAGACGAACTTCTCAGACCAATGCAGTTATGCCGGAAAACATTCGTGCTGTGTCAGATATGATCGTGAATGACAATTGGGTAACTTGTTCTGGGATTGAAGTAAGCCTGGGCATTGGATTATCAGTGGTTAAAACAATCTTGGATGAACATCTGCAATTCAGGAAAGTTTCTTCACAATGGCCCTTTGTTTGTTGACCCAAAAGCAGAAAGCAGCTTGAGCGCTGTGGTGCCAAGAAATGATTGATAGGCTCAACAAAGGGGCATCAAAACGTGTTGACATCTACACACATGATGAAACACAGCTCTTATCATTATGAACCCGGAACTAAGGAACAATCCAAACAGTGGCAAGGACCACCACAAAAATGCAAACGTTCTCGGGAGTCCTGGGGAGGAGATGGTGGCAACTTTCATCTGTTCCACTGCCCACATGTGCACTGTTGTGCTGGAAAATAAAAAGACTGTTACAGCAGAGTGATATGCCAGTAAATCCTAGAAAAATGGAAGGCGAAGCATCTGAAGACTGGAACAAAAAGTTTGTTGTGGCATCATGACAATTTTGCAGCACATGGTGCCATTAAGACAACTGACTTTTTCTGTGAAAATCAGGTCGATATGTTGACACATCTCCCCCTATTCTCCATACTGGGCACCTTGCGGCCTCTTTTTGTCCTATTTTAAATAATGCAGCTAAATATCCTGGAAATGACCTGCTAAATAAAAATGTTTCAGATAAACTTTGCAGCATTTTAAAGGGACAATCAAACATATCCACTTTTTTGAGAGACTGCAATTTTTCAAGGTCAACTCTAATGTTTTTTGTTTTTTTTTAAATGGCAAGATTTATTTTTTATTACAGAATCTGGTTCAGCACATTTTTCTGCATATTATTAGGTATTGTGTCTTCCTATATAAGGTTAATTTTATTTTTCCGAAAATCATTCATAGATGGGAGTGCACATGACAAATTAGCATAAAAGATGCTGACGGCCATATTCACCACCAAGGATTAACACTCGAATCAGCTTTGAGTGATACTCTTCATATTCACCATGGCAAAATTCCTGAATTATGTATCCGGTCCAGGACAATTGGTCTAATTACGATTGGTCTTAAACGAGACTAAAATGACTGAAAAATTTCCATGGAAAAGAGAAACTTATTTCCATTGAAATTTCCAAACTATTTTCCTAATTGAAATAAAATATACAGGTTGATTCAGACAACCCGTACCAGGTGTTTCTCTTGAAAAATACGCATCATACAAAAAACTAAAAAAATATGTGTTTAATATTTTTAAAAAAGCTATACCAAACTGGATCCCCCCCCCACCCCACCCCCAACGGACATACCACTAAATGAAGCGTCAATATTTTGCACCATTTTTATTTATTTGTAGATAACTTTTATTGAGCTATCTAAACAATAAAAAAATAGAAGTTTACTGAAGATTAACTTTTAATTTTTTAAAAAAACTTTTAATCCAAAAAAAATTTGGGTTTTGTATTTGTACTGAATATTTGAATGATTCCCATAATAAGAACAATAAACTAGAATTAAAAATAATAATAATTCAGTAAATTAATCTAAGAAAACATTAAAGACCCATCCCTCCTTCGTAAGAAGAAAGCTTCAGTTCAGTTTGTGAAGGCTCAATAAATATGACCTATAAAAATTATTAAAAAATGAGGCTTCATTTGAGGGTTATGGCCTTCTGTGTGCTTTTACTCTGGGGATTTCATCCTACTATTTCCTGAAACTGTGTCTTTATGGCTTTTTAGAGATATTGATAAACAAGATAAAATTTCATATTTTCATCCCCCCCCCCCCCTTAAATTTTTGAGATTGGTGATATTTTGCTTCCTTCTTTTCAAGTTAAAGCTGTTGTTAAGATTTTGAAATGTAAAATGTATGTAAATATTGTGATATTTCGAATTAGCATAATTGGTGCCGAAACACAATGTCAGTAGATGCGGAGGCATGCCTGTCGGATTCATTCCATTGAGCAGTTCTTGTTGATAGAGTGTCTCAACTAGTCTCATTTATAAGGACTCTTTACAAGTATAACTGAATATCACATCTATCATGCAGGCGATAGCTTCTTGGACGACAATACTTCTGTTCATCGCCTCATTGAGAGTGCAAGAGAGAGCGTAGCCCCCATAACCAAACTCCCAAATTAAAATACAAAGACGAAATGAATAATTTTGTAAAATTAAACATTAGAGTTTTAAAGAAATTTTTTGAATTTTCTTTTTTCTTACTATAATTAACCTTGTATATTAAAATATTTTCTGATTGTGAATTAAGAGTATGATTGCTAT
The DNA here is from genome assembly GCA_023313115.1 of Rhysida immarginata. Lineage (NCBI taxonomy): Eukaryota > Metazoa > Arthropoda > Chilopoda > Scolopendromorpha > Scolopendridae > Rhysida > Rhysida immarginata. Next base: position 2,566,635 of record JAHWFO010068719.1, on the reverse strand, counting down.
AACTGTGTATATGTACTTCCATATTCTGTTAAATTTACAAAATGATTTACGGTTATCTTATTTTTACAGGGATGGTCGGTTGTACTGTTACGTTATTTTAATCCTGTTGGAGCTCATAAATCTGGTCTAATTGGTGAAGATCCACAAGGTGTTCCTAATAACTTAATGCCCTTTATTTCTCAAGTTGCTGTTGGACGTCGTCCTGAACTTCTTGTTTATGGAAATGATTATGATACAAAAGATGGTACAGGTGAGATTTGTCAATTTGCATGTAAATGTGTTTTTTTCTCCGTATCAAATAAATAAATGCTTAATGTGAGAAAAACAACGATTGTCAAAGAGGAAAATCATTGAGGTAATAATTTTTAAGCACAGCAAAATCCCATATGAGAAAGAACCTTGCTATCAGGGTTAAAGAGAGCATACAGAAACACAGCATAAAATAATTAACAATATAATTAATGGACAATTACTGTAACTGATTATACTATAGGCCAAGGAACAGTGTCCACATCTTGTAGAGCCTGATGGGCGATGCAAGCAGTATAAGAACTAGCATTATCTTGCCACGTGATAGTTGTTGGGTGTTCTGTGCACAAATGGCAGAAAATGGGGCTGCACAACCTCATTGAAGTAGTGCTGTGCTGTCTCCATGCCTTCAAGAACCATGAGACATGACCGGGAATCATAACTGATGACACCCCATACTATACACCTGGTGCCCAGGACGTAAACATTAACAAATCAGTGCAGGATCATTTCCCTGACGAGACCATCGTGTTCATGAAGATTGAAGCAGGACTCATCGAAAAACACAATGCATTGCCTTTCTTCTGTCAAATGTTGACATTCCTGGCACCATTGACAACATGCTGCTCAAGGCAAATGCAAATGATTCAAACAGCAATGATTGGTTCTTCTTAAGACCGACAAATGTAGTCCAGGCCCCAGAAATGGTCAAACAAATGCCAGTGGTCTGTCTGCTGTATGTTTTTGCTAAAGTTTTCATTTGTTTTTGTGGTGTATTTGCCAACATGATAGATAATAGTGAAATTAGGCTACTGCAAATCGCAATTATTTTATTTACACTGGCCACTGGGGATAAATTACACAGGTGTCCATAAATTATGGGATTTGCAGAATAGAACCCTTCTGCACATCCGATCAGTAACCAATTTGATAAGGTAGTTCTTTAGGTCGTGTAAACACAGTTCAATCATTAAACACAAAGGCAGCAGCTCCGCTGCGAACAGAACACCAAAAAAAGTGCATGGACACCCATGACACAAAAACTTGTAGCAACTTCCATCTAGTTTTGTAAACTGTAGCCAATATTTAGTGTGCGTTTTACCCCTGCACAAACACATGCAGCGCAACGGTTGGGGAATGGCATCCCATTCCTAGACCAATGACGTTTGCAGGTCCTACATTGTTTGCAGAGGTGGTACTCATGCCACAATACATCTGCCAAGAGCACTCCATGCGTTAAGTTTTGCACAGAATTTAGGTCTAGGGACCGTGCTGGCCAATTCATGTGCCGGATGTCCTCATGTTCCAGACAGTCATCCACTATGCCAGCTTGATGTGGACGGGCTTTATCATCCATGTAGAGCGGTGTTTTCCAAACTGGGATTTGTGAACCTCCTGGGGTTTGCAAAATCTTTCAGGGGGTTCGTGAAAACTTTTACATTATGGCGGATTCTTATTAGTGTATGCGCATTTGTAAGTCTATTGATAAGTCAGTGTTTGCGCAATTCGGATCTTCATGAAAGGGGTTCGCGAATCAAAAAAAGTTCGTGAAAGGGGGTTCGCAAGTAGAAAAAATTTGGGTAACAATGATGTAGAGGAAATCTGGACCTACCGCATCCCTGAAGAGATAAACATGTTTTTGCAGGATACTATCTCAGTATACCGGGCCGTTTATCCTATTGGAACTGTATCCACAGTCTTGAAATGATGCTAGTTGATATGTAGCAGTGTACGGAAACCCATCATAATGCCTGCCTGTCCCATCACACAGCCATAACAGTCATATTTAATAATAGCAGGGTTGGATCAGGTCCCACACTCTCTCCAGTTGTGAATACGTCGAGAATCAGAGTTCAGTCTATACCGGGACTCATCCGAGAACGTGATCTGACTCCATTGTCCTTGTGTCTATGTTGCATGTTTGATGCACCAAGCCAACTGCTCCTGTGGTGACCTGGGTCAAAGGGACATACCTCATCGGTCGTCGAGCATACAGGCCAACTGCATGGAGTCTCCTGTATACAGTTTGCCTGGAACTATGAACCGCAGTGGCCGTTGACAGCTCTTTGATAATGCCCCTGACTGTACTTCACCTGTTCCTACAGGCAGATAGAGCATTGTTATCTGTTCCTAGATAACGTAGCATTGTTATCTGGGCGTGCTGACTCTTGGATGAACTTGACTAAAGTATCTGCAGATGTTTCCATCCTGTTGGAACTGTATCCAAGTCTTGAAATGATGCTAGTTGATATGTTCAGTGCCCAAGACATTTCAACCTGGGACTGACCTGCTTCCAGTCATCTCATTATTCGTTCTCTCATTTCACTCTCTAAATGGAAACGATGAGCCATTAGCAACAATTATCGAATGCTCAATTGCTAAAGAAAGTTAAAAAAAATGTGTTATTTATGGCACATACACCATGACCTGTGTCGCAAGGTCAATAAAGTAAGTGTGTTCTGTCACCAGTGGTGCTGCCACCTGTGTATTTAATGTGTATTTAATGATGGAATGGTTTTACAGGACCTATAGAATGGCCTTAAAGTTTGGTGCTGATCAGATGTGCAGAAGGGTCTCATTCTGCAAATACCTTAATTTATGGACACCAATGTATATTAAAATCTATCCATGAAATGGAAAGTAAAGGAAAATCTGAAACTATTTATTTTAATGTTTTGAAATAGATGTTTTTTTACATTATTATACAGAGGGTAGTTAGGGATTTATGGTAACAATTAGCATATTTAAATGTGGTGAGCACGTTCATTTCATGTGAGCTATCCTGTGGAGTATTGTTAGTGCAGGTATTAAAATAATATTCAAACAGCGAGCTAAAAACATTGAGTTTTGCCACCGAAAATTGACAGGTATAGGGCTACATAACAGTCCTTTCTGACGTCAAATTCAGCTATTCCAAAATTATGAAAGCATGCAAGAAGCGAGGCTTTGTAGTTTCCAAGAAAGAGATATTAAGTGTACTAAATAACATTGTCAAACCCAGAAGCTGCACCATTCCTGAAGGTAAAAAGCAGGCCAATCCTAACCTAACCTGATGTTGTCCGGAAGTTTCAGGCTCTTGTAAATGTACACAGTAAACACAATTATCAGTCATGATTTACAACTGGAGAAGCGACACAAGGGCCACGTTCATAGGTTGTTGAGCTTATCACCTCGCCTGTTACTGGAATACATGCAAGAAGATACCGGAATCCACCCCATTCCATTCAGCAACATACCCGTCAAATTGCCGGATGCATCGCCTATGGGTTTTTGTGGCTTTGGCATACTTAAACGAGCCCTAAAAAAGAGACTACCGCTAAAGCATGTCAACAGGAAGGGTTACGAATTGATCTTGATATTCAGCCTCCTGTAGTGGAAATTCTGATGCATGGGTACCAGATTAAACATATTCAATGGTGGCGAAACGGGTTTTCCTTTTCTGGCCCTCTGTAACTTGTTACCATAGATCCCTAACAACCCTCTATATTTATAAAAAATATCCCTCCTCCTCAATGTCTCGTTCTGATTTTCTATTTGAAAATTTTTATTTCTGGTTACCTTAGTTTTTTTATGCAATGTTTTAGTGTGTCATAAGCATTTCCATAGTGGGTTTGGGATAAGAGAAAAGGATGTAAATATCAAAAATTAAGAACAATGTTGAAACTTTATTAAACTATAAAGAAATGTTAACATTTATTTACCTATATTGTTTGTAAGAAAATGTAAAATGGAGTGTTTGATTTTAAAAACGATCCGTCCAAAAATGATCCACCTTTCTTTACCAGTCCAAGCCCCTCCACTCCTGTTCAACTGCTGTTATTAATCTTTCTACCACTAAACTTTTGTCCCTCTAAATTAAAACTTTATCTAAAGGCTTTTCCTTCTATCCTGCTCTGAACGCCATTTATAGTTTATATTATTGATGAATATTGAGGGGGGGGGTGGAGTTATTAATTTTAAAATGTAATAAAAATTCATTTTTAGCTCTGTGGGTAATAGTTTTGCTTTGCAAATCAGAATTGTTGTAAATGCTGTTTGTTTATGTTGCCATTTGGTTTATTATTTAGGTGTGAGAGATTATATTCATGTTACGGATTTGGCATTGGGACATGTTGCTGCTCTGAAAAAAATCTTAGAGGATGGCAAATCTATATGCAAAGTATGAACATCTGTAGATGTTATATTAATAATTTTTTTTAGTGATCCTGTTATAATTTTATGCTTCAAAAGAATTATATTTTAAAGTAATTGTACTATGTAATTATTATACAGGGTGCTAAGGTATTTGAGGACAGATTCACGTCAAGAAAGAAAACAGAGATATAAGTCGAGATAATAACTTTATTATTGAAACATAACATGAGCACATACAAGAAACCTTCTTGTTATATGGCTATTCAATGAATCTACCTTCAACTTCTATGAAACTGTTGACATGCGCGAATCAAATGGTCATGGTTCATACTGGTCATTACTCGAACAATGGCAGCTTTCAATTCATCTTTGGTGTTATGGGGGTTCATTGACCTCTCTCTCCGCAACGCTCCATACGTAGTAGTCCAACGGATTCAGGTCAGGGGAGTTAGGAGGCCAAAGATTAGGGGTTACGTGATCATGGAAGTTGTCGGCCATCCATTCCTGTGCCATGCGAGACTTGTGTGCTGGGGCAGAGTCTTGCTGAAACACGTAAGGTCGTCCGTTGTATATCGTGTCTATCCAAGGCTTAACAGTTGTTTCAAGAGTCTCAACGTAGATCGCAGAGTTAACTTTAAGGCCTTGGGGAAAGAAGTGTGAAAGCATCACATGTCCTTCACTGCTGACAACCCCTAAAACCATAAGAGTTGCAGGAAATTTCGTGTGCATGACTCGTGGCACTTCCAAAGGGTCTGAACATAACCATCTGCCATTTCCTCTGTTCACCTTCTGATCCTGGTCAAAGTTTTTTTATCGGAGAAAATCCTCAGCAAATCAGCTTCACATGGATTTTTCAGCTTGTTTAAGAGCCTTTTCGATCTGAGTAGGCGGTTTTCCCGTATTTTGTCTGACATAAACTGACCTCTTCGCATAACATACGAGTGATATCTGATGTTCTCGTGGACAACATTTCTGATTGTTCCTTCTGACACATGGAGATCTTTGGCAAGTGACCTCATGTATGTTCTGGGATTGTCATCGATGGCCTGCTGCACTTGCTGAATAAATTCAGGTGTTCTGAAGATGCCAGAGAGTGAGGAATGCTTTTTACGCTTTGCTACTGGTGCAACATTGCCATCTTCGCTCTATCGGCCTCGGTGGCTCAGTGGTTGCGTGAACGCCTCTGATGCCCAAGGATGCGGGTTTGACCCCGGCCAAGAATGACGAGGATTTTTTCAGGGGGGAAAATCCTGAGATCACGCATTTCCTTCGTAAAGGAAGAAAAGCCGTTGGTCCCGTGTAGTCGTTTGCTGGCTGCACGTTAAAGAATCCTTACGAGGCAAAATTTGCCGCCCCTATAACGCCTTCCTGAAATGACCATAGCAGTTGAAAAGGATGTTAATACCAAACAAACCAACCAACCAACCATCTTCGGTCTCCAACTCCTTCCGCATTTTGTGGACGAATGATCTTGTAACCTTTAGAAATCGTGATATCTCTAAATCACTGTGCTCTGCCTTTATTGCCACGATTACTGCATGTCTCTTCATGATTTGTGTTACTTGATGGTCCACCATTTTGCTTTCCGGAAACGGAAAGGACATACAATTTACTATAGTGCAGCAGTAACCAAATGAAGGTGGGTCCTCAAATACCTTACGCACCCTGTAGTTTAGCTGCATTTTAATTTGAAAAAAATATATTGCAGTTTATTTTTACACACTTTTACTTAATTCACAGCTTCCTTCTTTCTGTTTGTTTCATTCAAATCTTGCAATCAATTTTTCACCCATTTTTCGTGACGATACAATCCAGTATAAAAATTTTCAAAATTTGAATTCTTAAAGGAATTAAAAACTGGTTTTTATTCGATTTAGATCCCGGATAGGGGGTTGGGCCACCTCTTCAAGTTTAATTTACAGGGCTGTATTAGGGGAATGGGCCACCAAGGGTGTAGCCCAGTGGGGAAGTGGACCACCTATTCACATTTCTTCATTTTCACATACTTGTAGCAAAAGCAAGGGTTAAAAATTGATTACAAATGAAATAAAAATATTAAAAAAATGAAGAAATTTTAAGCATACACATTTACTTTAAAAAGTAAAAATTAATTTTTTGGCGCTTTTCATTTAAATAAGAATTCTTAAAATTAACAAAAAAAGGTAAAATTGTTACGATGCATTTTAATATTTTAAAAAGAACATACAGGGTTTTCCAAAAGTCCTTGACATAATTCAAACATTTATTAAAAAAAAAAAAAAGATTCAAGATAGGAACAATATTTTGGCAGATGTTACCATATATTAGAAAGTTCTTTTAGTACAGTTAATAAACCTTAATAGTCAATCTCTGCCCATGTACAGGCCAACATAGATGCTGTAACTGATGCAATTGCAGCAACTGTGTGCGATTTCAGTTTGTACCTTGGATACATAAACTTTGTCCTTTACATATCCCCAAGTTCTGAGAAGTTCAGAGGAATGATATCTGGAGAGCAGGAGGCCATGGGATGGGTCCATCTTGTCCAATTCAGCTTTTTGGAAATTCTGCATTTAAAAACTTTTGGAAAATTATACCCCAATGTGGTGGCGCACCATCTTGTTGCCAAATGATGCGAGCATGTAAATGATGAATTTGAGGGATAGCAAAAAAACTTTAGTTACATATCAAAATCTTTTTACTTTCTTATACATAGTATAAGGAAGTATTGTAATCACGAAAAATTTAGACCTCCAGATTTTCACATTTTAGGGTCCCTAGATTACGAAAAAGTGATTTCTGGAATTATAAACAACTTTTGTTAAGAAAATTTTTCATAATTCCAACTGGAAGTACCAGTTTTACTCTTGTCAAAATCCAGTTTTTGGCTAATTCAGGCAAAATCAGACGGTATAGGAAAATTTGTGAAGTATACAAAAGTGTTTCGAAGCTAATTTTAAACAACCTTTGTTAAGAAAATTTTTCAAAATTCCAACCGGAAGTACCAGTTTTACTCTTTATCAAAATCCAGTTTTTTGCTAACATAGGCAAAAAAAGATGGTATAGGCAAATTTGGAATCTACACCAAAGTGTTTAGAAGCTAATTTGAAGTAACTTTTATTCACAAACTTTTTTAAAATTTCTGTCGGAAGTAGATTTTTTAGACAGTTGGTTTATTTTTTTTCTGTATTTGGACCAGGTCATTTATGTATAAGAAAGTCACATACTGTATGTGTTTTTTTTTTTCTGTATTTGGACCACACCTCATTTTTTTCTTTCCAAAATGTTTGAAATGTGTCAAGGACTGCTGGAACAGCCTGTACTATAAAATAAAGGTTCTATTTTTTTAATGCTTACAAAGCTCCATTTATTATAACATCTCCCAAAAAACTTCAGTGCACTGTAGGACAACATTCAAACATTTTTAATGCGGTATAGGTTCCTTTATCTGGAATTCTTGTGACTTGGGATATTCTGGATAAGGGTTTTTTATGTAATTTGGACTCTTATAATCAATTAAAATACATTTGCACGTTGTGGTTCAATTGATTCTAAGACTCAGTGCTCCTAATTACTGAAAAAAAAACCCTCTCCACATTGTCCCATGCATTTTGGATAAAGGGCCTTATATTTTATTACAATGCACTGTAGTGTGCTCATGCTTTGTGACTTAACATGAAGTTATTAAATATGAAAAATATTGTCACAAAATATCTGAAAGAAAAACTGTTGAGATGCAAGTTATTTCATTTTATTAATTAATAAGAACTTCCAGTATCCTCTAAAAACCACAAAGATCATCTTGATCATAGTTCATTTTTCTTCTTTTAATGTTTTTATTTATCATTAACCACTGATTTCCTCTAAGATCTCCACTTTTAAGAGGGGTTATTCAAATACATTATGAAAGTTCATTTGGGGGTGGGGGGTAAAATTGTTTCATTTTAGCGAATGTATTTTGTGAATGATCACTTATAAATTCATGAAAATTTTATGTATATGGCAGAATAGGAATTTTACCAATTTTTAAGTCTTTCCTCAGAATTGTATGTGACGTTTGATTTTGACATTTCCACAATAATTTGCTCATGATTAGTAGTGCTGTTTGCTTTCTGTAAAACATTCTCAAGAGAAAAAAATTTTCTTAACATGTCTGCTGCTGTTCAAAAGTTGTAGAACACATGATAAATGCCAGTTATGTTTTTTTTTTTAATGTAGGTTAATATGTTAATATTTCAGCACAAAAAAATTAAAGCACTGTTTTAATAATTAAAAATAGTTAGTATTAAAAAAGTTACCATGCACAATTTTTCTACCAAGAACATCACCATAATATTGATATTTAGAAAACAGCATATAAAGACCAAGATCATAATTGTATGGTCCTTTTGTGCTGAATTTAAAAGTTATGACCATCACAAAAATAGCATTCCTTAAGAAGCTTTTTTTTTTTTTTTAGATGAATGATCTTCATTATCACAGTGGTGGGGAGAAAACTTGATGGAATTTTATTGTGGCATTTTAAATTGTTTGTATATTTTTGGAATTTTTATTTTATTTATTTATTTATTTTTTTTTTTAGGTATACAATCTAGGTTTAGGCCAAGGTTTTTCAGTTCTTGAAGTTGTAAATACTTTTAAAAAGGTTTCTGGTAAAGATGTAAGTGTATTATTTTTTTCTCCCTATTACTTTCTTGAATTTAACCAAATTGACATAGATTAGTTTTTAATTTTTATCGCTCTCGAGACCAGCGAATCACAGGTTTGAATACCACTGAGGGCATGATATGCGACCCTCATAAGGGTCCCTTTACTAATAAGCTTGGAAGACTAAGCAAAACTTCAGTAGACTGATCCCCTGCTAGATTAAATTCATAAAACTACATAAAGTTTTGTTTGTCTTTAATTTTTGTTCCATTTTTTTTAAGTAAGCACTGATACATATTTATACATGATGTTGCAAAAATAGTGGGCTGGCTTACGTAATCTGTTTCTACAACAAAAAAATAAGGAAAAAAGTTTATACAATGATATCCTAAAGTGATTCGTTTACTGAGTTATCAATATCTTCGTGTTTAGTTAGTTTGCCAGATCAACAGTCATTTATTTTCAGTCAGGTTAAATGAGTAACAATGAAAACGTGAGGAATCAATACATACAATAATTGTTCAAAATGACCCCCACAAGCGCAGTGCATTACATTGCTGAGCTTTGGGATCTGGTAATGCTTCACACATTCAAAAATTCCATATGCTCCTAATTTGCTGGCATCTGTCTGACACACTGTTGAAGATCCTCAATATCATTAACAGGAATAAAACAAACAGTAGATTTTAGAAGTCCCCATACAGATTTTATTAAGTAGATAAGGTAAATAAGAAAACCACCTCGTGTAGCTATAATTGTTCAAGGTATTATTTTAGTACATACATTATATAAACTTTTGTCCTTGTAGAAACCGACTCCGTATAGTTAGCCCTATAGACAAACTCATGATGAGTCAAATTCCTTAAAGTCAAATATTGGTTTATGTCGAATATTTCCTGTAGTCTTAGTCACTTTCTTTAGTCCGTGTTGAATTCTTTCCTCTAGTTGAAGCTTCCAACCTTTAAGTTGAAGTTTATTTTGTCATTTACTGCACTGGTTGACAGTTGCTGAGAACATATGAGTTCTGCTCTGCAGGATTGGATGCCAAGCATGAAGACACCGCAAAATACTAAGCGGGTGCTGTTGTGGAATTTGAATAATTTGAATACAAGACAAGTGTCTTGTGAGCTGTGGTTCAATTGAAATCAGCAGTAGTTTTAAGGCGAATTGACATGAAAGGCTTTTGAAAATGGTAGCGTAAACTTTGAATCTGTATATGCACATATCGACTACAGAATGCCTCAAAGACATCATTGTGGACGAGAATGTTTTTTAGCTATGATCATGGACGACCTGTTGGATGGCTCGAGGCAGGGCAAAGTGTGACTGAAGTTGCTATCACATGGTTATTGTACAAAAAACACAGTTTGCTAATGATCGTGAAAATCTTTTCATATTAAAAATTTGGCAATAAAATGCTGGTTTAGTTGCAAGTTAAAATTCTTAGATTGAAGGAGATATTTAGCTTAAGGATGTAGAAAAAAATCCTTATTCAAATCAAAAGAGGAATTTAATTTTGAAAGGCCTATGAATATGTATTCCAAAAATTCAAATTATTTCAAAAAGGATTGGCAAATAAATATACAAGTTAAATAATTTTGATAAGTCAAACAAGGCCTAATTCGAGGATAATGTTTTGTATCTTCTGATTTAACATGATTTATCTTTTTTTGGGAGGAAAAAAATGTGTGGTCTTATAATTTTTTGACACAACTTAATTATCATTGCTGATCAAGTTCATCCTATCATGTTGATGGCATATCCCAATGGAGAAGGCTTCTTCCAACAAGACAATGTGCCATGCCATGGTGCTTGTATTGTGCAGGAGTGGTTTCAAGAACATGAGGGAGACTTTACCTTGCTTAGCTGACCCCCACAATCACCAGATCTCAATCTAATTGAGCATTTGTGGGACGAAGTTGAAAGAACCATTAGGTAGCTGGTTCCACAACCATCAAATCTCACACAACTGGACAGTGCAATTCTTCAGGCATGGTGTCAGCTTCTTCACATCACCTTTCAACATTTCGTGGAGTCAATGCCAAGAAAAATCACTGCAGTATTGAAGGCGAAAGGTGGCCCAACAAAGTACTGGTGGGGTGGTCGTAATAAACTTAGTGTATTATATAGCATAGTGATTTCTAAAATGGCCATTCTGAAATTAGTTGCATGCTTATTCCTTGTAGTTTTCATTACACACATTCATTTTATGTATCTAGAAATAAGAAAATTAACACGTTCAAGTTTACCTAAGAAACAAAATTTGTCATTGATTATAATGTATTTACATACAGGTGTCCCAAATTGATGTATACTCTCTGTGAACTTGAGATATAAGGTTTGTTGTATTTTATTCCTTAAACTTCCTTAAGCCGGTACATGTTCAAAATGTCCACCTTCTGCCACAGTACACTCCCAACACCGACGTCGAACAGAGCGACATACCGACTGGATTGTAGCTAATGGAATATCATTGATGAAATGTTCAATCTGAGCTCTTAATTCCGTCAGTGTTTGTGGCATATACAGTGTTCTTTAAAGTTCCCCAACGGTAGAAGTTGAGAGGGGTTAAATCGGGAGATCGAGGCGGGAACTCCGTAGCACTTCCTCTTTGTCCTATCCATCTGTGATTGAATGTGTGATCGAGGAAAGTTCTCGCATCGACATGAAAGTGAGGTGGAGCCCCGTCTTGTTGGAAGTAAACCTCATTTCCATTCTCAAAGAGATCATTAAGACATGGACTCATGAGTTCCAACATTTGCAGGCAAGTCTGACACGTGACTGTACGTTTGAAAAAGTATGGCCCATTAATCCTCTGGAAGATCTTATACAATAAACCTTATATTTCGATTTCATTTCGTTGCTGAGCTATAACGTTTCAAAGAGTGTATACATCAATTTTGGACGCTGTATTTTTAAATCAAGTCTTATATGTATATTCAGAGTTGGTAGCAATATCAGTGTATTTTCTTTTCCTTTTAGATTCCATATAGGATTGTTGACCGCCGACCAGGTGATGTTCCTGCTATGTTTGCAGATGTCTCACTAGCTGCAGAAGAATTAAATTGGAAAGCAGAATGTTCCCTTCAAACAATGTGTAAGCATACATAGAATCTATATTTCTTTAGCCTTGAAACTGTATTTTACATTTATTTAATACATGAATAAAATACTATAAATATTTCAAAATAAAAGATTAATTTAACACTTCTATGAGGTTATGGTATATCATGTGGAATAAAAATTCCTGTGCTTAACATAGGCTACACAATTAATGACACTGCATAATCTTAAAGTGTTGTTTGAGAAATTTGTTTAGTTACTATTATGAATTTTCCTCAGACTAATCAGTGTTTTAACTCTGCAATTAATACAATGTTTTTTGAAAGTTAACAAGATAAAAAACAAATTTTGTAAATCAAAGTTGGCGTAAAATTTCACATTTTAAAAAAAATGTTGATGATGGCCTATGAAATTAAGTTGATAAACATTTTGTTTGAAACTTGTGTTATTTTCCATGCCAACAAGTATGGATTTCATCCCTCTGCTTAGTGCTTCTCACACCATATGGTTTTTAAGGTTAAAATGTCTGCTGTACAATGTATATGGGTGTTTCCAAAAAGTCTAATCAGTCACCAACTAGTCACATTGTATGATCGGAACTGTTCCGAAATGGGTTTTTCCGAGCGTTTATGTGTTGTTTTTTTTTAGATAGCTGATGGTGATTATTCGAAACTGAAACTGTCATAAGAACTCAACACCTACGATTATGATTAAAACCGCTCTGTTATCCAAATTCTCATAATTTTTTTTTTTTTGTGTCATCTCCTGCGCTAACTTCTTTCCTGCTTATAGATATGTATTTAGCAGTTCTTATTGTTATAAAAATATTTATTGCACGTCAGATATGAATTCCTTGATTTTCTTATGCCATTTTGATCCCCATTTGGGCAGGCAGAGAGCAGCCTTGGAGTCTGGTCATATTGTGCACAACCGGTTGGACACAATGAGGTTGACCGGTCACTTTTTGGGCGTGCTGACTGAGAGCCATCATAACTTTTTAAAATGGATATTCATGACCGCTCTCGAATGGTTGTGACCGATTGGACTTACTGGAAACGCCCAAAGTGGATGCTATAAAGAGTTTCATTTTTTACCCCTCCGTAATTAAAAAGTGGCTTGTATTGATGACATTAAACCTGATTTAACTGATATTCACCGAGAGTTCATTGCAGGCCGGTAGTATTGCACTGCATTGACTGCCCTTATGGCCCCCGGTGCAGAATCCCAGTGACAAAGACAGACAGGGAGGTCAATCAAGACACTGTGTTCTTGTTCCGGAAGCTTCCTCTGAAACATTATTACTGCGGATAGAGGGCTTCTTGAGATCGACACAGGGGGTCACTTTTGGCCCTCCTTTTTAGAATTGATAGTTATTAGAACATAACATTTTCTTGGAGTAATATTAAAAATGAGCAGGGTCCTTGAAATGGCATTGGAATATGCTATCCATCCGAAATTTTTTGCCTGTCCAGTGGAGCACCTCCACAAACCAGAAGCTCCAGGAATGAAAATACCAGCTACAGTCAAATGCTATAAATAAGTTTCATAAAATTGTGTCATGCTAAAAAAAACCTAATTCTACCATAAGCTCATTTTGGAATCACCCTTGTACATCTATGTGACAATGAAGCCGGTTTCACAAATTCCTTGTGGCATGTGGTTCTAAAAATGTATGCGACATCACCCTGGAGTGCAGTACTGTAAACCATTTCCCAATAAATTCAAACCATGCGAACAAAGTTCAGTGTGTTGGACTCTGGTGGCTGCGGCAGCAGTGGCTCAACCAATCGGAACAACTGAATGCGGTATTAATTTTGGGAAGGCAAAAGCACATACCGCCCATAAACATAGTACATGTATTAGAATTAGGCTCAGTTTGAACTTGTATGCTGGCCAATTCCATTCCAGTTGTGAATACAGAGGGTTGTTAGGGATCTATGATAAGTTACAGAAGGCCAGAAAATGTAAAAACCCCTTTCACCACCTGCATCGAAGTTTCCACTGCAGGAGGCTGGAACGTAGAACACCAAGATCAATTCATAACCACTCCTGTTGACACGCTTTTCAAAGATCCTCCATTGTTTGCATCCGTCTCTTTCCGAGGGACCATTTAAGTAGGTCACAACAATCCATAGGCAATGAATCCGGCGACTACACGGGTATGTCGCTGAATGGAATGGAGCAGATTCTGGTATCTTCTTGAATGTGTTCCAGGAAGAGGTGAGTTGACATGGTCGTGTTATGGGGATGCCTTGTCTTGGTGTAGCCATACCTTAATTTCTTTTGCACCGTACAAACAAGGATGTCATGGAAACACATGAGGATTAGACGTTAGTTTGATAGTATATGGCGTTGACTTTGTGTAAAGTTAACTTGATGTTGTAACCGTATCCCGCCATGATGATGAAACCCTTTGAGAATGTTTCCTTGCATTCACGGTTCTGTTTTCTAAGTCCTTAGAACCCCTTGGGCAGTAAAAAAATGGCTTAGCTCCTAGAGTCACTTAATTAAACATACGCCTCATCTAGTGTGATCATGTATTTCCACTTTTCAACTGCCAGATATCGTTCATGCAGTTTATGGCATTGCATGGCAACAACTTATGAACTCTTGCATCGATTCTCCATTTGTAAATCACGCTTGATAATAGTGTTTACCGTGTACACAGATGTTCACAGTGTTCACCTTCTGTGTTGGTAGGTTACATCCCATGCGAGAGCCCGAGCTTTCTAGACGACGTCAGGAGTACGGCTAGTGGATGGTCTTGGATTGGCCTGCTTTTTGCCGTCGGGAATGGCGCCGATTCTGGTTTTGCCATTGTTATTTAGTACTCTTGATATCCCTTTCTTGGAAACTATGAAACCGCATGCTTTCTAATTTTGGAATAGCTGAATTTGACGTTGGAAAGGGCTATTATGTAGCCCTCCCCCAATACCTGTCAATTTTCGATGGCATAACTCAAGATTTTTAGCTCACTGTTCAAATAATGACTACAGGGTTAGCAAGAAATAAGTTTCCCACTTTAGAGGGCAGTAGAATGTGTTCTATTGGTCCAAATGAGATAAAATTTGAACTGCAGATAATTCAAATGCTGCACTCGACTTTTAGTAAAAATGTTTACCAATAGATGGCGTTCCAACACAAATGGTATTTCTTTGCATATATGGAAAATGTGAAACGTGCGTTTCCTGAAGGACAAGATCTACTGTCAAAGGCCAGCATTCGACACTATATCCTGTCAGCTGTGGAAAATTTGGTTCTGCGGTTAGAGCACATTGTTGAACATGAAGGGGGACATATTGAGCAGTTGTAATGCTACTTTATTATGTTATTTCACATTGATAAAGCTTATGCAATGTGTTTGTGTATTATAGTGCCACCTATTGGCAGATTTTTACTAAAAAAGTTTTATTTAATAAATGTCAAGTGCATCATTTGAATTATCTGTAGTTCAAATTTTCTCTCATTTGGACCAATAGAATGCATTCTACAGCCCTCTGAAGTGGGAAACTAATTTCATGCTAACCCTGTGTACCTGCCCTAACAGTATTGCATGTGATATAGCTCAAATTAAATGAAGGAGTTTGATTATGCTAATTGTTACCCTAGATCCCTAACAACTCTCTGTAGAATGTACATCACATGTATGCGATCAATGGCAGACAGCCAAGGAGTTGTTAGAGCAGCAAATGCTTGCTAAGCCGCTTTTTTCATGAAATGCGATTTTCACCACCTATCTGCTGCTTTATTGTGAAACCTGCTTAACAGATGTTTTCAGTCACTTAGAAGCTTTTAGATGAATCTGTAAATGAAAAAATTTAATTCTTCTAGAAATTTGGTTATGTTAATTAAAATAATTATGACATGGATTAAGATTACATAGACATGTAAAGTATTAAAAGATCAGACATTTTTTTTTAAGAATTTTCCTTTATTCTTTCATAGGTGAAGATACTTGGCGGTGGCAGTTTCTTAATCCCAATGGCTATTCTTCATAAAAGCTAGTTATTAACCTTAGTACTGTTCAAATATACCAAAGAAATTACTAGTCATGACTCTGTCCAAAACAACAACATTGAAAGCCAGATGTAAAATTAAAGTGACAATAAATTGCATCTGATCAAATTTTTTTTTATTTTTGTTTCAGAGCTTCTATTCATTTTGATTTTATGGAACAGTTGAACACAAGCTTAAGACTTGCGATTTGAGCTGGTTTATGGAAAGTCCTTTTTGTGTTCTTAATCCAGTAAGACCCCTTGTAGCACATCTGATACATCAACTTCAATATTTTTTTTTTGTTAAAATTGGCATTACATAATGCAAAAACTATTAACAAAAGCCCAGAGTAATCTATCCCAAATTATTTATTTACGTTTGATGCTTAATGTTGCAGATGTGCTACTTGCTTATAAAATTTAGAAACTATAGGGGGAAAAAAAAAAATAACGTTCATTTAACTGTACAACATTAAATATTATTTATAAGTCGCCGATCTTATGGGGTTAATGCATACATGTATCTACTTTATTGTAATATTCCACACTGTCACTTGTAATTTGTGGATAACCCAAAATGCCATGTGTCGATTGATCATAGAAGGCTTTTTGACTATGATTTAATAACTGGGATAAGTATAAATTAATAACAATTAAGAGTTCAAGTCTTTCTCACTCTAGCTTAACACTGATGATTGGCCATGATGTGTTGTAATGCCAATGCTGATTGCATTTGTGCATTACATGATACAAGTAATCAATGGGAGGATTCCTTTCATACTCTTCCACAGTAAGAGGAGAAGATTATCGTATGGTAACGGCTCCTGCCGATTATCTGCCAGTCTGTAAGCTGCATTTTAGGGGCCAAGTCATTCCAGAGATTCATGCAGCCAGTCAGTCTTGTTTGTACGTAACACAAACAATAGTGTCAAGTTAAAGTGATAAAGAATTTAGATGATCATGTTAGAATAACTAAGTCTTATTGTATTGTATTCTTGATGTGGTATTGGTTCTGGCATCATTGCTGGCTGGATGTAATCTATCTACAGTACAAATGAAGTTCTAATTTCTCTTCTACATGAAGATATCTGGTGGCATCACTATCTAGAGCTAGGAGAGGCTCCCAACGATTCACCATATTTTACCTATAACTTAAACTAGAAAGAAACTTACTCTATTGCAAAGGCATCGAAGAATATGATGATTAAATGGGAAGTTAGCCAATAGGTATTCAAGGAGAAATGTTTGCTATCTATTTTCCAGTTATTGTTTGAACTATCAGATAATTTTTTTTTTTTTTTTTGATAGCATTAAAATTGGTGATAATTATTTTTCCATAATAAATAAATGTCTATGATATCACCATAACAGAAACATTCAATTCTGATAAATTTCTGCTGATTTAGACTTAAACGTCAGCAACCTACCCAAAGGAATATGTGATTTTTCAAGTTGTAGATTATGAAATCGCCTATTTTCGTAAGCATCGCTTGTAAAATTAAGCAATTTATCCTTTCTAATTTTTAATTTGGTGTTTTTGCTAAAATTACAATATGGTATCATGCAGTGGTTTTCTAAGCCTAACAGTCAACATTACAAAATGCAATGGATTCCTTTCTTTAATCTCTAATGAAACTATAATAGATAAATTAAATTGATTATACGAGGCATAGAGAAAAAGTTGCTAGAATCATAAAAGTCAGGTCTATCTACAGGAAAGTACAGGGTGATTATAATAAATTACGAGTGACGAGAGTTTCAAAAATCGATAAGTTGAAAACTACTCGTCAGAATGACCTGATATTTTAGCAGAACAATCGTGAGGCAATGGAATTTTGTTTGGCGAAGGGAGAAAAAAAAAGTTCCAAAATCTGCTGATAGATGGCGCTGGCAGGCGATATGCAAATTACTAATACGTGACATTGCACCGCAGACATAGCTGCCATAAAAATGCAGAGCACCAGCTGTTTGCTTGAATGCTTCATCATGACATATCGAACAACTTCTGCCTTAATCATCAGTAAGATGTTTGTTCCACGAAGCTGTTTTTTTTTTTTTTGGCATTATCACTGTTGTTGCTGTAAACACGTATTCTTGTATTTTCACTAATAAATTTTTCGTAAACCCCTGAACTCTACTGTTTCCTTTTGGCTAACAACATTCCTGTGTTCCACGAATCCATTTTTAGTTTTCCCCGACATTACCTTGCCAGCGCCATCTATCGGCAGATTTTGGAAAACTATTTTTTTTTTCCTTCGCCAAACAAAATTCCATTGCTTCACGATTGTTCTGCTAAAATATCAGGTCATTCTGACGAGTAGTTTTCAAATTATCGATTTTTGAAATAGTAACTTTAATTATAATCACCCTGTATTCCCAGTGCCTCTTGTATAACTGCTGAGAAATTACGAAAACTGAGTTGAGCCCTGATAGCTAAAGGAAAAAAAAAATCCAATCACAAAGTTGTAGAGTGTCACAGATTTAATAGAGATCCACTCTTTGCATAAAGAAAGCAAAAGAGGGAAGGAATGATTGGAGTGACATTTAAGGATGGTTTTGTTTAATTTTATTCAATTAAGTATTTAATTAGAAGTGATTTTGTGAGTTTGTTGTTGTACACGTGTTCACGCATTTATTGTGTACGCAAAAGTATTGTTGTCGTGGCGCAGTAACTGGTTGTACACTCCAAGTTGAAGATTTGCGGAATCAGTCTTTTGTGGGCGAAAGGCTTAAATTGCACTGAAATCCATAAGGAAATTTGCAGTGTTTACGAGAATAATGTGATTTCTCGTCCTGCCAGCAGTTCGAAAATGGACACTCAGATTTGATGGACGAATACAGTGCACGTCCAACACTCCCGAGCACATTACCAGAGTTATGAGATGATTCTGGACAATCGACGAATCAGAATTAAAGAAATTGCCAAAAAGCTTAGCGTTTCTTATGGGAGTGTGCTGACATGGTTGAGAAACACTGAAGCGAATTTTTACCGCAAAAGTTAATTTCACGTTTAGACATGTGTTTACAATTGTTAGGCGATTATGTAGAAAAGTGAAATAAATGGGGCACGTTTCCTCAGAATGTGTGTATGAGATCTTAACTTAAACATCTGTTTTTACTGTTTCAGAGTGTAACTTACTTTTTGATTCACCCTCGTATATTGGTGTACATACTGGCTGATGAGTGGAAAAACTCAAAACATTTTAATATTTAGTTGATTAATTCATAACAAACTGATAAAATTCTCAAAGATAACAGACAAGATTAAGTTGCACATCTGATAGGATAAAAATGGCTAACATAAAATTTCTGTAATTATCTGCTGCAGAATGATACTGTCCAGTCACTTTAATAAGTACGCCCATCTAGCAGCACATTTCACCTTCAAACTGCCTGAATTTATCACAGCTCATTTTATAACACGATTACCACGCACGCTGGGACGTCGCTTTAACAGAAACTCATTTTCCAGCCCTTTTCAAAACATTATGGCTGTAAACAATCCTTTTAAAATTGGCTTTAAGGATGATCTCATTGAGGAACAAATCGAATTCAACTTAGTTCTGCTTGTCAGAATTCCAACCCAGCTTTAGACCATAACACATGAATTCCACAAGATGCCGAAACCAATCCTGAGATATTGCATACCATGCGGGCTGATGCTTTTTGTGCAGTGAACCATTCTCAATACACTCTTGAGACCGTTGAATGACCAAAAACATTGGTCATCTGTATTTATACCCAAAATAAGTCATGTGAAATGCAGCAGAGTGGGCTGAACCATCGTGCACACAATGGGGATGTGCCTAATAAAGTGGCTTAACAATGTATGAACATAAACTATAAACCGTCTTTTGGACTAGAGATACAGGGTGAACAAAATCATCTGGATTAGTTTAAAACTGAGAGAACATTTTTGCGAAATTTTAATTTCACAAAGGCAGGGTATGTGATTTATAGGGGAGAAATGGTTTGCTGGAATCTGAATTTACCCTGGGTGACAGAAGTCCTAGTAAGTCCCTGGTACAGGATGAAAATCTACAAATTATAAGTTTCACTATAACAGTGCAAAATTCATACAACAGACAGTTTCTTAAATGCTTTACTAAATTTTAGAAATGTATAATATTGCCAATTCTGGCGAAAATGTTATGAACCAACTTCTGGAAATGCTCTTTCCCATCAAGGCAAGTGAGAAACCATCATTTGAGCATGAGTTTCTGTAAGTGCCTGTTTCACTACGAGGTGCTATCCAAAACATCCGAGAATTTGAATATTCCGCCCAAACCAAAAACAATACGAGGTTCTGGTGCTAGATACTAAACCTTTCAGCAGCCGCTCTGCCAAGTTTCGTAATTGTAGGGCATTTCTTTGAGTTATTGCCGTTTGTGTTGCAACATGTTCTTGTGCTTCTGTGAATTTCCAAATTATTCGACCTGGGAAAACTGTGCAAACTACGAGTTGTGGAAGAACAAAGACTGGTTGCTCCACCATAACAGTCCTCCACCCTCCCTACTCTCTTGACCTAGCCCCCTGCGACTCTCTTCCCTGATATGAAAGGCCGACGTTTTGACTGCATTGAAGATATCAAAAGTGGAATCACAACTTGACACCCTACAGTCTTCCGACTTTCAGAAGTGCTTCCAAAAATGGGAAATCGCTGGGATCATTGCATATGTGCTGGAAGTGACTACTTTAAAGGCAGCAGTCAAAATTCGAGTGTAAGGTACATTTTCTGCTTTTTACAAGAAAATTCTCAGAAATTTTGGGTAGCACCTCGTATATTGAAAAATATACATGTACTTGAATACAATTAAATTGTGGCCTACATAGAGGGTGGTTATAATTGAACTTTCCCTACTTAACAGTCTTTATTTGCAAAACGAGTGATTGCAAGTGTAGGAAGTGTAATCTGAACATTGTTAAGGACATGGGGAAGAGAAATAATGACTAAACAAGTCTGTTGAAACACTTTAATGTGTTGCAAAATCATACAATATGCATGGTTTCTGTTACAAAATAAGGTGCGTCCAGAAAGTATAAAGCCACTTGTTTTTTAACAATATTTTTTTAAATTCGTAACCAAAATGCGATAAGAATCAACAATGTTCATCATGTTAACTTGACTGCTTGCCAACCATAATTACAAGTATAAATAACATACACCAAATAAAATAATAAAAAAATTCAATTTTAGTTGTCCAAAAAGTATAAAGCCAGTGTTCTGTTTTGTACAAATATTTAAGAAAGGTTAGGCCCATTTGGTCAAGGGGGTGTTAGGTATGCGCAAATGATGGTAAAAATGCATAATAAGTTATACAAAATTTCTTAGTTGAGCTAACACATGCAGTTTAACAATGCTGCATGGAAAACCATTGCCAGATTTTGAAAAGGAGCAAATTGTTGCTCTACACGCCAATCAGCTCGAGCTATTGCACGTTCCTTGAGTTGACCACACGCAGTTACTGACAGTTATTTGAAGTTGGGTGACATGTACGGTCAGAAGAAACGAAGTGGCCGGCCAGAAAAGAGCAATCTGCAAAGAGGTGAGTGTGCATGGAGCTACTCTTTGAACACTAGCGAAGAAGCCCGAATTCAATGTCTCCAAATCCACCATTGCCAATGTTATACTTGAGAAGAAGTTCCTCAAGTACAAGAGAAGAAAACACGTCCTGCTCCTAAACACCGCCACGTGTTGAATTTGCGAAAACGAAGATGTCTTGGAAAGATGTGTGGAAGAATGTCATATTTGGTGACGAAAAAAATTTAACCTTGATGGCCCAGATGGGTGGCAATTTTATTGGCACGATTTGAGAAGAGATGAGCAATTGTTTTCCAAACGACAAATGGGAGGGGAAGTGTAATTGTGTGGGGTGCTTTTGGATGGATGTCCAAATCAAATCTTGCTTTCATCAGTGGCAGGATGACAGCCACGAAGTATCAAGATATGCTGGAAAATTTTCTCTTGCCATTTGCTGAGGAAATGGGAGGACCTTTCTTTCTGTTTCAGCAGGATAATGCACCAGTACATAAGAGTGGTTTCTTGAAAAGGGTGTAGCCATAATGGCTTGGCCCGCGATATCACCAGACATTAATCCTATGGAAAATGTTTGGGCTCAGTTAGCACATGCTGTTTATGTGAATGGACGCCAGTTCGAAAATGTTAAACAACTTAAAGCCTGCATTGTTGAAGAATGGGAACGATTGGATTCCAGTTACTTGAAACATCTTGTGGACACAATGCCTGATCGAATATGTAAAGTTCTGCTCAACAATGGACGTTTCATAGGCTACTATGAAAATGTAACAATGGCTTTATACTTTTTGGACAACTAAAATTGAATTTTCTCATTATTTTATTTGGTATTTGTTATTATGGTTGGCAAGCAGTCAAGTTAACATGATGAACATTGTTGATTCATATCGCATTTTGGTTATGCATTAAATAAATATTGTTAAAAAACAAGTGGCTTTATACTTTCTGGACGCACCTTATACTCGATATGTTGCCTGTAAGTGTAGGACAGCATGCTGTACAACTCCACAAAGCATCTCCATGGGTATGCCTGCAACCTCTTTTGATTCGCTTCTCTTCAGATTGGTTTGTGAGGCTCTTGTCCAGTATCTTATCTGTGACTTAGCAACACACCTGGTGGCAAGATATAGTACAAATGGTAGCAGTGGTGCCGTGACACATGCAAATCTTGCACCCCAAAAGCTGGATTCTTACCAATGTACTATCAATAGCTTCCTGTCTTGTGCATGTTATATACAGAGTCTGCCAGTTTAATTATAATCACCCTGTACTATCCACAAGTTCATGCACAATTTCAGAAAGGAAATGTATCTAGCCCTCAGCCCTATATTTATTTATTTATAACAACTGATATAACTAGTTTTATGCCAGTGTTTCCATCAGCTGATGGAAAAATAAATGAGACATTTTCTTTCAACCCTCATATGAGAAATGCAACGAAGGTATAAGATTCTGATTTCATAATTTATATCAAAACATACTGAGATCTTAGTAGACCCTTAAACCAGTTTTATTTATGCAGGGAAATCTTTCAAAGGCCTACAGTCAGAAATGACACAGAAGAACATTAACAGTCTTCAAAACAATTCCCAAGAAATGACATGAACGTTTGAGAACAATTAAAAATTTTATTAGAAATTAAAAAAAAATAAAAGGACAAGAAGTAAATTTTTACTTTCAAATTGTAAATCTGATTATAGTCAAGTCATCAGGACAATACACTGCTGATCACAGAAAAATAATGCATAACCCAACACAAGCTGAGATCATTAATGCATCAATGAAGAGTTAAGTATAAATCAGCCATCTAGGCTGCAGCTCCCTCTCCATATTTGAGAAGAAACGTTTTTGTAAAATAAAATTCATATTTTGCCAGGATTAGATTTTTACTGGTTTTCAAAGAATCCCTAAATGTTCCTGGTTGTTCAAATCAGCCTTCTTTACAAATGGCTTCCCCATCCTTTAATGTAAGGCAAATTAAATGATTACATCTTCACATTTTTTTCTACTTGTAATAAATTTATTTCAAGATATTTCTGAAGGCTGAAATGGTTGCATTCCATTCATGACTGGAAGGATCTCTGCTGGTAAATCTTTCTCTACATTAGTAGATAATAAAAGTGTTTCTTTTTCTTCAAGTAAAACAGTTCGATTTGAAGTTTCCAAATTATTCCTAGCAACTGGCTTTGAAGTGTCGAAATAATGACAGCACACACAATTTACAATAAACCCAACAATCAGATTGATAACACCTAAAACAAAAGAAAATTCAATTTCATCTGTTTTATAAAATATCTCATGAATTTTAACTACGAAACATATTTAGTAAAAACGTACTACCTGATGTAGAAAATATTCCTCCAATTATTCCACATAGCCTAATAACAAACTGAGACCATGGTTCATGCTCTTCTTTAACTATGACTTTTATTGATGCCATGTCGTATTTGAAAAAAATTCCTGGTACTCCATGACTACCATGATCATGGTTAATTTCCCTTGCCTGTTTTTTTTTTTTTTATTATTTACAAAAAACAAAAAATTTCAATAGCTCAAATTTATGGCAGGCATTATTTATAATTATGAAGATAACAAGATATAATCAAAAATATGTATGGCTGAATGCTTAAAATAAAATGTAAGAAATTGGGACTTATTGTTTATCGTATTTTCGTGAACATACCTGGCAGGTTATATTTTCTTTTTTAACATCCATTGGAGGGGGGGGGGGAATTTAATACCATATATTTAATACCCCATAGGAAATACAAGGAATGCGAGGTTTCTAAATTTTTTTAAATAAATTCAAAATTTTAGGGATATGCAGAGGTTTCAAGTTATAAAGAGTGAGGGGTATATTCACGAAAATATTCCACGCGTACAGTAACTGTCACTGATGAAAATTGGAATTGAGGTTTAGAGGTTTTCCCTTTCCACAGTTTAAATGTAAGTCCTCATAAGAAATTTCACAGGTATTGTGTACATAGAATATTATTTTGTTTATTACTTATTTTGAATTAGCATATCATAGCTAGATTTTAGTTGTTAAAAAAACTGACTAAATATTGAAAATAGTAAATAAATTCGGTAGCCTGGACTGAAACCAGATACCTTCAGGTTATTATGGAATTTTTTTTTTTTTTTTTTTACCATTTTCAATGTTTAATTATTAACTAATGCTCCTGGTCCTATTTTCCAATTATTAAAAAAAAATTTGATTACCATATTTACCCGAATATAAATTTTTTTTTTTCTTTCTGAAATCTGACTAGAAAAAAATGTTCTCTGTTTAAATTTGCATGTGGGAGGTAAAAAAACACTTGATCAGCATCATTTTTTTTAGATTAGGTCAGGCCAATTGCAGATACTAGATGTCTCTGTAAACAAGCATTTTAAGGATAATCTGAGACAGTTAAATACAGAATGGTTATTGGATGAGAAGCACCCCTTAACATCAACTGGAAAAATTAAAAAACATCTATTGCAACACTGGGTGAATAGATCCAAATCAGATGGAATGGCATTTCCAATGAATCAGTCATTAACGGGTTCACAAAATGGTGGTCTAGGACAATTGCCCCCCAAATCTCCGGCAAGCAGTCTAATTTAATACATTTTTAAAAAAATGTAATTTTGTTTTTGTTTTTCATATTGACAGACCATTACCTAAGGGTGGTGGCCTACATTTTCATTTCCCCCCCATCTGAAATCAACTTAAAAACTTATGATTCGAGAAGATGTGTTGAACGTTGAAAAAAAAAAAAATTCCATATGTGTGTATGTATAGTCCAAAAGACAAGTCGTTCCTCCTGCAATGGGTCATGTGGTCATGACCAATCACTCCTCCTGCCTTAGCCTCGTTGAGCGAGTCTTTTATTTGTCGTTCATATTTCCTGCTTAAAGTGTACTTTGTTCAACATGTACTCAAGCAAAATGTCAAAAAAGAAAGTACAGTATTACGATTCTTCCTTAGAAAATTAATTTTGCATTACAGTAATGGCAAAAAAAAAAGGCCCTTTTAATGGCCAACAGTTTAACAGTAATTCATTTAATATCAGCCTCAACATGAGGCTAATTTTCCTCTATCTGGTTTCCATGGTAACGCAGTGATTGACAATTCTTATGATTAGCCTGTTGGAATACATGTATTTATGTGATCAATTTTGTGTAGCTAACTCCTCCGAAACAGCAAGTAGTAGATACAAATGAACTTAACACACTTAAAGGGCTACTTAAATTGTGCCTCGACATTTTTTAAGTCAGTTGGTTAAGCCTTTTTGAAATATTTATTTATTTCTAAAAATTAGAAATGGCTACATCATTTATACAAGCGAATCAAAGTCAACAAATTTGACATAAAAGGACGCCTCTCATTGAGACGAATAATTTTTGTAAATGAATTATTTGAGTCCGATGAGCCATTTTGAGTTATAAAGTTTATCCCCCCCCCCCCCAATTTTTTCCATTTCTTTTTTACTTTTCATGACAAAGTGGAAGGTCTGTGTGAATGTATCATTCCACCATTTCAGGTTGTTTTGCATTTTAATTTGAAATTTCAAGCTATTCAGTTTAAAATCTAAATTCTTTCAGATATGGTAATAGAGATTCACTGACTTAATGTTAGAGTAAATAAATTCCTAGGGGGGACTTGTCTTATGGAGCAGTTGTCAGGATGGCAATTATCCAGATATCCAAAGAATGTTGTTTCTCAATGTGGGTGGCACTGAAGGCAACATTTTGAGAGGAAGAAGAGGAAAAAATATTCCAGTGATGAAGAAAGTGAATAACAAAGTTACATTTTTTTTTTTATTGAAGTTTTTTTTTTTTTTTTTTTTTTTTAATTCATGGTATTTAGTTTTTTTTAATTAGTTCAGTTTTGACTTGTATGTGGTATATAACATTTACTCTATATACAGTGGCATAGCATGTCTACTCATTGAAAAGCACAAAATTTCAGAATTTTTTTTTTCTTTTTTTCTTTACTATAAAAATGATAAAAAAAAAAAAAAGCGAGTGGGATCAGCTTAAATTCGGCGTCAGCATCTATTCGGGTAAATATGGTATTTAAATTTCAAAATCAGTCTTTAAACTACTTTATGAATACTTACTTGCTCTGTCACTGAATACTGATAGGTGCTGCTATTAGCAGAGAAGGTTTCAACGACTGTTGGCACAACTTGGATAAAATACTGGAACATCTGAAAATCTGTATGATAGTATTTATAGAAGCGATAATTATTACAATAATTAACAGGTAATAAAAAATTTACTTTTAGATGCAATTTTTTCATCTCCATCTAAAGGATCAACAATGCCTGAAGCTTGATCTCCAAAAGAGAAATGATTTATCCTGTGAGAAAAATTATAATCTGAAAAAAAATTCAAAACCTCAAAATGCCTTGTAACGTAATGGCAAAAAAAAAATATAATAATAATAATAATAATTCCATTTTAAAAAGAAAATAATTCGATATAAATATATTTTATAGAACTGATACAATGTGAACTTAATTCTGATCCAAGATCTCCAAAGGTGAAATTTTTTATACAGTCGAACCCTGTTATAACGAATCTGGTTAATACGAATTCTCACTTAATACGAATTGTTTTTCTGGTTCCTATTGCATTGAATGCTATTTTTTCATTTCCAGAGAATACAAACAAAATTTTGGTTCCCCAGAAATTCGTAATAATGGGGTTCAACTGTATGTTAATTTTAAGCGGTATAAACATGCATGTATCGAGCAAACTAGGAGGGAGGGATGCTCAGTTGGAAATAGCACTTCTAGCATGTTTGGAGAATATCAGAGGCGACAATCAAGTAAGCAATGCCAACTGCTGAAGGAGTGAAAGAAGTCATGGGAAAAAAGAAGACTGAAAGAAAAAAGCAGGAGTCATGGGTTCAGGATAAATTTGGCATAAACTGCCAATAAAAGTCTGAGGCACCAACTA
The DNA here is from genome assembly GCA_023313115.1 of Rhysida immarginata. Lineage (NCBI taxonomy): Eukaryota > Metazoa > Arthropoda > Chilopoda > Scolopendromorpha > Scolopendridae > Rhysida > Rhysida immarginata. Next base: position 2,539,080 of record JAHWFO010068719.1, on the reverse strand, counting down.
AGCTACAAACTTGTCAGACCATAGAGAGCAGTTTAAGAAATAGGATGCTGTCCACATTCCTTGGGTCGGGAGAGATACTCCTCTGGAATGATACCTTTGCGAGTTAGTAATCTGGATGTATTAGAGCTAGGGAGCTAAAATTTGGGGTTGGGGGTTGGGTACATAGACAGGTGCAAGCCTATCAATTTTCAGCCAATTCTATAAAGCATTTTCCAGAAATGGAAGTAGGGAAAGGTGAGCAAAGTGAATCACTTAATTTCAAACTATCATAATCACAAGAAGGATATTTTCAAATTGAAAGATTTATGGTTGTAGGTCCAAATTACTGCAAATTACCGGACAAACTTTGATAATTATCAGACAAACTTTTGTAATTATATAAATTTATTGCTGACTAGGCAAAACAAAATTAACTACAGGTCTTCCTTAATGTTAGTGCACCAAGGGTTCCTATTCTCTTTTAGAGAACACTATTACATTCTTATATACAGGGTGTCTCATATCTTCAGAGTCAAGATTCTACAGATGGTAGAAAACTGTAAATGGAATATTTTGAGATAGGAAACCACTGGTCGGAAATGAATATTTCAGGCATAACAAAATCTTGAAGAGTAATATGCATGAGGAACATTTTTGTAAGCTGCTCATTTGCATAGCAACAACTTTTAATGCCACTGGCTTGCAAAACAATAAACAACACCTATGTTTCCTCATGGCAACATTGCTTTGTGTTTCCAGTTTATGCCTTATTGTTGAAGATGGAGCGTTACTTGTCATAGCAACTTGCAGACATACATTTTGTGTATGGTACAGCAGAATGCAGTGCCTGGAAAACCAAACAGATGTACAGACAAAAGTTTCCAATTTGTAAGAAATTTCTTGCCATGGATAGACTGAGTCTTTCAAGCCATGGAGAGCCAGCCAATGTGCTAAATAAAGATCTGTTCACACACCAGACTTTGAGGAGATGGTGTTGGATCATGTGGCAGAGGCATCATTAATAAGTGTCAATAATCTTATTATGGAGGTGCATTATATGAATACAAATTGTTTTGTATGAATTAAAAGACTGCTGTTTGCTTTTAAAACAAAAACTTCTTCCAAAAATATTCCTCACATGTATTATTTGTTCAAGATCTTGTGGTGCTTGAAATATGGATTTTCAAACATTGGTTCCTACCTCAAAATACTCAGTTTGCAATCCTCTACAGAAGGTTGATTACGATCTATGGTAATGATTTGGAGGAAAAAGTTTACGAAGAAAACCAAGTTCTCCACCAACGATCATATTCTATTTGGTGACCTTGGTTGTGGACTATTGCCCTGCACCATATGTTCCACATCACTGTAGAAGAGATGTCTGGAGAACAGAGACTGATATTTCTGTTTGCAGGTTTTTCAGAGACCCTCAATGGATTTTGGAAGGCATCGAGAAAGGGCTCGTTTCAATAATCCAAATTCACAGGAATCCATCAGGAATGCATCTGGGGACTTGACAAGGATATCATGAAAGGGTATAACATGAATTTTAATTTCATCTTCCAAATCCAACATAAGCTGAACGGGTCGAGTTAGATGTATGGCTGGTGGCTTTGTTTTGATGCAGCCAAACTTTGCTTTTGTCCTCTCCAAAAAATGCAGGGATTTCTTCCTGGTAAATTGGACTAAGAACATGCTGTTGACAGTACAGGAAATTAACCTTAGCCTTTCTGTCCACTCTTCCGATTGTGACCTTGCCGTTGTACGAGTATCCCGCAATCACCATAAATCCTTTTGAAAAAAGTTTCCTTACATTTCTTGGACCTTTTGATATGACTTCTCTTCATGTGGACAGTAGAAAATTGTGGAGGTAAACGTAGGCTTCATCCAAACTGATAACGAATGTACTTCCATCGTTCTGCTGCGAGGTAACCCTCATAGAGCCTCTGACAGTTCCTCTTCCTATCTGCGATGTATTGTGGCAGGAGCTTATGAACACGACTCTTGTGACGCTTTTCTAGTTGCAAACCTTTGTTTATTATTTTATTTATGGTAGCCTGTAAAGTTCTTACAATGCTTGCGATCCCTTGCTAGGTTGCTGGATTTTCACACAGGACAAGCTGCTTGACCTTTTGAATGACCTATGCAAAAACCAATGTGGTTTTTGGCTAGTGGGAATGCGAGCATTTTGTTTTTCTGGCCAGTTGGAATTAACCCTTCCTGGGATTTTCCTTTTCCATTCAGTACTGCCAATATGCCTTTTTTCTTGAAATAGAGAAATTTCCTGTTTTATATGTGCTATAGCAGAAAAGCTGTAATTAGCACCAGAAAGAGCAGTAATGTACCCTTCCCAGTAAGGTCTGATTTTTGGAGACATTTTTTCATGACATTTACTGCTTTCGAATGAAACAACAATGCAGATGTAATAGCATAGTTTCACATGCTTTCTATCACATGTAGGTGACCCGCAGCATTCATGCAATAAATCGTTATGAAAGATCGTAATCAACCTTCTATATCATCTGTAGAATTTTTAAAATACCTAATTCCCATGTTTAACTTACCCTATACATGAGATTTTTTCACCGGGTTTTTTGCTAAACCCACATTTTACATGATGCTCTACAACTTTCTAAATAACACATGGGTCTAACCCCTACCCCTACAAAATTAAAATTTTCAAAATTTACCCCTTCACCCCCAGGGATGCAAAATGTTTTTATTCTGAATTAGGGGACATTAAAACTAAATAATCAATGTTCATTCCCCCCCCCCCCCATCTGTACCCCTTGAGCCGTTATTTGGACCTAAAGACGGGACACCAATTATGAAACACCCTGTATACAGGGTGACGAAAAACAAATAGTAGATAATGATACACATAATAGATCATGGTATAGTGATGCATTTTGTCCCTATGAACATGGAGTCGGAACTCCCCCATTTTAGAGATATGGGGGAGAGAAAAGTGGATTGCTTCCCCAGGAAGGTGGCGCTTCCTGGCATACAGGGAAAGGCTACCACACTACATAAGACAAACAAACAGGACATTTTCGTACGTCCAGGAGAAAAGACAATTTAATACACCTGTCTCTTACAAAAGGTGGACAGTAAGGGAACCAGTTTCCCGCAGTCGTCGATGGATTCTGGGGAGTATTCGTGCGTCAGGACAACACGGCGTGGGAAACGTTCACGATACAACTGTCGAGCTGCTGCACTGTTGCCATTAGCAGAACCATACGTCAAATGCATGTCAGCCAGTTCTTCATGGGTGGTACATCGTGCGATCACACGTAGAATCGTTCACTGCATGCCCTCTTGATTTCAAACTGGAGTGTGCGTGTATGGACAGTCGTGTGACTACTAGAAACTGAATGAAGACAACCTTGCAACCTTATTTGCATTTACTATGGACCTGTCCAGTACGTATTTCCACTGTGCGACGATATTTCCCTGTATACCAAACAGCCACCTTGCCGGGGAAGCAACCCACTTTTCTCTCCTCCATATCGCTAAAATGAGGGAAGTTCTGACTCCATGTTCATAGGGACAAAATACATTACTATACCATGATCTTTGTGTACCATTATCTACCATTTGTTTTTCGTTACCCTGTATATAGGGTAAGTCAAACATGGGAATTAGGTATTTTAAAAATTCTACAGATGATATAGAAGGTTGATTACAATCTTTCGTAACGATTTATTGCATGAATACTGTGGGTCACCTGCATGTGATAGAAAGCATGTGAAACTATGCTATTAGATCTGCATTGTTGCGTTTCATTCGAAAGCAATAAATGTCATGAAAAAATGTCTCCAAAAATCAGACCTTACTGGGAAGTACATTACGGCCCTTTCTAATGTATTCTTAAAAATAACCAGTATCATTTAAGAATACATAATTTAACTTTAGTTCATATGTAACCTTTATTAAAAATGCACATTCACATCGTAACACAGATACTTCAATTTCAAATACACTTTTCCTGCATCACTAACAAAGAAAAATAACGTAATCTTAGAAAATAAACAAACACTGCCATTATTTCTTTTACAATAAAGAAATGCAAATTACCATAATAACAAAGTCTTTCTGATCAAGCAAAAATCAAATTTGTTATCTAAATACAGATTATTTTTTGTTACTTTACTGTACGTGTATAAATGATTTTTTTAACCAAACAAACAAATGCCCGACTTACTGGATAAAAATATACGAGCCTTGTCCGTAAAGTAAGTACCGTTTCGTTCTACTGCCACCACAGCGCTAGTGTCGCAGTTCCGAGCATGCACACTCGTCTCTCTGGTTCATTATCTTCGCATTAATGCCATTACAGCCGGATTGTGTTGTGTTTACATTTGTTAGTGATCGATGTAAATGTTTAAGACAATTTCTGAGCCCGTGGACTGTGAAGTGTGTTCTCCAATATAGTTTTTGAACGCAAAGAATGTTAAGCCAGCTGAAATTTATCATCAACTTGTAGAGATTTATGGGGAAAATGTAATGACTGACAGAATGGTGAGAAAGTGGGTTAGGCAGAATGGTGAGAAAGTGGGTTTAATGATAGACCGAGCACAGAGTGGGTGACCTTCTGTTGTCAATGATGATTTGGTTGAAAAAGTGAATGAGAAAATTCGTGAAAACAGACAGTTCACAATAAGAATGCATTTTAATGAGTTTCCACAAATTTCAAAAACTGTTTTGCATGAGATTGTCAGAAATCGCTTGCCGGCCAGGTGGCCGAGAGGCCTAGGCCTTCTAGGTCTCGAGTCTGCCTGGTCGTGGGTTCGAATCCCGCCGTGGGCATGGATGTTTGTGTTTTTCCCGGGCTGCATACAGATATAACTTATGTAAAAGGCACAAAATGACCTTAGTAGTCGACGCCAAAAATTCTAATAAACCAACCAACCAACCAAACCAGAAATCGCTTAAATTCACTGGCGGCATCTTTCTATGAAGAGGGCATAGAAAAGTTTGTTTCCCACTACGACAAATGTCTGAACAATGGTGGCAACTATGTAGAAAAATAGTTTAAGAAATGCTCTTTCATGTAAAAATAAATTTAAGTACTTTTGGCAAGCTTGCTTAAAACAGCCACCAATTAATGTGGCTACTTAAGCATGGTCCCAAGGCAGCCATATTAAGCGGCGACTACTGTATTAATAATTATCTACCATTTTTTCTCATTGAATTAACATTATAAATACTTTGGTTCATCAAACCCACCCATTTATTTGCAAATTTTGCCCCCCCCCCAA
>JAHWFO010068719.1:2477290-2533740 GCA_023313115.1 Rhysida immarginata | reverse complement strand
AAAAAAAAAAAAAAAAAAAAAAAATTGTTCCTTGCACTCATAGGACTATTTCCAACAAATTACATTTGTTCTTTGAAATTTTTCAAGCACAAAGTACATATACGTGCATACAGGATATTATATTTCTATTTTTCTTACTGAACAACTGCTGGTATGGCATATTGATATGTTCCAGCTGAAACAGAGCCCTGTTAATAAGGAAGTAATGGGTAAATTAAAACCAAAGCGTTACCAAGCAAGTCTTTACAGTTAAAAGATGAATAAGAAAAATTATCGTTTATGTCCTATTAAGTGTTCTTTTCATGGGCCAGCTTTATATTTAATATTACAAGGGCGTTTTGAAAAGTAATGCCTCCATGGCTGTAACTTTTTTATTTGTTAACCGATTTTTTGTATCTTATATCACATTTGTCCTCTATGTAATGCACTATTCACTTTTCGACATAGTCCCCATCCCTTTCCACGCATTGCGCCAATGCGTGACTAGTTGGGTGAACCCGTTGGAGAGGAATTCCGGAGTTGTTGTCGACACCAGGATTGAATGGCAACTTTGGACCCTCTTCTGGAGTACGATAACGTCCGCCCGCACACGAGTCACCACACACCAGAGGCGTTGCAGTGCCTACAGTTCAAAGATGAATGAAGTTCAAAGATGAAAGACTTTGCACCTTGCCACTTTCACTGCTTCCCAAAGAAGAAAGAGCCCCTAAAGGACATGAGTTGGTTCTGACGGCACGGTAAACACTGCCATTCAATCCTGGTGTCGACAACAACTCCAGAATTCCTCTCCGACGGGTTCACCCAACTAGTCACGCGTTGGCGCAATGCGTGGAAAGGGATGGGGACTATGTCAAAAAGTGAATAGTGCATTACATAGAGGACAAATGTGAGTATAAGATACAAAAAGAATTTTGAAAATCGGTTAACAAAAAAAAAAGTTACAGCCATGGAGGCATTACTTTTCAAAACGCCCTTGTATTAACACATTGTAACTGTCAATTTTTAAATTAAGAGGTCAGCTATAACAGATACCAAATCTCTCAATTCAGAATTACCCAATAGCTCGGAAATGTTTCAGATACTGGGCAACAGGATAACACCCGGCCACGTATGTCACGCCTCTTTATTTTAGGTATTTTATTGGGAATTTTTAAAAATAATTTATTGACTATTATTGAATTAACAAAGGGATTCGTCAGCCTTGTTTTCTTGATGTTGAAACTTTGTCAATAAATTATTAAAAATGCTTATTAATAAATAATGCATATACCCAAGCCATTAATAATCTGCAAATCCAGTAATGTAAACAGATTTGTGTCTAAACAATAAAAAAATTGATTTTCAGAAGTTTCACAGTATCTTAAACTTTCAATGTGAGAAAAAACATCTCTCTTTAGTGTTTGTGTTAAGTTTTAATGATAAACCTAATGATAACCATGATTCTATCTTGAATTTAAAGAACTTGAATAAGAAGAGCGTATGCTACCTACTGGATTTAGGGAGATGCATAACTGTAAAAGTTTCCTAGATCACACAGGAGGAAGAATTATTGCTTGTCTACATCTTCAGAAAATTCGGTGAAGCAGAAATCTCTGATGGCCTCATATTCCACATTCTTTCTCATCTAGGGAAAGAATCGTGCTAGTGGTCTGCGCATTTGTATGAATCGATGGGGTCTTGATGGCAGTAAAAACCTTGATTCAGGGTCTCCTTAGCTGACGCTCCATCATCAAGGGCCCTGTTGCCTAAAGATTTAGCATTCAATCGATTCCGTTTCAGGTTCCGTCACTCCTTCACAGTCATTTCCTTCACCTTGTTCGAACACAAGTTAAAGCCCTATTCTGTATTCTGCTGGAACTCAAATCATATAACTGTTGATGAAGTTTATTCTGCTCTTTATTGACGTCGGGGACTGAAATTGTTGATGTGTCACTTGAATAATTTCCCTTTGTATTCTATGATGTAATGAAGATCACCACTATGGTAGGCAATAGTATCCAGGTTCCACTTATCTAGGTGATTGACACCTCCAGAGTTTGGTAATTCAAGTGTCATTTTTGAGGTAATGTCTTGGGGTTTTGTTTAGTCTACATATATGTATATATTCCATCCCTGGAAATAGTTAGGTTGGGGGTTCATCTGTAACTGCATGTGGTATTAATCAGTATTATTGGAGAAATTCAGATGTTCCTCTGCAGATCATGTTGAGAATTGCTCATAGCTTTCAACACATCTTTGACTCTTTGTAATGCTTGACTTGTCCATTCATAGCCAGGTAGTATGGGTGCTGTCATTTTATGGATTCCGCTATTCTACAGGAACTGTTTGAATTTGCTGGCTATGGACTGTGGTCCATTGTCTGATATGACAGAGATGGGCACTCCTTATGATACAAAAGCTTCTTCAGCAATTATATAGTGTCTGTGGTGGTTGTTGAAGAGGTTGTCTTAACTTTGAGTCACTTACTACAGTAGAACCCCATTAATACAAGTTTCAAGGGACCGAGCAAAAAACTACGTATTATCCAGGATTGAAAGATTCCGCTTGCTACTTAATTTTTTCTTTGTTTTTAAGAAGTGTTAACAGAGTTGTATAGGGAATATTAAGCGTCTTTGCCAACTTTGGCCTCTTCATGGTTGATTTTTTTGCATTATCCAAAATGTCTATTTTCTGGTCCAGTGTAAGATCGTTGCATTTTCCCTTCTGAGATGTAGACATGTCAATAATAAAAATGAAACCGAACAAAATAGAAATGCTAACAAGAGTGATATAAAAAGGCTGTGAATAGGATTGTGAAGGACTGAAATTCTGAATATCTTTTATCAGGAACATACACATTGAGAAGAAATCAAAATTCGAAGCTATGGAAGAACACTTGAGTCATGTCCAATGGAACTAATCAGAATTCACAGAACATCACTGAATATTGCAAAACTAAAAAAATATTTGCAACCACATTCCTAGAATGAAATTTCTTATGTATTATCTGGGATCAGAGGAAAAAAAATATGTATTAACTGGGAGAATTTACATGGAAATTGCATTCATGATGTAGAGACCAAAGGAAAATGATGTATTAAGCAGGATCACGTATTAAGCAGTTACGTATTAATGGGTTCTACCGTATATACATTCACAATGATGAGCAGCATCATATATAAGATTCTGATTCATGTCCTTTAAGTAGTTAATTACGTATTGTTTCCCTCAGCTATGTTTAATGTAATTATTTGTAATGTTGATATATTTGGATTAAAATTATTTTTAGTAGCTAATTTCTTTTTTTTTTTTTTTTTACTCTATTTGAATATTATTCAATATCTAGGTTTTTGATACATTATCATCATGATATTTTCTATGATCTTTCTACAGGATTAGTCAAAATTAAAAACTAAATACTAGAAACCCAAAAGAGAAGATAATAATTGAAGAAACTCTTCAAACATATCGTAATTACAAATAGAAAAAGGAAGGATAAAAATTCCGTGACCTGAACTCGAACCAGGGATCATGCCTTGCGCTGGAACCAATCTTACCAATTGAGCTACTACAGACGAGAACAGCCAAGCTGTTACAATATATCCATATGGACTTCCATGAGGCCTAAATCAGCTCAATAGGCAGATCAGCCCACTGACTCGCAAATCGGGAATCCTCCTTACCCTTAAAACAACTTTGAAGACTTTTTGAAAAGCAAGGGCTTACGGCATGTTTCTTAACATTTCTAATATAAAAAAAAGACAATTAAGGGAACCATCCTTACCTTTGTCATTCAAAAACACAGCAAAATGAGCATGGCCACGCGGAAAAGGAATAGATCTAAAAATAATTTGAATTATAGTTAAATAAAAATAAATTACATTTTTTAATTTATGCATCACTTTAAATTGTTATACTCCTGTGGCCAACAGCTCAATATGGGATAATGATATACGAGGGTTGGAAATTTAATAATGATCACAATGATATAGATTAGCACAGAAAAAGTGTACCACAGATTCCCTTTTTCAATCCCTTAATGGTTCCCGGCATTATCCATGACCTTTTCCCATCACCATGATTCTATCATTAGCCCCAGATCTGTTGATGTCACAGACGGACCAGTGGACTGCATGCATAACGTTGTGAACTGTGTGGAAATTAATGCATGCAGGGTTTCCTTAAGTTGAGGAAATAAATCAAGGTCACAGAGACTAAGCTCTGGTGAGCAGGTCACAGACAATACCAACCACATGACAACAGGCATTGTCATGGAGGATAATGGGTAAAGTGGTGAGAAAATAATGCAGTTTTCTCCATAAGACTTCACAAAAGTTGTGTTGCAAGAAATGTGAATTGTATGCAGCATTTGCAGTTTGTTCATTGGGTACTTCGAAAGCAAGGAGCAAATCATTGCAATAAGCACGACTCTAATGTTTGTGGGGTTCTCATGCAGTTTCTTTGGATGTGGAGAGCTGTAATGATGCCGCTCAGATTGACTTCGTGAGTGTGTCATGTTTCATCCAAGGCAATGATTTTTCATAGAAATTGGTCCCCTTCAAAATGTAACATTCCAGCTGGATCCTAACAGTCTTGTAATGCTTCAATCTCCGTAAAAGCATGCTGAAATTTTTTGCTTTGTAGCGGTTTCTTAAGGATTTTAAAAATGGTTGTATGACTGGGATCAGTTCCACAAGCCATCTCAAGAGCAGTCCATCGACGATCGTGGGTCAGCAAGTCAGAAAGGGTTATCGCTTGTGCATCTGAAACAGCAGGTCGTCTAGGCCTACGCTCGTCATTCACATTCTCACGCCATGTTTGAAAGTGATCACCCACTTTCTAATCATACTATACAATAATACATCATCTCCACAGGCTTCTTGCAGTTTCAATTTTAAGCCAAGAACGCTGCTCTAATTTGGAAAACATATTTCTCCACAGACTTTCTCTTCTGAACAGAATGTGCATGTGCATTACATCGTGGTTGGAAGATATCAATACAGTTTAGGATCGCACATATCACCATTCTCCTCCAAGACTGCTGTGATGACTATTAAATTTCTAGTCCTCGCTTAAATAAGGACAATCAAAAAATTAAAATGTTTAAAGTGATTAAAATAAACTATGTATTGACATTTGTTGAGCATCATAATAATTTCAATTAAATGTACTACTACATGAAACAAAGGAGTGGATTAGAATTATTTGCATTCTTTTTTAATGGACACTTAAGTTGAAGCTTTCTTATCATCCGAGATTCTTCTTAAGGTACACAAAGTTCTCTGTTGGATTCTGGTTGACAGAACTTTTATTAACCCGGCGTCACTCGCGCCAAATTTTATAACAGCACTACCCGCGCTGCGGTGTTTACACCGCACTTTTTAAAAGTGATTTTATTTGATAAAAAAAGAACTCAGTGCAATTTTATTTGATAACTCAAGATATTGCAATTTATGACCACATATATGAATTAGAAGAAAATAAGTGATTTTAAAGTGATTTTTAAGAAATCATGTTTATGTCAAAGATTTACTTACATGACTGCTCGCGCAGCGGTGTTTGCACCGCAAAGTGAGACCAAGCGTAGAAAACATAGCTTTAATGTTCATTTTCGATAAAATGAATGATATCAACACCGGCGCTATCTGTTGCCAATATGTTGTACTTGAAATACATGGAAGTAATCACAAGCTAGCGCCTCTGTATGATGAGCTATATCAAAAGAATCAAAAAGTGCGGTGTAAACACCGCTCGCGCGAGTGACGCCGGGTTAATATATAAAAATATAGAAAAAGGAAAAAAAAAAAACTTGGTTTATGTTTGTTTGCTTGCATGTGTGAACAATCAGTCCGTCGTGTTTGTGCCAACCATTGGCTGGTCGTGTTTGCATGTTGCATCAACAATGGTTGATGAAATTAATACATGCCGTAGCTGACAAAAAAGACAGGCCCTGGCACTAGGGGTACTGGGAATACTTTTAAATCGGGCACAAGCACTTTTGTATAGACAGACCCAACATTTATAACTCTAGCATCTTTTGCTCTCAAGTTATTCGACCGTTTTGGGAATTTCCTCTACATCTTGTATAATCAAGATAGACAATAGTCATACGGCCTCTCATACAAGTAAAGAGTTTTGTATTTTTTTTTCCTGTGTCTCATTGCTTTTTCAGTGAAAGCAGTGTGCCAAGCACAGAAATTTCTATTAAATTTGAAAAGTGGCAAACAAACAAAGGGGACAAGATAGATTTTCTCTTCCTTTGTTCGTGAACCAAGCAGTAATGGATAAAAAGGAGAGGAAGTAATAAGAGGGGGGAGTCTGTGGCCTGGTGGGCTTTCACTTAAACACAATTTCAGTGAAGTTAAGCAACATCAGGCACGGCTAGTCACTGGATGGACAGCTCATCAGTGACTCAGGATCTTCACCCCCCCCCCCCCCCCAGCTGCTGTGACCATCATACAGCAGTCGTTAGTCCAGGTCCATCCAGAGACCCAACTCATTGGCCTCAGGCCATACAGGCTCTGGATGGACGTATTGGATTATGAAGAATTAAAAAAAAAAAAAAATTCTAAAGAAGGATTAAAACTGGCTGTTGTTGCCTTGATCTAAATCAAGAGATAGTTCCTTAGCTTGACACACTGATCTATGGAATGCAGTCTAACTATCAAATAATTATTTAGAGAGTTTCAATATAAATTTTTGCATAAATTAAAATTATTCAAAAAATTACAGGAAAGCACATACTCACTTTCCAGCTGTAATATGAAAGTTGCCAGCAACTTTGTTCACTAAAAGGCTACCATGCAAACGACAGGCATCAGGTTCCGTATTAGGTATTTTATCTCTAAAAAATTGACAAAAAAATTAAATACTTTATGATTTTATTCTAGAGAATATATAAAAGAAGGCTTTATTATAAAATAAACATAGTGCATTTAAACAAATTTAATCAAATGCCTTAATTAATGGCTAGATGCTATTATATTTTAATTTATCAATGGTGAGTAAACATGGACTTGCTAAAAATATGCAAATTTTTGATACCAAATTTTGGATACCAATGCAACATCTCTAATGTAGAAGTACTTCAGGTTTAGCTATAGCTCAATACTACTGAGGTAATGATCAAAAAAGAGAATCAATGAGTACGGTAGGTTAAGTAGGTGAATTTATTTATTCATTTATTTAAAAAGGGTTGAACTCTTACAATGAGCTCTATCCAGAGCCTGTATGGCCAGTGGGCTGACAAATGTGGTCTCTGGAGGAAGTGTTAAATTACAGTTATTATATTACAGAATATAGCATGGGTTACAGAGATATAAGGGGGGGGGAAAAAAAAAAGAGAAAAAAATATTTTTATAACTATTATTTGGTAATTGTTTCAAAAACTGAAAGCAGAAACGATACAATGGCAAAGTGTGATCTTAGGTAAGAATCTAGAAAAGTGTTTTAAGATGCCTTGTAATGGCTTTGCATCGACAGCTTAAATCCTAGTTAACATAATAAACAAAACAAATGGATACACATGTAAAACCTAATAAAACATGAGATGAGACAGAACTACAACTCTATAAAAAGGATGTAGCAAAATGTGAACAAAAAATTTTTAATCAACTCCCTTTTATTAATTATTCTTCATAAAAGAGTAATGCCACCAAAGATTTATTAAAATGTCCCTAAATGTACAATGGAATGATAATTTCAAGGACTGAAGTCCACACACATGACATTTAAATGGTATATTCCTCGAACTGTGAGACACAATTAGCAATGCAGTGACAAAAATTTTCAGCAGGAAATACAGATGATCACGAAAATGATCACAATGATTAGCATGTTGTTACTACTTATTTTTTCTGTAATGCCATGAGAATGTATACAAATTTCCCATAATACGGCATACAGTGGTACCAAAAGCTCAAAAGTTGGAAAAAACTATTAAACACATTTGGAATGTAAATTGGGATGAATATGAAAAAAATATTAAAAAAATTCTAAACTCGAATGTATGGCCCAGGGTGAATTTTTGAAAATTATTCACCTTAGATATCTACAGGCTGAAATATAAGGAGACTAGAAAAACTTTCCAAAACCATGTTAACTTCTATCCAAGATATATAGATATTTTCGACAAATCATATAGCTATTCTAATCCCATACCCATTCTCACTCCTGAGATCCACTGAAAATCCTATGTAACCCTTTTGTGACATCTCACTAAGAGATGATTTTCTCAGCAATCAGTGCTAAATTGTTTACAAGACAGAGGCAGAATTTTTAGAAAAATTTCTATCTGATATTCTTAGAAAATTAGGTAATCGGGAAAAAAGCCAAAACATGAACGTGAATAAGGAAAAAAATGAAGAATGATACACGGTACTTTAAAGTGATACTACAGCTACAGACTTTAAAGATGATGATTTTTAAAAGATATTTATAACAGGGTATGTACTATCAAATGGCACCATCATTGCAGAGGCAAGTGGAGTTCATAAAAAAAAAAATTAAAAGTCCAACATCTTGATACACTGTGAGCCATGATGTTTGAAAGTGACAATCATTATTTATTCGGCTTCTTTTTGTTAAAAAAAAAAAAAAAAATATATTATAAAGTTAGATTCTTAAACACCGGTATGCGTACCGGGCATACAAAGTAAGCGATAATGCAATTTCATTAAAGCGATTTTTTTTTTCATACTTTCCATAATTTTCAGAAAAAATATGAGGATTGAAATTTCATATTGAATAAAAAAAAAAAAAAAAAAAAAAAGGGTTAATTTTAACTATCCGCACAAATCGCAAATGGTTGTGCACTTGCGTTTTTCGCAACTTTTTGTGCTTTTTTTCTTTCAAGGCTTGAGAGTGAGATTATCCTAGGAAACTTTTAACTCCCTTTCTGACCATGGTGTAATACTAGCCGCCACTTCTACAATACTAGTATGCGGATGTCATCGCTCCGCTCCAGCGCCCCCTTTGCAAATTGGTTACAGGGGGCAGTTGGTTTCCCCTCGGCCGGTTACAGGAGGCTAATGATCCGTATTTTTTTAGTGATCCGTTTTGCGAAAAATTTTGCGTTTTTTTGCGGTTTCTTAAGATTGGACTTGCGATTTGTGCGGACAGTTAAAATTAACCAAAAAATGGTTACAAAAAAATTAAAAAAAAAAACTGCAATTTCTATTTTGGAGTTTTTTTCCCGCTTCGGCATCACTGTGCAGCGTCCAGAGTTCTTCACAGTAGGAACAAATATTTTCATATATTCATTTGTAGCCAATAGACCGAAAGCAATTATATCAGATGTTCCAACTGTTTCCAAATTTACCGCTTGTGTACATAGTATACTGAATTCTTCACTTTGTTAATAGTAACGAACAATGCCATCTTGTCCTGGTATGCTCAGCCATATGCTTCTCTTGTTCTTGGCCATCAACTCAATACATGTAATAATGTTCAAATGATTTCTAGGTATTGTCCACCCTGACAATAAGTATTTTGGTTTGAAGATTTAAAAAACTGAATTTATTTATTTGTGAAAAATTGAAGCCTGCATATACATGTATTTATATTAGAACATATTACTCACTTTCTCCTAAAGTTTCAAAGAGATTCATTCTGTATTAAAGGGCAACTGACAGCAAAAAAATTTATCACCTAATCCATTCTTAATGCATTGAGGAATGGTAGTACAGTCTTACAACAGTAAGCATCTATAGTCAATTCAACTTTACTTAAATCGAAAGAGTAGAACATTAATATCATGCCATATTCAAATTTTTTTAATTTGAACCCTAAATGTGTGAAAAAATGAAAACTCCAAATGCAATTTCCAATAGTGGGGCATCCATCTTGGTGATACCAACGGAGTCATGTTTTTCGCACATTTAGGTTTGAATTAAATTTTTTTTAATATGCCACGATGTTATTAAATAAAGTTACATTGACCGTAGAATTGTCCTGTAATTACTGCATAAATAGTTAGCTAAAGAGTAAGCTATTTTCCAAAATGAAGTGTAGGGGAGAGTGGGGTTGGTTCGGACGAAAATCAAATTTTTTTTCTCCTTGTGGGTTAATCATGAACCAAAATGTGTATATCATATTTTGTACTCTAAACCTTTCTTCATTTAATTGTATATGTGATTTTTCAGTAGTCACACGATAATCTATATATTTATATATTTTAAAAAACCTCTGCAATGTCCGAAGCAACCCCTAGATGTGGGGTTGCTTCAGACTATCGCGGGGCTGTTTCGGATAAACTACTTTTCGCCATTTTAATGAAATACAAGGTAACTTTATTATCAAAAGAGCACGAAAATGTTATCACAACTTGCCTAACATTATCACATTATAAAAAAAATCACAATCACTTGACTAGCAGCTTTATTTCATTTAGAAGCAGGGCTAGCAGACGTGACATTTCTACTGCACTTTCATTTTCTGTATCTTCCGGTGCTCGCTTCATATCTTCCCTGGAAGGAAGATCTTGCCCTCTTTTCCTTTTCTAAGTTCTAACCGAATGCATCCGAACCAATCCTCTTTGTTGTGTCCCAATCAACTCCATCACGCCAAAAATCAAATAAAACCTTGTTAAGGCCTAACGACACACATGGCTGAAATGAAACTGCAACACGCTTAAGTATAGTACTGTCCCTCAGGAATAATTGTCTAACTGTTAACATTTCTCGCATAACCTCTCTACAAATTCACGAACAAACCTACCTCAAAATTTTTTTTCACACTCCCGAAAACAAATTTTATTTCTTATTTACTTACCTTTGCTCGTTCTGGCGAATAGATTTTCATAATCTGTATAGTGCCGCACATTAGGGATAATTTTTTAGGCAGCCTGCGAATAGTTTCGACTGAAAAAATCGATTTGTTCGAACCAACCCCACTCTCCCCTATAATTAAAGAAAACTGACTATACAGTCAGACCTCAGAAATTCGCGTTTCCTGATTTGTGAATTCACAGATCTGCAAAAATTTCATTGGAACTGAACTTATTTGCATCCGTGATTTTTTTGCACATCCACGAAATCCTCGAAAACCTTACAGAAGTATCTACGTTTAATTTTCATAGTAATTTAAAAGTTTTCAAGCATTTAAGCTTTCCATGTTGGATAATGTGACAAATATCTGTTAGGCGAAACTGTGGCTTTATTTTTACATCAAATACTTATTTTTTTATTTATTTAACTAACTTTTAAAACGAAATTAAAATGTGTGGGAGCATTACCGGGGTTAAATTTAAGGTTTAAACTAATAGAAACAAGCATATATAATCATTTTATGACCCTACTAAATATCCTCGAATCCTCTTCATTCACGACGGGTTCTGGAACCCACCCTTGCGAATGTCTGAGATCTGACTATATTGTGATATTTGAATTTATTACCCCCTCCCATCCTAACATTTCAAAGGTGCACATAAACAGTGTTTATAATCTTATGAATAAAATTGTTACAATTTCTCCTTGTTTTATAATCTTTCTGAAAAACGTAAAAACAAAATGTTCTGCAGTGTTGCTCCTTTTATGTTTACTAATGCTACAAAAAAGAGAGTAAAAACTAGAAACAGTGAATAAAAATCTACAACGTCATCATCACATGAGTGAGAGCTGCTCTGTGGTCAAGTCATGATATGATGATGTACATGTTAAGAAAAAAAATTAATCTTTGAAATTAAATATACAGTAATTCATAAAATCATGGTGGTATTTGAAAAATTTTTGGACAGAATTTATTTTTTCAACATCCTCTATTATATTTGCACAAAGTTATATCTGTCAAATTTTGAAGTCGGTTGCATATGAACTTCCTGAAAGATTTAATACAAGTTAAGTCAACACATATAAGTCGCAAAATGAAATATTTTCAAATTGCTGCAATGTGAAATTGTGCTATGAATATCAGTCGTTGCAATGATCCTTTATCAAGTGTCGGTGTAGCTAGCAGCACCATTATATAACGTATACGGTTCTAGTCACCATGTTCTCAAGCTGCAGCGAGTCATTCGAGTGTCAAGTGGGTATAATGGTGGATGTGTTAGCTGATTGTATCCAAGATGAACAATGAGGCATAATTCGATTTCTGTGGGCACAGGGCAAATCTGCTGGGCAAGTGCACAAGGAAATGTTACTTGTTTATGGTAACTGACGGATGTAAGGAGAGAAGGACGAGACACAAGAAATTATTATTTATGGTAACAAATTTTTATCCAGATGGAGTTCTTCTGTTGGATGACAACATTCGTCCACACAGTGCCAATCTCACAGTGGCTCACAGAGTCCCTAGGTTGGGAACGACTGGAACACCCATCCTACAGTCTGGATTTGGCACCATCCGACTTCCATCTCTTCGGCCCACTGAAGAAACACCTGGGTGATCACTGGTTCCAGGAGGTCTATCGGGAGGTTATCAGCCGGCTCAACACAAACCACAAACATTCTTCGCTGCTGGTTTTGAGGGATTTGTGAAATGCTGGGACAAGTACCTAAATGTTCTCAGAAGATTACGTTGAAAAATAAAACTAATTTCATCCGGTAACTATTTCAACTTTCATTTCATGCCATTTTGCGACTTATATATTGATATTAAGAAAAGCTTTCTTCTATTAAATGCTCAAATATTTTGTCTTGTGGAAAAAAAGTTTAAGTTAATATGTTTACCTAACCAGTTTGGTATAGAATTAAGAATAAATTTCCAGTAATAGCATAGAACAAATTAACCCTGTTATTATTACCAATTATTAAATAATTAAAGAACATTATTGCTACCTTTTTGGTATGTCACTAAATAAGCTCTGATATCCACTCTTCCACAAAAGTTCTTGAAGAGCATAAAACTCTTGCTGAATGTAATTATTAACTTGTTTCAAAGAAGCCCAATGAATTCTTTGGGAAGATGTCATTTCAAACCATGTTGGCTCTTCTTCCAGTTCTCCAAAACTAATGGTATTCTCATTTGTAACATCTAAAATATCTGCACCTATTGCTGAAAGATATTAGGATGGGTTCATATATCTACTAGAACAGCAAATACATTTGTTAAAATTTACAATTTCTGATAACAAATTAAAAGAAATAAAGTTCTTTGACAAAGAAATATCAACACAACATGAAAAAATTAGGTGATCATGATCAGACTTCATGTGCAAATATCTTTCAATATACGTATATACAACTGGTCAAAATTTCCTAGACGTGTTTGGAGAAATTTCAGACAGTCAAGGACACACTCTCCGACAACAGGGAATTATATCTAGGTTAACATTTTACCTGACAGCCAGACCATGTTAGTATTTTTCTTTGGCACACCTACAGCACCTTGAGACCTTCTACGACTTATTGTGGTACCATTCCTTTTGTGATATCTGGAGATTACTTTTCAACAAGATAATACCCAATAGACTAGCATGCCCACTCTATGTTTGCAACACACTATTTTGGCCAGTCAGCTAGCCAAATTTATGCTAGGCTTGATGGGGCATCCCATGCATCCAACGACCCAAATGATCTGAAAGTCTAATCATTTCTTCTTCTTGTTTCGCCATTCAAACCACTTCTTGAGGGATGCAAAATTCAGTAACCAGAATGCTGTGATTTCATGTTATTAGCAGTCTCTTAGGCCCACCACAAATTCAAAATGGCGGTGTTAAGCTTGTGAGCACGAAAACAAAGAAACCTTCCTCGTTCAACAAGATGTGATGCAAGTGACAGCAAGCAAGGCGTGTGACATCACTTGTTGCTCATTCACACTCAGTATTAGCTCAAGCAACTGCGTTTCTTAAATTTTTTTACCGGTGGAACTGAGCCTTTGGGTGCCAAGGTTTGAGTTTATTGGGCATGTTGTGGTTTTTCAGTATGTAACGATCAGAACCGCCACAACAAATTTATATATTTGTTTTTATCTTTTATTAGTAGAAAATTACAAAAGACTTTATAATTAAATCTCAACAATCAATTTTCTTATTTCCTTTATTGTGCATGCCAAACATCGTTGGAGTGCAAGGACGACCCCTCCCCCTTTTATCTTGGCATCGGGACATAAGTTACTTGCTTTGGCAGCCACCTGTGCCCTAAATTTATCATCGATCTTTGGTGTGTAAGAAGAGACGAATTTGAAGGATTCGTCCTCTCACTCGTCAGTAAGTTTTACTCAAACAGGGTGAGATCCATTCTTTGTGGGAGAATTTGTTGCCAACCGAGCGCAATGGGGTTAACAAATGCGTTCCCAATATCACAGAGAAATGAACACGGAGAAATGAGTATGGAGCAAATAACAGATCTAATGGTTGTGTAAATGCCAAGAGGAGGAAAAAGCGCGCATAACTCAGAAATGTGACATCCAACTCATGTGGCAACCTAAGCGAATGTCCGAGATGAATATATAAGGAGAGGAGTTCGAAGATTATATAGTGTTCAAATGGCAGTGATTATCACAATGAGAGGCGGGAGTCAGCATAAACTAGACTCGTAAACGTGATGAACAAAGGACAACATCGAGTGCCCAGGCCTATCTTTCTCGTGGGCTACGGCGAAGATATAATTTAGGGCTTATTATTTGTAGAAACGCGATTAAACATGTTTTCGGATGATGATGTAACAATGTATGACGTTTTCGCGCCTAGGCCTTATTCTGTATAATAGAGTAGCTCTGTCTTACACTATATAACAGGTTTAAGTGAGTAAAATGACTCCATAACAATTTTACTTCCTTCAGCGATTTGATGTATAATTAAAATACTGTAACAAAAATTTCAGTTATCCATTTTTTTTAACTGTAGGCCTAATTTTTTTCAGCCTATTTAACAATTGGCCTAACATTTTTAGCCATTTTTTAAATTCGGCCCAGTGTTCATCAGCCCTTTTAATCTTTATGCCTTTCATTTATTAGCCTTTTTTTTCAATAGGCCTCCCCAGTGTACGGGTCTCACATAACTGTGTTACCTCGTTCCTGGGGGTCTAGGCTGAACTCATCAACAAGCTGTCGATCTCGACAAAATCTAATCGTCGATAAGTGGCATATTACACATTTAACTGACCAGCCACTAGCTTGATCATCACTGATGTTTCATGATCGCCAAATTTCTGGGTGCATTTCGGTAAAAATCAAGATAGTTTAGCAAAAAGTGTGCACGAAAGCGTTAATCCACCCATTTTGGTGACTTTCAGTGAAAAACATGAAGATTTGGCAAAAAGTGTGCACGAAAGATTCAAGGCTATAACATGAACAATAATAAATAGGAGCAAGATTCAAGGCTATGAGCACAATTTAGTTTTTGACTGATAGTTTTTAGGGCACAGAACTACAACACCTTCTGTTTAATTATAACCACTCTGTACTTTTTATCTTTTTTTGAATTTTCTGACAGTTTCTCCAGTTTCAGTAAATTTCACTTCTATTGAAAGTTTCATGTAAATTTCATAAGATTTCATCTGTTGTGTTATTAGATTTAAATGCAATATTGACACCTTTGTTTTTGAAATGTTTGATACACTGTAGACTTGCTTGTCAAAATATGCAAAAGATATCCAAAATTTTTCACATTTTGACTAAATACTCCACCCCTTTAGTTCTCTGTGAACCAATTGGAAAAAAGTAAGCCTAAAAGTAAAATGTTAATTTTGATTTTGGCTATATTGTATCAATATAAAAAAAAAAAATAACAAAATGAAATGGATAAAACCCAAATCTTGAGGTTTATATAAGTAATATAATTAAAACATAAGATAAAAAAAAAATAAGGTTTGCAATTTCATACTGTTTTAAGATTATAACTTACTATCACATGGCATTGCAACAGTTAAATCAACGTTAATCTTCAATTTCCTGTGGAAAAATTAAGAGAAAAGAATAAAAATCATATATTTTCCCTTTAAATACACTGCAAAAATAAAAAAGCACTTACTTATCAAATTCTGTATCCACATCATATTTAAAAATTATTCTAGAATGCATATAGTAGCGAAATTCCATATATACTAATGTTATTATTAGAATCATGCAGCATATTGATACTGGAAAAATAACAAAAATGTTAACAAGTTTTAAATTGCATTGTAACAGTTCCAGTCAAATATCAATCCCATTCACATAATAATCAAATTTATAGATGAATCTTATATGCTTTCTTTGCCTTTTCAACTGAACAAAATTTTTCATTTGCTTATTAAGCATCTGATACTTCAGATATTATTCTAAAACAAGGTATCAGAGAGAATGTTTTAATAAAGTCTTTTCCTATTTAATTTTTTGAAAACTCTCAAAGATATATTCATTAGCCTCTGCAAACAATCACTTATAATACACTCTTTCAGAAGGAAAAAATTAAAATCAAAGCATCCTGAAAAGTAAACTGACCAAGATGAAGTTTGGAATGTAAATTTCTCTCTCTTCTGATTAAATTTCTGTGGCTAATAAAAATTTACTCCACACTGCATTCCTAAAAACAGAAATTGTGCAGTAATAAACAGCCATTGCTCCTGATGTTATGGTCTGGGATGCCATCTCAACAACAGATCCCTCCCTTTTTGTCAATGTTCACATTCTTCCTTGTACAACAAGATCCTCATTGAAAATGTGTGGGACATGATCCACTTCAGACATCATAGAATATTAGACAACTCGTCAGAATTAGCAAAAGGACTTACAAATCATTCACAGGATGATATCAGTACATTCCATACCATGTCATTTAGCAGCATGCATCACAACTAGTGAAGATTATATAATGCACTAATTTGTAATCTTCACTCTGCAGGTGAATGTCATTAGAATATTCTAAGAGGCTCATTATCTATACAGATCCATTAAGCATGGTTAATTTCATTACAAGTTGATGCTTCCTTCATGATGCTTTAATTTTTTTTTTTTTCCTTTTGCAGAGGAGTATGCTTTCAATCTCTAAAATTTACAATTACAAAATTATTATTAATACAAATCAATATGGGGAAAAAATTTTTCAAGCAATGGTAGAAATGTAATGATAAATCATGCTGAATCACTATGCCTTCACTGAACAGCTACATCTACAGGATGGTTATAATTTAGTTACATTATTCAGACCATCTAGAGCCCATTACACGTTATGTAGACCGTGGGAAATGGATTTTTGCAATAAAAAATATCAGTTCAAATTTCGACCACCAGGTGAAAAAGTGGTGCAAAAAGAACAAGAAACACAAATTGGAAACACAAAAAACTATTTATTCAATGTGCATTCCATTTGTCTCAATATAATCTCATTTATTGAAATCACGTTATAGCGTGTTCAACAGTAGCACTAAGAGTTTCTGGAGGAATTGCAGCAACATGGCGTGTTATGCTTGCTTTCAATTCAGGCAGAGTCTGTATGCTTCCTCGATGTACATGACCTTTCAGGAATCCCCACAACCAGAAATCACAAGGATTCAAGTCCAAAGAATGTGGAGGCCAGGCAGTTGGAAAACTTCTCAAAATTACTCGATCATCTCCAAAGTGGGCACGAAGCAGTTCCTTCACTTACTGGACTATACAGGTTGTTGCACCATCTTGAATGAAGACAATAGTTTCTAAAGTTCGCAGTAACGGGCATCCATGATAGAGCATTTTTAGGGGCTTGCGGAGTGTTCTCCTCAAAGAAAAAGGGGCCAAGAATGATATCAGCAGTAAAAATCCAGGTCCATCCAGGGACCCAACTCGTCGGCCTCTGGCCATACTGACCCTGGATGGACGTATTGGATTACAATATACAAATTTAAAAAAACCAAAAACACAATACAGTGACGAAATCAGAATGTAGAGGCTGTTCAAGCACAACAATAAGTCTTGCAGTACACCAGATGCAACAGTTCTGAGTATTCATTGCTCCATCTAGGGTAAAATGCACCTTGTCTAACCAAGGTCATGAATTATCAACCACTATTCTGGCCAAAAATCAGTGCGTTGATCTGGGTCTTGAGGGAGCAGCTTTTGCACCACTTGGATCTTGTGTTGGTATCACTTTAAAATGCATCGCAGAACTTTTCATACCGTAGACCAAGGGAGAGACAACTCACGTGATGCTGCTCGAGCACTTGTTGAAGAATATTGGGAACCGGACGCTTTTTCAACCACAGCAAGTGACTTCTACACACTTTCATTTGAAATCCATTTCCATCCTTTTCCTCTCAGCACACCAACTCCCCAGTCTTTTCAAATTTAGTACTCATCTTTTTCAAACCATAACTTGTCATAGGCCCTTTTCGCAGATCTTTCAAGTGTCAAAATTCTTATAGTGCATCAGAATCGTAACTGCAGTTCTTGACCAGTGAAGCTCGATCTTTCTTCTGTAAAAGCATGATGAAGAATGATTTCACAGCTGATTAATGGCATTTTAAAGCTTTAAAGTTTTTAAGCATTTTAAAGCTTCCTAATTGGCTTAGTGCCCTTTCTTCATGATAAGCACCACCTAGTTGTCAAAATTTGAATCAATTTTTTCTTTTTTTTTTTTTCGTTGCAAAAATCTCTTCTTCATGGTCTATATAACGTATATTCCAAGTTTCATCAAAATCCAATCAGCAGAACGAGCTCTAGAAGGGACTGAATAGTGTAACTTAAACTATAACCAACCTGTACTTTATGTTTGTACCTTCAGATTTCAAAATAACCTAGGAGCGTTCACTCATACATGTGAGATGCATGTATAAAATGCTTATATTTTCAAGTCAACTCCACATATAAGCTCTCTGCTTATAAGAATTCTGAATTTTGGTCTGGATCTAAGTCAAAGAGAAAATAAACGAGACTGAAGATATTCTTTAAACATATCATAATTACAAAGTAGAAAAGAGGAAGGAAAAATTCTGCGACATGGACTCAATTGGTTAGAATGGCACCAAGGAATGATGTGGTTCCTGGTTCGAGCCCAATCACAGATTTTTCCTTCCTTTTTCTATTTTATAATTATGATTTGTTTGAAGAATCTTCAGTCTCATTATCTTCTCTTTGAGTTGAATTTTTATTAATTAAATGAATTAATTCTAGGGTTTATTCTAGACTCGAAAAAGGGCAGGGTGCTAAGGGCTAAAAAGGGCACAACGTTTTCAAAAAAGGGCACTTAATTTCCAAAAAGGGGCACTTAATTTCCAAAAAGGGGCATTATGTTTTCAAAAAAAGATTTTTTTCTATTAAAAATGCATTCTTTTTTTTTGAAGTTCCTTAACCCTTTACAAGATTTTTAGATTTTTCTTTGTGGGCACATTTTTGGGTATCGGGGTGCGTGATCAGGATCAAAGGGCAGCGGGTTGGAAATTTTTCATCAAAAGGGCAAACGGGGTGGCACGCCCCGTAAACCCTGCCTAAAATGAACCCTGTATTTGATGGTTTAAGGATAAGGAGGAGTCCCGATTTGCAGGTCAAGAGCCTGCTCTTCCAGTTGAGCTGATTTGGTGACTTCAGGGAAGTCCATGTGGACATACTGTAATAGCTTAATGGTTTATTGTCCACAAGTAGCTAAACTGACCAGCACCTGTGAGAGATTATCCTTCCCTTTTTTAACATTTAAATCTGGATATAAGAATCAATCATAATTCTTTATGCTTTTAAAGCACAGTTTTTAATTGTTCAGAAATTGCAAGTGCTTTCAGACAATAACAGTTTTCAATTATTCATAGATTCCAAGTAATTTTTGTAGCCAATTAGAGTACATAATTTAAATGTGCAGAGATACCCCACATTTGTTTTTCTCCCACACTTTTAATTAACTCGCCAGCAAGTTTATCTGTATGGTATAAATCTTGTGGTGAACATTAAAACAACTTCCCGGAAAGCTTCAGAGCGGAAACTTTGTACAAATATTCACAAGGGAGTCAACCAAACCTGTATCTAATAGCTATGAACATTTGCACATAACTCTTTACGGGGATGTGAACCTGACATAAGGTCACCACCTTGCCTATAAGCCTTTTATTTTGCAGGGTGGATATTTTTTAACTACTCTAAACATTAAAAAGACCGTTTTTTTTTTCAGGCAATGGATTAAAAACAAATCAAAGAGGGCATAGAATCACTGACATTAATACTGTAATTCAGGGTTCCCCAGTTTTTTTTTGCGTGACAGGCCAACCATTCAGATGTAGCAGAATCGTATGCAAAGAATTGATATATTTTCACTTGGCAACAAATAGATTCCCCCTGCAAACCAAGCAACTGCTCTTGATTGAAATATTTTTTCATCCCGAGTCCAGATATGACTAAAACTAGATCTATTTATGCCATAATGTTTAATTATAGATTTATTTAAATTAATAAATATTTTGCCAAACTGAAAACATATTTCTTTAATTGTACTTCAATTAAACATGCAATTTTTTGTGCATGTCTCTCCTTAAGTTCAGCAGCACTGCATCAGACAAGTTCATTTTGTGTAGGCAAAATAGCATAAAGAAAGAAAACCTGCATACTTCAGTGTTATATCACCCATGGCGTTTCGGTCTGTGGGCCACAGTTTGGGGATCATTGCTGTAACTGATACCAATATTTAACTCAAAACTCTTATTTGTCATGGACATCCCTGTAGATGATTTAACCTCCTTGCCAATAGGCATTATGCATAATCGATAAAATGCAATCAAATATTCATAGAATTTTTGTCATGCCATCGCAAACACGATTGTGATGTCACGTTTCAATAGCCTGCACTCATATCCTAGACAAAATCTACTTCAGGTGTTTTGCTATTCAACCGTTATTCACCATAATGGACAAATTAAACCTGGGATTTGGTATGGGACGGTGAAACAAACTGCCACTAACAGATTCTTTCATGGTTGCAGAGTTCTTTTCAAGGAATGATAGCATTTGCATTTCTGAATCAAGCTGTACTAAAGAAATGAGATAAGTAGCCGTATTTTGTATATTGATTAAGCAATCTTAATTTTAATAAATAATTTGTTTTATATGTTTTGTTTAATGGCATGTAAAGCAATGGGTCTCTTTCTGAAACGATATAATAAAATTAAATATTATAATAATTTTTATTATATTGTTGTCCTAACTTTATTTATTTAATATTTATATCTAATTTTATACATTACTTTATTAATATTAAATAAAATTAATATTAATTTTTCCACTTCAGATCTAGATGAGAATCATATGGAGATAAGGCGATAGGTTATGTGCAGATCAAGAGAATGCGTATCTTGTAAATGTAAAATATGTCCAGAACATAAAGTTACATGAAGAACTACACAATCGCATTAAGTTGCTTGTAAGAGCACTAACTGTTAATAACAATAAATACAGACTGACCTGCTTATAACTACTAGGTCAGCTGTGATATCCTTTCAATACTAGATAAAATATCTTAGCTCCATCATTGTTAAGTAACATTTTTATTTATTTTATTTTTATTTTAATGTAATCCAATACGTCCATCCAGAGCCTGTATGGCCAGACGCTGACGAGTTGGGTCCCTGGATGAATCTGGATTAACAACTGCTGTATGATGGTCGCAGCAGCCAGGGGGAGGAAGGGGGGGGGGGGGTGATGATCGTGTGTCACTGATGGTCGCCCATCCAGTGACTAGCTGTGCCTGATGTTGCTTAACTTCACAGAAGTTGTGGTTCAGTGAAAGCCCACCAGGCCACAGCCTCCCCCAATTAACATGAATTAACAAATTCCAAAATACCATTCTGAAATCTGATATTTCTCTAACCAATATTTCCACATACCCCGAAATGATCCTGGAATACAAAAAGGGATAAATGTTGGATAATTTTCTTTCATCTCTCCGAACAGCATGAAACCATGCATTCTTTGTTTTGGATCTTTCAGGGCAGATATGAAATAATTTTCTGATGATTTATCATTGTACTTGTACAGCTTGGTACAGTACAAAATATATACCATTTTTTTCCCTCTCTTCTATTGTTTTAAACGATGTTATCCTTGGTGAGCTGGATAACACATTACCGGCTCTGAGGCTGTGGGACATCAGCTGCGATGGTCTTTACTGAAATGTGACATAACATGAGAGAAGTAGCTTCGACCAACGCTTTGAGTCGTGGAAAAGATTAAAAATTAATTGCGAGCAATTAGCTCATCCAAAAAGTTTGAAATTTTTTATGTATGTTCATTTTGATCTGGTCTATTTAAAAACGTTATAATCAAAACACATGCATAATGCCTAATATAGGTGAAGAAACTGTTTAAATGGAAATGTTCCATCACAAATTATTTACACAATAAATAAATCTACAAAATAACCTACTAAAATAATGAAAATGTCTACAATTAATTATTCCAATTCCAAAGATGGATGCATTTTGGCCTTTAAAATAAAACGCACTATCTTCTTGATTTAGTTATGATTAATGAGAAAAAAAAATTCATTATGTGTAGCTTTTTGTATTGTAAGTTAAAAATGTATTTCAGCATTATAAAATAAGCATTGATTTAAAAATAATTAATACAGAGTTAATTGTATCTGTATTATCTTATAATTAATGAGTTAATAGGCTACATATAGTATCTCAAAAAGCAACAACAGGGCTGGTCTGCCCCCCCCCCCCCTCCTCCCCAAACTACTTCAATATTTAAAATGTTCCGTAATTGTTTTGGAAAAATACATGTAAAGAGAAGAAAATATTTTATTCCTTTGTGAGGGCGTGTCACAGTTATGAAAAGCTACATATGTTATCAACTAGAATGATGAGTTGGCCAGGTAAAGGTGCCTCAATATTTAAACGAAGCACCTCAGACTTAGATTGCTCATATATATACGAGAGACGGAATAACATGCATTTTTATAGAGATACAAGCTTCCCTTTTTTATTTTATTTTTATTTATTGACTTTTTAATTCCTGTCTAAAACTTACTGGCAGCTCCCGACGTTGTCGTTTCCACATAACTCTCTGGGACTTTAGGAAATGCATCGAGTTCTCTAACCAATTTTAAGGCACTTTTACGACGTCGCACACCTATGTTTTTCATCTCAAGAATATTAACTATCTATTAAACTAAGCTAATTTCGGATTGACAATACGCCTATTATCAAATGCGATGTGGTTTCATTAAGAAATTCGATTTCTGAAATTAAATTTTACATCAGTGTTTCATTTGAGATTCCCCAAAAGTGTAATTCAATTACAAATTAGAGCGATTTTGAGAAAACGTATCGTCATGAACATTATTTCACCATCGGTATGTTTGTTCAGGAAGAGGATATTTGAGTATTTTTGCAAATTGCAGGAACATAGTAATCGAAAAGCTGGATTTAAAGTTTAATTGGGAATCTATGTAGTAAAATAACCAATTTCAAATGCTCGTGAATTGGAGCTAAACAGGAAGCTCGTGCTCCGCCCTCTATCGAAGTAGAGTCAGCGTTGTTTTTATCATCACCATATAATAGCGTATGTGCAATCGAACTTAAAATACGAGCATCGCATGTAAGTTAATCTTAGACTTATTCCCTAAGTTCATTCGAAACACTTTTGAGCAGTGTGTTCAATGTACGTCATTTAGACTACGAAGCACCGTCGAGCAATGCGCTGCTACTAAAGTCTCGTCCACTTCCTTCCTTCTCTGAATACGTACTCTGTGATAAGGCTGGTGAGCGGCTGCGCTAGCTTCCCTGTTAGACACCCGTGTCTCTATTGGAGGTCTACTCCGCTAACTACCGGAGAACAGAGTGATCGTGAAGAGAAGAGCATGGTTAAGATGAATTTAAAAACTTCGTCAACCTACCTTTCGCCCGTTTCCTCTGTTCGTCGTCGTCTGTTCCACGATTAGATCGTAGCTGGAGAAATGACTCGCTGGACACATGGTGCTGTCGTACTTTGCCTCTGCTTTAGTGGTACCCGGTAGACCAAT
Source organism: Rhysida immarginata (assembly GCA_023313115.1). Classification (NCBI taxonomy): domain Eukaryota; kingdom Metazoa; phylum Arthropoda; class Chilopoda; order Scolopendromorpha; family Scolopendridae; genus Rhysida; species Rhysida immarginata. The sequence goes on along the minus strand of JAHWFO010068719.1, from coordinate 2,509,928 downwards.
GCCGCCGACGTTGCTGCTGCTGATGCTTCTTCTTTCCGTACTCGGTTCGGCGTTGCGCTGTCAAGCGAAGTGAACACGATGTATTTCTCCACCACCACCTGCATTCTAACAAGCGAAGAAACGCGAATTCCAACGCGACCAATGCAAAACTAGACTGCGATGCAAATTCAAGATGAACATCGGACGAAGGTAAAGTGAATCAATCTCTCCGACCCCATCCCGCTCCCCCCCTCCACCTCCGCCTCCTCATCCTCTCCTTTTTTTTTACTCACTGGCTCACTTTCTTTTTCTTTTTTCTCCTAGTTAAGAACAAATCTTTTATGAATGAAATGTGTAACATTAAACTAGACACGAGTTCTTTTTATTATTGTTACAATTATTAATAATAAATCTTAAGGGCTAATAAATAATATCGAATTATTTATTTATAATTGTTTATTTAGTATCATATAATAATAGGATATCACTGTCTTAATTTCGAAATAATTTGAACTAGATTCAACCCTAAGCTATATACCCGTGTTTTATACTGGCATTTTTGTTAATATTGTAATTGTTATTTGCACTTAGTTTTAAAATAAATAAACAAATAAGTAAATGCAATCCTTGTTTGTTTATTTATTAAACCTTCCTTTTTATTAATAAGATCCAGTTGGGATTTAGAGATAATCGAATAACTCCGCAATGCTTTATTTGAACTTGCGAAACAGAACAAATCTTAACATTTCAGAAAGTAAATATCGCGAAAACTTGATTTTTCTTTATTACCCAGTGACGAGTAAATCTTATTTATACCAAAGTAAAATTTGATGCTGCCACTCCACAAAAAAGCTTTTGTGATTCTATAGTTCAAAAATATAGAGTTTAAAATTACTAATCATTGCATTGCATTCCCCTTTTTAATTAGCATGTAATGAAAGAAGATGCTTAGAATCAAAATTGTGCGTCATCATGTCATCAAGTAAGAGCATGAAGACAAAATTTTTTAGCGCTCTTTGTGATTTTCATTCCTGTAACCGTTATAGTTAAATTGTTTAAATTATCTCTTTAAAGCCATATGAGCCGTTGCCATAACCGTAAAAGAAACATTTACAAATAAAAAGCGTTGGTCGCAGTTTACTGTCGGATAGGGCGTTCACCCAGAGATATTAAGTTGCTCTGAACCAATAGATAGAACAGTTAAAATATGTGAAATTGATAGCTTTAGAAATATAATGTTTCCCATAAATACTGAAAAGTATGAAACGCACTCGAAAATGTTCAATGACCTTTCTTTCTGGGTGTAGGTGGATAGGTGACGCATATTTGAGAAATTAAAGGTGATTCACAAAATGAAGACAGAAAATTTCCTTATCCAAAATATAATCTAAAAGTGTAACCCAGTGGTTTGTAAAAAGAATCTTTGGATTGACACAGGACAAAATACAAATCGCGAGCTGTAAAGAAACGAAAAACCTCTAAAGTACCTCTAAATATGATTTCCCCTCCCCCAGCCCTCTTAAGGATATTCTCCTTTTTTAAGATTATTTTTAGTCGCAATTTCGCCGTTAAGAATGAAGATTCTTCGAAATACATATCATGGTATTTCATGTCTTTCCTCTCTTTTTGGCTTAGAAATTCTTCTTTTCTTTTCAGGTTTCCCCATTCCACAGTTTCCTATTAAAAACTCGATATTTTCCCGAATACGCATGGATAGGTGTCACGAATTATAATAAGATTTCCATTTTCCTTATAAAATCATCAAATTTGGATCGATATAACACAAGGGATCATAGAAGTGTTTTTTAATCGCGTAATTAACACTGGGTAAAGACGAGTTCAAACTCGAGGAAAGGATAAGCGGTGCAAAGCATCTCAATTCGTCTCTAGTCGTGCTCGGTCATCAATCATTTTCGAATTGGAATGGGAAAGATTTTTTAAGAAATCTCGAACCATCTCACTCACTTCATGCCTTTCCCATATTAAGTCTGTACTTTTTTCTCCTATTTATTCTTCTAGTGTCCACTTCAAACTTTTTGGCATTCATTTGAGTTGAAAATCCAGCCTGAACCTGATTGCCGTTCGCCTCAGGCAAAAATAGTATTACTGGCCACAAGGCCAAGCTATCAAGTCATCTAGCTTAAGAAAAGATAGAAGGAAAAATAATGGGTTATATTTCTAAATTGATGAGTATAATTCTAAAATCCTAAAAGTTTCGAAGTACATGTAGGTAAAAGTGTATTTTCTTACTTGTATATTACTTTTTATTATTATTATTATTATTATTATTATTATTATTATTTTTATTTTATTTTTTTTGCAAGAAAACGATATTACCAGAAGTAATTTGCGCAGCAAGAAAGAATATTCAAAGCTCTTTTTACTTTTTCCCCTTTTTGAAATGGATTTTACCGGTTTTAATTGAAACTTTGTCGATTTTAATAATATTTGAATGATAATTTTTATATTTAAATATATATGTCTGAAATCAAATCAATTACTTTGCTTTAAGTCAGTTACAAAATTTTACGTCGGCAATACAAATTGACTGTTGATTAATGATAGAATAGTTTATAAATAGGTCTTCCTACTTCAATTAAAAAAATGAATTTCAGCAAAATAATCATAAGTAAAGAATACTCAGCCAAAATAACAACTTTATAACAATCCAACAACAATGTATACGGAAAATGTATATTCGACAAAACGTCTAAACTCGATAGTGTCCGGTCATTTTTGGCAATATCGTGTATGTTTTAGAGAATCTGTACGTTGTTTATTATCAGTGTAATTATCTCTATTTAAGAATTACTATTTATCACAATGATCAAGACAATATCCATAAAATATTTGTCTATTAATAATAGAGTTTTTGCACAATATATCAGTTTATTTTTTATGAAACTAAGTTTGTATATAAAAGTAATCATATAAACTTAGAGATGCATTCGTTTAAAAAACTTTCAGTATCACAATCAGAACCCAGAGAATAAATTGTTTTCTAATATCATGGAATCTCCTCTGTTCTTTTATTGAATTTTATTTTAGGCGTAAAAACGTTACATATTAAAGTTTAATTTATATAACACTGAAACATTTTTAAAAATATAAAATTTAAATTTATGTTTAATTTGTTATTTGGCCATTATTAAATGAAAAAAATCAGTTCCGGTTTTGATAGTCACTGATTTTCATTCACATAGTTCAGAGACTCTTAACAGATCTCGGACAAAACTTTGATGATGAAGTCCACATAAGAATAGTTAATAAGTTATTTTTAATGACATTGTAATGTTGCCCTCTTTTTAAAGCGATTTGAATTCTGATGGAATGAAAACGAACTCTCAGCTTAACTCCATTATACTGTGAGTTGGCCTATGTTCGAAACCGTGTACGAAATTTCGCGTAAGAGAAAAATTAACCACATTTTTGATAGCACATTTTATATAAGAAAGGAAGAAAATTTTTCGAAATATTTAAGAAATTAAAAAGTAGCATCTCTGCCCATCATGATGCAGGATTTGATTTGGTCCTGTTTGGTCTGGAAGAATCTAAACAACAAATTTGATTAAAATTTGTTCAGCACAGACCGATTAAAGAAACGTTATGACAACAGATTATTTTCATTTAGATGAATTAACCTCTTGTTTTTGTATAAAGAAGAACTAGGAGGTTAGTGCATCTAATCAAGCATATTTTGAATAGACTTATTAATTGGAAAGAAATGAAGATATAAAGAAATAAAAATCTAAAACCGTTTCATATAAATGTTAAGCTTTTGCTGAAATTATTTGCAATCGATACTTTATAAGAAAATGAAATTTAGATCAGTGTAGATATTACCAGTAGAGTTGAAAATCGACATTAAATGGTTACAATACAGAGAAGATTGAAACTTCGTATTTGCAAACATATGGCTAAATTGTGAGTCCCCAGCGTATATTTTGAAAGAAATTGAAGAATTAAAGAGAGAGGAAACCACACCTGTTATCAAATTGCCAACTAGTTAATTTATATGTGCAAATTTCAAAAAAAAACTTTTTTCAATGTTTTCGTGACGAACCCGTAAATTAAAAAAGAAAACAGTCATTCAAAGCTTTGATTTGTCGTGCGGATGAAGAGTTTGTGCACTCGCTATGAGTAAAAAATTAGTAGTTTTCTCTTTTAAGTGTACGGTTACTATATGTTATGTGTTTGACATGGTACATCTGTCAGGAAATTTTCGTATCAGTTCATAGCCTTGTCTCATATTATGTAGATCCGCCCAAGTCCTTTTATTAATGCGATCTTTATTATGGCTTTTCCATCCAACTTCCATTTACTTGGTCTCGGAGGTCGTCCGAACCAGCGTCTCAATTTAGCATGAGACAAACCAAAAGGAAAAATCACACTTTGTTAGCGGTCTCCAACCTTAATTGACTGTCGCGTTCCTTGCTACGAATGCTTTTCGAAAAGTTTTCCCTTTTAATGTCTGCTTTATAAAACTCCAATAGAAATTCTCTTTATAAAGAAGCCCAGATGAAGGCACAAGGGAATGGCGGTAATGATGATATTGGGGGGTAAGGGAGATAAGTGTAGAAAAAATCCTTTTAAATATTTAATACAGCTCTTGATTGAGCGAGAGAGGAAGAGATTCTTCTGGCATTCATGAGAGAATTAAAGTTTTACAAGTTCGATTTCAAAGAGGAAAGGCGAATTCGCTACATTCAGTCATGCACTTCTTCCTTGTGGTTCTGCAGTGGAATTTCGTGTTGATGGTTGTTCAGTAATGCTTTGTAAATGACACCTTGATAAGGCGCAATTGATAAATAAGATGAAGACACCAAGAGTCTGAAGATAACGATAATTGTTAGTTAGATTTTTTTAATTTAAAAAATATTTTTATGGCACGGAACGAAACGTTTTCTTTTAATTTTGTCCATTATGTGTATCAGTCTTGCCCGGCTTCGTTTTCTTTCCGTTCTCCCGTGAATCACTTCGGTAGTTCCCTTGGCGCATCCTGTCTCCGTCTGTCGTCTCCCTTCTCTCTTTTGCTTCTCAGGCCTTTCTCTCTGGTGCAGAAAAAAAATATTTTTCTGCTCCTTGCGGGTTTCAAAGCCTATCGCGAGGAAATCCCGTTGAATCACGCTTATTTTTGTAGGAGCTTACGAAAGAGAGAGATAGAGATGGGAAGGTGGGGAAAGAAGGAGCCTCGATTCGTTTACGATGAACAATTGGTTTTTCTCTTTCTACTCTTTTCCCTTCATTTTACTTTTTAACATTTTAAAATATGCTGGCAAATTTAACCATCTTTTTGTCTTCATAAGATGATGTCTACATAGTGTGTCTTAATATTACTTTTTAAATAAGGTAAGTTCGTCATATTTCTTCTCTAGTTCGTCCGTCAGTATTTGTATCTTCAGCTGTTCAGTCATCCAATCGCCTCCAGAACACGTTTCCCCCCCAGCCCTTCATCCCCGTCTTTTTTCATTTTTTCCCTCTCGCTATGGATAAGTCTTTTAATGTTCCTCGAGCCATCTGTCTTAATTTGCTCCTCCGATAGATAGATTCCTGTCTCCCATAAATATCCATCTTCTTTATTCATTTGTCGTCATCATCTTCGATCGGATTGGGAATTTCAGCTCGAGCTCCAGTTTTTGGTGTCTGCAAGAGAAAAAGTTATGAAGAATTTAGTATAAAATTAAATATTTGCTTGAAGTTTCTGAAGAATTTAGTATAAAAATTAAAATAAAAATTAACGATTTGGTAACATATTATCCGACAACTACTCGTGATAATATATTAGAAATGTTTTTACTTTTTAGAACATTTAAATAATACCCATTTTCTAGCATTTATGCTTGATATGAGGAGGAATAAACGACGTTTCCCGAATTGATTTAAGTCTGTTTAATTTGTTTAAAATTATGGAATGATTTGTAGTTTATTGATTTTTAAATTAAGCGCTTTCCTTATAGAAGAACTAAGATCAGCAGGAAATGGAAAGCACACTGGGTTTGATTTTGTTACGAGTTATAATGATGATGGCTTCTTGTAAAGAGAAACTTGAGATAAATATTGATGTAAAATTTGATACGAATAAAAATAGTATTAAACGAAATATGAACGGCTCCGAGATGGGGTTGTTGAAGAGTCTTATCTCTCGGAAAACACGTTTTCATCCGCTTTAGAAAAACTGAAATGAATCTTTTTCCCTTCGGAGAGCATTCTTTTTAAAATTAAATTATTTAAAGATGTTATAAAAGCCAATTAGAGGGATAATTAAATACAAATTAAGGCATGGGCTTTTTATAAATGTAATCTCAATTCGTTGAAGTCATTGGTGTTAGTAAAATACTAGAACCTTATTCTTTTTTAATAATCTAGAAAAGTTAAAGGTAATTATGTTAAATGAATTCGTTAATTTTTCTTTTAATATTTCAAGTGATATTGCACATATGAAGGAGAATTCCTCAACCGTTTTTTTTAGTGGGCTGTGATAGTATGTGTGAATGACGTGGAATTCCGATGCACGGGCGGTATGAATGGAGAGGCCATTCGAATGAATGGGAAAGAACAAAATAAAAAAAGAACGAGAGAGAGAAATTTCGTATTCAAAGCGGAGAAACAATTCGATCCGACATCTGGTACAGACTTTGCTGTAAAAATATCGTGAAAATGTGAAATTGAAGTGACGGAATCGATTCGGTCTTCTGTTAAAAGACCTCCGTTAAGACCCCTAAAAACGTTAGCTGCCGTTCCCGATAAGTACTATTCAGAATGTCATTGAGAAACACGTTACAATAAGAGTCTAGATTTGTTTTTATTTTTTTTTATTTTTTTTTACTCCCTTTGTATTCTTACGACGACCTAAGATAAAAGGGCTTTCAGACACTTTCCGAGAACACAATTCATAATTTTTTTTTCCAGACACTGTATAAACTAGCAATACTCGATTTAGGATACTAGAAAATAATACTGATAATGCCAGAAGGCAATCTAATCTTAAATATTCTAATCTGCCCTGTCTAACGTAATCATGTGAAAACGTGTTATTAGTTCGATTTTAGTCTACATCGAATTTTGGTTGTCATATATAACTCCATTCTAGCGAACTCGTTATAACGAAGAGTTTCAACACTCCCAGTTTTGTCCCTCATAGAGAATTCCATGTTAAAGAGTTTGGCTATAACGATCATGAAAAATCGCTTATAGCAAAACTCACGTTGCAAAATTTTAATTTTTTTCAATCCATTATAACGAAAATTGAAATTTTATATTGAATAAATAAATATTGACAATGGAGGTTTTGGTTTAGTTAAATGATGTAAGTCAAGGCTAGTGAAAGTGAATGTAATTAGTGACGTTTTATGATATAATTCTTTAGCAATGTACCAGCCGCTTTCAGCTATGACCATGGCAAGCAAGTAATCGACAAACATTATCGTTGGACATAAAAATAGCAATTTTAAAATAGCATATCCTTAGAGATTCATGGATGAAGAAATAAGGCATTGCCCGTAAATAACATACAAAATTTGCTTCTAATTTTTTATAACAAAATTTTTCTATAAGTTAAAACGAAATTTTTCGTCACAACTTCTAACGAAAATACCGATATAACGAAAAGTTTTAGCATTCCCAAGAAGTTCGGAATATTATAACGGGGTTCGACCTGTTGTACATAATAAACTTTCGATTTGAAACTTCAAATTTATTGGACAAAATTTTCTGGCAGCAGTCGGATTTTATTCTTATAAAATCAATTGCTTAGAAAAAAAAAATCTTTAAAAGATATTGAGGCCGACGTAAAATTTAAAAGTTTGAGATCATTGATTTTCAGAGGACAATTAGAAAATCTGGCCTCGAGAGATGCAGCCGAGGATGACTGATTGCATTCACTAGAGGAAGATTTCGAGTGAAGATAGAGAGCGAAAAATTGGGCGAGGAATATGATTATCATATAAAGACCACAAATTAAGCTGTCCATATTAAGATCCCGTCTCGACGACTGCATTACGTTTATCGAGTTCTCATTTGGACCCTGAAGTTTCAGTATTCACAGTCGAGATATAATATTTCATACAAAAGCAACAGAGTATCAGGTTTGATGGTCTTTTGTCTATTATCATATTAATAGATGGAACTGAATTTCTTGCCAGAATCGACATTGAAATAATATGAAAGGAAAGGAAAGTGTTTTAACGTTATTAAATTACATTTGCTTCAGAAAAAATGCCACACCACAAAGGAATGCTCAGAGCGCGTTAGAATTTGACACAAAGGAAGTGATTTATATTTTGAAATATTGCATATACAAGATGATCAGTAGATAGTTGAACCGTCATGATGGGTACGGCAACCCTGCATGCACAGCCGGCACTGCAAAACAGCCCAACAACTAGGCAGCTGTCTAGAGCGCAGACTGTCTTAACCTAAGGTGAACACTGAACCACATTAGCCTTGCCTAGAGTGCAAAAAAATTAGTGCTGGGCCTGTGTGAATGGCCTTGGTTCAATGAACACTCGAATGACATCATGAGATGTCTCTGATTATAAATCAAAGGTCCACAATTCATTTCGAGAGCCAGGGGAACGTCCATTAGCTAGCCAATCATATTTCCCAAGTTCTCCGTTGGAGAGAGGTCTGCAGATCGTGCTGGCCAAGCATGAACGGATAATGTTAATATTATCCGGATATAATAGTACTTTGAAAAATAATACTCAATCACGAAGCCATAGAATATTATCCATGCTTTTTGGATAATGTCAAGAGTATCGGGATAATATTGATATTTCTCTAGTTCACACATTACTAATACATGTAGTATATGTTATAGGCACGGTATAATCCCTGTTTCTATTTAAAAACGACACACATGTTGCTCATAAAGTAAATATGCTTTCGTTTCTTTATTATTTCTAGAAGATGAATTTTATGGGAATTCTCCATCGCTGATCGTTTGGAATGTTCTCTCTCTCCCTCTCCCTCTCCCTCTCTTTCTCTCTCTCCCTCTCCCTCTCTTTCTCTCTCTCTCTCTCTCTCTCTCTTTCCCTCTATTTTTCCATCTCTGTGGTTTCTCTTTTAGGCATCTTGAAAAAGAAAGTCTCTCTGCTGACAGCTTTTTATCAAGAGAAATAATTAAAAAAAGAGTGAGATGATAAGGGGTCTCCATATGGCATCAGCAGTTTGATTTCCTTGCCAACTTAATCGTAACAAGTTGTTGTGAATTGTTTTGTTTTTCCTTTGTATGTCAAGCTTCCTTTCGCTTCTGGCAATATATCCAAGCAATTCGTTCATTGACCTCTTTAGACTCGAGTTGTATTCGTGCGATTTCTCCGATAGAGAAAATTTAAAAGGCTGCATCATTTATTTGAGGAAAAATAAGAAGAAAAATTGAAGATGGAAATCTTCCAATAGAAAGGGGATTAAATTATACACAGTAAAAGAAAGAATATACGCGTCGCTTATTCTCATAAGTAGAAAAACGTATTCTTTTAGGGAACCCATATTAATGATCCTGCATCGAATCATTTTGGTTTCATATTTATTTGTATTACAGCTTTTATAATTACTTAAAATTTTAAATAGGTTTTTAAGAGAGCGAAGGAAAATGTTCTGACTAGGAGGAGAATTTAAGAAAAAAAATCAAATTCAACGCTTCTGTTTGGATGAAGTTAATAACTAGTAACCGCAACCGTGTTTGGTCGTTGCAACTTAAATGATTCAAACGACACTCTTCTTAAACAGACGCAGTAAACATCGGTGGCACATACTAGTGGTGCATGCAGTTTACCTTCTTAATTGAGCATTCCTTTCACGTATCGCTGCGTCATTGCTATTGAGTGTTCAGTGAAGCTTAACCAAAATGAAAATTTTATTCTTTTTTCTTCCTCAAAATCCAGTTATTAATAAGTTTTTGTTTATTTTTAAATATGTCTAGTTTTGAACGTTAGAAAACATTTCTTTGCAGTTTCAAAAGATCCGTTTTCAAGACTTCATTGCTTAATTTATTAGTGGATATAGTAAAGCAATATATTCTTGAAAATCGTAAACTGATATAATTTTTTAATTAAAAGAAAAACTTTTTTTATGTTATCTAATATCCGGATATGTTTCGCTTTGAAGGCAAAATGATGAGGTCAACCTTAGAATCAGCTTTTCGAACGTGACGTTGAAGCCAAATAAGCGTTGTAAAGCGCGCTGCAGTCCCCCTTAAGAGGAAGCAGTCTTTTAAGAGTTGGAGGAAAATTTAGTTCCATTAGAGTAATGGTTAAGAAGCGTAGCAGGAGGGAAAATAATTTTCGCTGCATCCGTCTGAAATGCATCTGTAGAAGGGGAAGGAAAGGGCTTTGAAGATGTGAGGTAGTTAACGCTTAAAGAATTTTGAAATTTATTCCTAAATAAAATTTTCGATTCCCCCCCCCCCCTCCCCCATCCTTATGAATTTTACGTTGCGTTTTCTCTTATAAATGGCCCCGTTCTCCACCACTCATTGAATATGATAGCCAATCTCAGAGTTAAGGGATGCGTTACCTCTCGGCGTAATGATGCTTTCAGATGGATGTAAGATACGTGTATTAAGCTTTTTCACGAATGCCTAAATAGAATTAGTTTAAAAGGTGTTTTAATGAAGCGAATTTTTTTTTTAATAAATTGTAATAGTTAAGCTGCATGAAAATTCTGTTTTAAGTCATTATTTATAAGAATTTTTCATTATTGTTGTTATCATTTATTATAATTAGCATTACAATAAAAATTTTTGACAGTTCCTTATATTTTATTCTCTTCTTTTAACAGTGATTATAATGGACACGGTGATTAATGTGTTAATTTATACTTTTTGTCGCGCCCATCTCATCTGTTAAAGTGGATTTCGTTGTTATGTTTTTTTTTTTCTTCTTTCTTTTTCAAAGCTATACTCGTTTTTTAAAAATATTTTCAAGAAGAAAATGAAAGTAAAAAAATAAAAAAAATAATAGTAATCATATCCATCAATTCAGTAAGTGTTCTGCGAAGTTAGATGAAACGGAAAACTGTAAAGTTATTTTTATTTTTTATTTTTTATTTTCGATCAGGAACTGTGTTAGTAATTTCTTAATGACTGTAACCATTCCTCTTTCATCCATTAGCATTGTTCACCCAATTTATATTTTACATCTTCTTCCTTCGTTTAGCCCTAAAATTTCCTTCTTTGCCAATTTGAATTTAAAACAAGAATACAGCTGTTACTCGACTATTTTTTTTTTCCTTAATTTTATGTGTATTAAATTCAGGTGCTTCAATTGCGATCGCGTGATAGGGGTGAATTAAATCGTTTTGACGCGACAACAACGATCACTTAGATTTCATGCAAGTTCAGATGACCTAAATGGAGGACCTTGATGAAGGGGAAAAGTATGGATGAAAGAATGATTAAAATTCTGAATTCCCCAAAGTGGTTTTTAAAAGATTTGTTTCTGGTTTCGCTTCTCATCCCCTTCCTGAACCGAATTAATTAATTTTCCCTTTGCCTTTTCTTCTTCTTCAGGGTTGCTTCTGTTTGTGGCATTTGCACATGCGATAGAGGTTTGGGAGGGCACACACACTATACATCTCACATTTACACACAGAGAGACAGATACCCACAAACACACACGCACACACACAAACTTTAAACCATCTACCCCTTGAAAAATCTAAAACAAAAACAACAAATAAAAAGCGAGGAGAAAACAGTTGCTGGAGTGAAGGGAGGAAATGACATTTCTGTGAAATAACATTTTTAAATTTAGAATATTTTTTTTTCCATTACCCGTCCAATGAATCGATTTTCGGGAAAGGAAGAGGGGGAAGTGACAAAAAAAAAATTAATGGAAATTGTGAATGGATGGAATCACTTTTCAAGACTGGATGGGGATAGGAGATAGGATATGTTATTCTCAATATCCCTTCGTTGAAATGTCATTCATCGGAGGACCACACTGAATAAACGGCGATAGATTGACGGACGTTGTCTTTTCCGTGCGGACGTGAAACGCCCCTGGTGTTAAGGACACGGACGGACATGTCATAATTGGAATGAACACGTGTGCGTGGATGCGGTCCTATTGAAATTTATTACTGTTGCAGGTCTGGCACGAATAAATCAGATTGATATTAAGTTCGCACTAATAAATGTTGTTATTGTAGTTTAAGTAAGCTAGTATAGCAAAAATGACCTAAGGGTCAATCGTAGTCCCGTGAGAAGTAGTAATCTCCCTGTTCCTTTTTTCCATTGTGTTGACTGTTAATATAGCATTTAATATGTAAAGATAGACGAACTTTTACGTCTTGCATATATAAACTTTTTTAAAATTTATTATTAAACTATTCGATTTAATACGTAGGAACTGAAATTACGCAAATAGATTTGTTTCTGGAAAATTTCTGAAACTATACTTAAAAAAATCATTTAATTTACTCCAGAAAAAAAATATACTTGGTCGGTCTGAAGCCTTGCATAAATTTGTAAATCAGTCGTTTATTTTCTTCTAGTGATTTATAAATAATTCATGGGCGTTCAATAAGCAACACATTTTTTATCGGTCATTTTTATTGAATAGGTAAAATATTTTACATTCAACTTCCCATAAAGACAATTAAAATATTTAATAATGGAATATTACCATCATAATCTTAAAATTACTTTAGAAAATTACATTCGACGTTTTGCAGATTATAACCTCTATGACTCTTTTCCCAGATTTTGCAAAATCTGAAAATTGATAATGAAGAAATGTGTTACTGGAGTTTAGAATCGATATATGAAATTCAATTTATTGGGGAAATTAAAAGTTAATTAAAATAGAGCGGCCATGAATATTTAAATTATATATTTATATACTATTCAGGAAGAGGAATAGAAAATTATTATGATTGAAAAAAAAAGACTTTGGCAAGATGCTAGATCAGACTGTGCTAGATGATGCAGCAAGTATCAGTATAATATACTATCTCAAGTTTTTTCGTCTAAAACTTAAATGAGATTTATAATATTTAATGAATAAAATTCAAAAATATTCTCGTATTGTCTCTTTACCTTTTGTTTTACTTTTCCTGTAATGGCACATTCTATCACGATTTCTACTAGAAATGAATATGTCTACTGAGGCTGATTCACTTTTATCTGAACGATTTTGTCGAAGCACTGTATGAATCGTTGTAACCTTCGCATTTCTTGTCACGTATAGCCCTTTGTTTTTATATCCATTGGCTCGGATTTGCATGTGCTTGAATCTATTAGTCTTTAGGAATGGTACGTATGTGCCCTAGCCAACACGGAATATTCCTATTCGCGAATAATTGAGCAGTGCAAATCACGAAATTTGGTAATTTCCAAAGCAGCTATCCATAATAAATTGAAACGTGATTTAACTCGCGATAGAAAGGCTGCATGTCAAGTGCAGCCTTCCGAAAGAAACGCCCTACTCCAAAACGCACAACTAATATGGTGATTAGAGTCAAGCCAGCCTTGAAACCGAGAACCCAAAATCCCAAAGAAGGATTGCACCTCAATGAAATGTAGACATAAGGCAAATGTTCACAGGCAGTAGAAACTGGTATCGAAGGGATAGTTTCCGAGACAACTCCGGTGGCAGAGAGCGCCAATGCGCAGGTCTTTTCGCCTCTAGACCAGGAAGTCGGGAATTCCAATCCCGCTGAGAGCATGGACGTTTGTGTTTGTCCCTTTACCAACAAGCTTGTAGACCTTGTTAATCCTCTGCTAGGTTAAATTTTAAATATATTCAATGGTTATTTAACATTCTCGACTCCGAAAGGTAAGAGAGGAAAAGCAAAAACAGAGAGATTTCGGAGACGTTCCAGTGACATCACCGGATGCGGCACTGAAGAGTTATTTAAATGACTACGACGAGCTCACGCTTTACACGGACTTTGAAAAGTTTGTAAGGAGACTTATGGAATGATATGTCTTTTTTGCAATGGAAGTTGCGATATAAGGCGAAAGTTCAAGAATACAACAAATAGGTAACGAAAGGGATTCAATAGGGGTTCTTTGAATAGATATAAATTAGCCTCTGTATGCTGGGATATACTGTATTCTCTTTATAGAATCTTTAGAGATTCAACAGCTTTCTTCCTTAACACATATTTCAATTTTATATATTTACTATAGTGGTTCTGGTGAAAATTTATTGATTTTTATACACGAAATTTCTTCGGTCTCTACTGCTTTAAAACATAAAAGCTTTTATGAGGTGTAAACGAATTAGTTAATGTATTAAATGAAAATTTACATTTCCTTGGTTGTTTATAATTATGTTATTATAGTTAACGGGGGAATTAATTTACGCCTTCATTAAAATTAATTTCTCCGTCGTTACTATATGAGAATAATGCGTTTATAGTATATTACGACTTAAGGATATAAGTTTGTCACAATTCTCTATAACTCCGGAAGTTTTTATAATATTAATCAATCATCAGTGTAATTACATCTACATAATTTACAACACTCTATTAAATTACTACTTGTTATAATGTTGCCGTCTACAGTACGTTCGCAATTATCCATCATCAGAATTCATTTAGTTCAATTTCTCCCCGATAATGACGGAAGGGCAAACGTGCGGCACTAAAATATTTTTTTATGTTTTTAAAAAAAAAAAAACACTAATAAAAATTCGTTCCCTTTGTTTGAATAAGGAAATGCAGCGTAACTTGAAACCGAATTTCAGGAAGCACTCAGCAAAGGCCGAGATTTATCGAAATCCTACCGTTAAAAATACACAAATCATTTAGCCATATGCATTTTTTTCTTCTTTTAAGCTACGATCAATTAGAAGGGGTTGGAGTAGGTTGGAGGTTCGTTCGATTTCACGTGGGCACGACCGCCTCTGTGGCCTCTTTTTATTTTTGTGTTCATCTTTATTTTCCCGTTTTCTTTTTTTTTTTTTTCAACATTGTTTCCTTTCTTTCTTTCCTTTTTAGCTTTTTCTCTTTCTTTTCTCCGTTTTTTGGCATACTGCCGATTTCTTAGCTCTCCCGAGTAAGCTAGTCCCAATGTATTTTTAATTTGTTTTTAATCTGAACGTTGCTTGATAGGAACAGTTCGTTATATAAACATGTTGACGGGGGAGTGAGGGGGGGGGGGGAGCTCTAGAGAAAGTGGAAGTCGATACGATTTTCATTATGTAGGCCTATTAATGGATTTAATAAATGTTTTATTGATGTCGTCCTTGTATTGCATTGGTATCTAATCGCATCGATTTGTATACTGCCCTTGCATTCTATCTGCTTGGTTGGAGTGTAGCGTATAAATATTTTTTTTGAGTGTGACATTAGCTGTTCATCGTTTTAAAAGATTTTTGTCATAATAACTTAAAAAAAAGATTAACCAGCTACATTGGAAAATAAACTTGTTGTCCTGAAGTTTCGACATGCATTTTTCAGTAGAAACAACAGTTGATAGAAATGATTGTGAACGATAGTCGTTGTATATGGAGATATAAGATTAAATCTGAATGAGATGAAATGAATACCAATCTTTATTGAATTGTAGATATGTTCTGTCTTGCAATGAACTACAGTACTGGATACCGAGAATATTTTAATGAGGATATTGAACAAAATAAAACTGTGGAAAGAATGAATTAAAGACCCTTAAATCCACAAAGATAAACGAAAAAAGATAAATACAAGGTCTTCATCCTAAGCGGCCTAAAACAAAATGAAAAAAAACTTAAAACTAAGAAATATACACTGTATAACATAAACACTTTTGTTCTTACTCCACTGAGGAAATACGTATCCGGTATTTCTTTTCTCATTTCTCTGTGAATAAGTGGACCTCACTTTCTTTATAGTTAATGGAATATTGCTTTAGATTGACTTAGTGTTCAAGTTCATAAAAAATATTTGAGGTGTGATCAAAAACTTTTCAAACTGATAAAAATTTGAAAAATGTCACAATCCTGAGGCTGAGATGAACGTGCACTACCGAAAGTTTATTTCGTCTATTTGAAACACACCTTTGGATGAACAGCTTTAGTCAACATGAATGGGAAGGAGCATACGTTTAAACAAAACTGTAAAGATTGTCTGAAGTTGGTGGTAACCTTGAGAAAAACTCAATGGAAACGTTTGACTTGAGGAAAAGTAAGACAAAAAGGATCTGAGAATTATATGAAGACCGAAACTGGTTGCGGCACTAGAATAATGTTCGTCCCAATACATCATAAAGTGATCGATAGTAATTGAAAGGAAATTTGTAGATCGAAAGTCGTTCTGCAACCTCCGGTTACATGCTTCTAGTAGCTAATTTTTAACATTAAACTTTATGCACACATTTTACTGCCAACCAAGATCGATAAAGCTGATTGGAATAAACCAACCTTTGTGAAAAGTTTTAATATGGCTTACTCGTTTACAAAAACAGCGAAGTTCTCTTAAGTATTTTAGGCTTGTGTGTTTTTAGTTTTATTTCATTTGCCGCCCTCATAATTCCAATATCGCAAGTCGGAGAAGTACTTTTAAACGTTTGAAGGGAGAAATTTCATGGAAGTAGTAATATAGAAGACGCAGTGTTAAAAATATCTGTTATCTGTTATTCAATAACCCCGCCGGAGACCTCACACGTCGGCCAGCTGGCCATACAGGTTCCGGCCAGGGCTCTCTGTAAATCAATTCTAAATAAAGAAATAAATAAAGAAATAAAGAAGTTAGAAGTTAGAAAATCCCAAATTCCTTTAATGTAACACTTTATTTATTTATTTATTTATTTATTAAAGAAAAAAAAAAAAAATTAAGACACCACCGGGAATCAATGACCGACAAGTAAATACCCGGTGGATTACAGGAACAATAAACTAAAGAAATACATACAAATTTGCATGAATAATACAGACAAAATCCGAAATAAAAAAAATAGAAAAAAAAAAACAAGACAGTAAAACCAAACCAGTATCAATGATAGAAAATAAAAATAATACTTTAAAAACTGTCAAGTAAAAATTAATAAAAAAGAAAAAAAGAAAAAATACAATACATATTTACAACAACAATATAAAAGAAAAATCAAATAAGAAGTTAAGTAATATTGTATCCAAGAATAAAAAGGCGCCCAAAAGGCCAGTGGGCCTGTCTAGGGGCATCCATAAAAAAAAAATTATAAAATAATTTAAAATTCTATAAATTTGTAAAAGTTTGTATTGCACTTCAGTAATGTTAGAAATTGCATATACAGAGAGATCTAAAAAAAGCACTCACACGTCAGCTTGAAATATGTGAG
Source organism: Rhysida immarginata (assembly GCA_023313115.1). Classification (NCBI taxonomy): domain Eukaryota; kingdom Metazoa; phylum Arthropoda; class Chilopoda; order Scolopendromorpha; family Scolopendridae; genus Rhysida; species Rhysida immarginata. The sequence goes on along the minus strand of JAHWFO010068719.1, from coordinate 2,492,701 downwards.
CACAATATTGGCATGAAAATTGTATTACTATATACAGGGTGTACCAGAGCACCTGCATTAGCCATTATTTTATTCTAGATGTTTGAAAAAAGAATTTTATGGACAAAACGTGTGATAAAGAATTCATTTTTGATAATTTCATTTTCCAGAATAAACAGGAAGTAAGGGGGAACTGCAGTCAACTTTGAAATTTCAAATGAGAACATAGGTCATGTAAGGTATCTTTGGATAGTACTTTTAACAACAAGCAACTTTTACTAAAAGATTTTTTTAAATTCTCATCTTTTATTCAGAATTAAAGAAAAATAAAAAATAAACCCGTAAATTAAATTAATGAATTAAATAAATAAATAACTAAATTATTGTGATATTTGTTTTTTAACGTTACATTCTGTCAAACACACTTCATAAGTGCTCAAAATGTGCACCATTTTGTGCCAAACAATGCTGTGTTCTTTTTATTGCATCATGGTTACTTTGTGGACTTCAACACTTAAGAGAAAGACCCACAGGCCACTAATTCTTTCTTTCATGTTTTCCCCTGTTGTTGGATGCTCTTGATAGACGATGTCTTTAATTCGCCTCCACGAAAAGAAGTCATTAGGAGATAAGTCAGGAGAACGGAGTGGCCAAGCAATTGATCCTCCTTGTCCAATCCGCCGTCCAGGAAATAAGTGATCAGCACTTCTTCGTGCTGCACGAGAAAAGTGAGCTGGATAACCATGGAAGAAATACACATGGAGGAAATTTCTCCATATGGTTTGGTTTGGTTTATTTGGTATTAACGTCCTTTTCAACTGCTATGGCCATTTCAGGACGGCGTTATAGGGGCCGCAAATTTTGCCTCGCAAGGGTTCGTTAACGAGCAGCCGGCAAACGACTACACAGGACCAACGGCTTTACTTCCCTTCCGAAGGAAGTGCGTGATCTCAGGATTTTCCCCCTGAAAAAATCCTCGTCGTCCTCGGCCGCGTTCGAACCCGCGTCCTCGGGCATCAGAGACGACCACGCAACCACTGAGCCACCGAGGCCGATAATTTTCTCCATATGGACAACTATCGTGTTGAAGCCACATTCTTGATCGTACAGCAAGAGGAACAACATCAAGCAGTTGATACAAAATATTATCAAGGAAATCAGCATATATAGCACCATTCAGTTTATCTTCAAAAAATATAGTCCTATGATACGGTGTTCTAGGAAGCCACACAATGTGTTAGGCTCCACACATGCTGGTTATCCACTTGACGTAGCCAGAGTGGATTAACTGCAGATCAGTAGTGGGCATTATGAATGTTCACCTCCCCATTACTTTTGAAAGTGGACTCATCAGCCCACAGAATGTTGCGCTGAAAGGAACTGTTTCTGTTTACAAACCAATTGCAGACGTTAATGTGATTCTGGAAGTCATTTCCCCCAAGTTCTTGATGGAGATAGATATGGTATGGATGGAAATGATTATCCTTGAGAATTCTCCATACTGAAGTGTGGTGCATTCCTAAGTCTCTGTCAGTTCTCCTTGTGAAGTCATGAGAATTAACCACTACTGCAGCAAGAAAATCGGCAGCCTTTTCATCGCTCACTGGCAATCGTCTGATTACCCCTGGCATGTGACAGATTTTGCATGACGATGGAAAACATTGAAAGTGTGATAGTTATGCTACAGATATCTTTCTGCATAGCCCTTGCAACTGCTCCACAGTTCTGATGGCATTCTCAAATATCATCAGCATATCAAATGCTTCTTCATTTGTAAAAGTCATTTTCTTCAAAGTAAAGCTGCTTGACTTGTGGGTCTCAACAATCAGCCTTTTTATCTTCCGCAAGTATGATCATGTGATAATAATGTAATTTGATATCACTCAGAGGATATGCAAGATATTCATTATATCACGTAATGCAATTTTCTCTTATTTTTGTGAGTTTACACAGTTTTGCTTTATCATGCATTTCCTGATTATTTTTCATTTTTCTTTAATTGTGAATAAACGATAAGGATTAGAAAAAAAAACAACTTTTAGTAAAAGTTGATTATGCTTAAAGCTGCTATCCAAAGATACCTTGCATGACATATGTTCTCATTTGAATTTTCAAATGTGACTCAATTCCCCCAATTTCTGTTTATTATGGAAAATGAAACTACCAAAAATGAATTTTTTATCATAGCTTTTGTCCATAAAATTCTATTTTCAAACGTCTAGAATCAATATCTTTCAAAAAATGGCTGAAACGAGTGCTTTGAAACACATGATTAATACATTTAAAGTACGTATGTTTAACTAATGCAATCAATTTAGGTGCTCGAAAGGTCTACCATTATTATATATTTTTCATGCTGAAGTGTGAGTACATTTTTTAGGCCTGTCTATATATCTAAATTATATACACTGAAGAGCCAAAACATTATGACCACCTACTCAATAACGCGTTGCGCCACCTTTGGCCTGCAAAACAGCTGCAACTCGCCTTGGCATGGATGCCACAAGTTTTTGGTAGATGACCGAACACAGGTTGTACCAAATGTCTAAGCTGCCGAGACAATCCGACATGGTGATATTTGAGCTCTGAGCTGCCGGCAAAATGTGCTCTATCGGATTAAGATCCGGCGAGTTAGGTGGCCAGGGCATTAATTGGAATTCATGCTTATGCTCCTCGAACCACTCCAACACAATTCGAGCCTTGTGATTCCATTTCCAGTAGGGAAGACAGACACCATGTAAGGGTGCAACTGGTCCGCAATGATGTTCAGATAGTTCGCAACTTTCATGGTCCTAGAGCCGCCCATGAGAACGTCCCCCAAAGCATAATACCGCCACCACCAGCCTGTGTATGGCCTGCTGTATAAAAGGGAGGGGGGGGGGCAACTGTTCGTCTGGAAGTCGGCGTACTCTGACAAGACCCTCGACGTGATGAATAAGAAATCGTGATTCATCCGACCAGGCAACTCTCTTCCACTTATCCATGGTCCAGTCTCAATGTTCCCGGGTCCACTGTAGGCGTAGTTGATAATGACGCTTGGTCAACAGAGGCACACGAGTGGAACGTCTGCTGCGCAGTCCCATATCCAACAGTGTCCGCTGAACTGCATTATATTGGGCAGTCAGCTGGGCCACTGTCTGGCACCGATCTTGCTTTACCAAACAGAACAGTCTCCAACGTCCTTTTTCTTTGATGACGCGTGGGCGTCCAACACCTTGGCGTCTACTGCTGGTTTAACCATCATTTATCCACTTTGCATAAATACTAACAACGGCAGATCGTGAACAATCTACCAGCCGTGCAGTTTCGGAGATACTCGTTCCGAGTCTTCGGGCCATTACAATCTGCCCTCTATCAAATTCGTTAGACCACAAGCCTTTCTCATCACTCGCAAAATTAGTGCAAGACTGATTCCTTACCTTCTCCAGCAGCAGTTAAATACCATTCCCACTTAATTATGTGCCCTTCACGTGATCCAGACGAGTTCATTCTCCAATGTGGTGATGGTCATAATGTTTTGGCTTTTCAGTGCAATTAGATTAGGTTAGGTAACGTTACCCGCAATCCTTTATAAAAGTAAACCATTATAATAACCAACGATGATTTTAAACTTGATATTCGAATATATTATTTTTTAAAACTTCATTGACCCCTGTGGATAGTCTTCAATTGACACAAAACAGACCTGTTTATTCACAACTATTAGACCCAAATAGTTGTGGAAAAGAGGTCTGTTGTGCATCAGTTGTTTTTTTACTTTCCTATACATAGTATAAGGAAGTATTGTAATCACGAAAAATTTCAACCTCCAGATTTTCACTGATCTTCACGTCTTAGGGTCCCTAGATTACGAAAAAGTGATTTCTGGAAAATGCCTGTGTGTGTGTGTCAGTCTGTGTGTGTGTGTGTGTGTGTGTGTGTGTGTGTGTGTGTGTGTGTGTGCGTCCACGATAGCGTCCAAACGGCTAAAGCTATCGAGACCAAACTTTAAACTTAAGATTATAATCTTCCTCTGGAGGTCTGATTAGTTTTCCAGTGGAATCTCCAGCGCCAAAATATAAATTTTGAAACATCTCGTTAAACATTGCGTTTATGAAAATTTTTTATGGGGTAAAAAGTGTTCCAATTTCAATTTTAAACAACTTTTGTTAAGAAAACTTTTCAAAATTCCAACCGGAAGTACCAGTTTTACTCTTGTCAAAATCCAGTTTTTGGCTGATTCAGGCGAAATGAGACGGTATAGGAAAATTTGTGAAGTATACAAAAATGTTTAGAAGCTAATTTTAAACAACCTTTGTTAAGAAACTTTTTCAAAATCCCAACCGGAAATACCAGTTTTACTCTTGTCAAAATCCAGTCTTTTGTGAAATAAGATGGTATAGGCGAAATAAGATGGTATAGGCAAATTTGGAATCTATACCAAAGTGTTTAGATGCTAATTTGAAGTAACTTTTATTCACAAACTTTTTTAAAATTTCTATCGGAAGGAGATTTTTTAGACAGTTGTTTAATTTTTTTCTGAATTTGGACCAGGTCATTTATGTATAAGAAAGTCGGGTGGTGACCACGCCTCATTTTTTTTTTAAATGGAAATATTTGTTCCTTTATTTATTAAAAAAAAAATTTGATATCTTAAGAATCTTGTATATTGGCTAAATATGAATTTCACGCGAGAAAGGCAGGAAACGTTCGCTGCAAATTAATTCATAATTAACTTCTGGTGTTGTTTCACAGTTGATGAAGCAGGAGCCGACTTTGCAAGATCCTGTTAGCAGTCGTCGGAAAAGGCCACGCCAATGAGCAGAGTGGATGAGCTCTTCTCACCTGAAATATTTGACGGCATTGTGACTTTTCAACGTTTCCGATAATTTTCTGCTCCAGTTCTATTAATGAAATGGAGGAGGAGGAAGTGGACGAGGTCAGAAGTCGGTCCATGTTAATGCAACCCTCGCAGCATGTCGATGAATCAAAATTTTGTGTCGCAATAAAAGAAAATTGTGACTGTTAACATTATTGTTTTAACTTATAAAATCACGCAAAAAACTATTAAGTAATCAAATCATAGAAAATTCAAGTTTCTATACGCTCTAACAAAGCCATTCTTTACTAAACAAGGTACTTCACTTTTGAGAACTGTCTTTTTTTTTTGACTAGGCGAGATGGACATAATGACACGAGATAGTAATCAGCCTGTCAAAATTTTATCCGATGATCTGGATTTACACATGCAATTTCCGAGCTTGTGACTCGAAAATATCCCCTTTAGATCGCCGTTTGGCAAAGTTTTATTTCATTTTAAAATAAAAAAAAAAACTGAAATGACAGGATATGATGGTTTACCAAATATGTTTGCTATGAAGCAACTTATATGGGCCTGCCCATGTTATTTTATTTTTTTGGAATCTTCACCAGTCTCCGACTTAAAAACTGCTAAATGATTCTGTCGTAAGATCTACTAGAAATCCAAGCGCGGCCTCCAAAAATGTTATTTCTTTTCTATGGCTTACTAATCAACGTAGTGTCACTTTTTTAAGACATGTTAAGGAGATGTATGATAAAAAGGACACAAACCGAAAGCACATTTTAGCAAAGGCCAAACTGACATTAAGATAAGTCATAATGTTGAAACACAGATAGGAAGTATGCGTGATAATCTTTTGAAATATTCGTTTTAGTGTGACTTTTTAAAAATAACATCGAAATATATTTTGATTTTATATTTTAATGCACATCATGAATTTTCTTAGGTATCATCGCTTTGATTAAATGAGAGAGCTTGCGTCGAGTAAGATCCGAGATATGAAACTCCGGATACGTATTTCGAAGGCTATGGCTTCATTCTCAACGGCAAAATTGAGACTGATCATAAAATTCATCTAACCAATAGCAGACCAAGAGGGGGAAGGAAGGTTCGGGGTAAATGGCTAGAATCATTCTCATTGGTTCTGCTTTTTGAAGAAGGAGCCAATCAGAAATGGCATAAAAAGAACAAGCCTAGGAATTGAAGGAAGATAATTAAAACCCAAGTTTTATTGGCTCAAATAGAGCAGACTCTGGGAATCTGCCCCTTTTCAGGATTTAATAATGTGTTAGAATACCTTTTATGGATTTCAATGCTCTCAAAGCTATTTAATTGATTTCTTTAATTGATAACTTAAAATTATCTTATATACTAATTCTATTATCCGTCGATCCGTCCGACCAGCCGTCCGAGGCCAACAGAGAAAGTTACAACAATCCGTCCAGGGATTGTTGTGGCAAGACAATACTCCGTCATTGTTATTTAATTAAATAAATAAACTGAAAAAAAATAATAATTCTCTTCGAGGCCAACGAGAGACAGGCCAGGGCCAACGCCTCCTATAAAGAAAGCCTCCGCACTGAAACGTCATACATTGTTACATCATCATACTTCGTCCTTTGTTAACCGCATATCTACCAATAATAAGCTCTAAATTTGGTCGACTTATGATGATGTAACAATGTATGACGTTTCAGTGCCGAGGCTTTCTTTATAGGAGGCGTTGCCAGGGCACTCAAAAGTCACATGATCATCGGGGTCCGGGCAACAATCCATCCTTCATTGTTTCCAACAAACGAAAAATTACTGATTGTTAAAATCCAATATGGAGACAATGAAGGATGAATTGTTGGCCGGACCAACGCCTCCTAAAGATGATCATGTGACTTTTGAGTGCCCTGGCTTGTCTCTCGTTGGCCTCGAATTCTCTTGGTATGTCCAAAGCCAGGGATTGTTGTGGTAAGATATGTAATAATTCTCTTGGTATGAAATAATCCTCTTAAGGGCAGTATCTTTAGATAGCCAGTTGAAATTTTCACAGAGTATGTATTATTATGGCGGATTGTCTAACAAATAATACAAATTAAAAAAAAAAAATGTTTTTTTTTTGTTTTGTTTTGTTTTATCGTAAAAACGGTTATACAAACAAGCGTCAAACTTGGCATGATTGTAGTTCAAACTCTAAAGTATTACAACAGAAAATGAAAAACTGGCCAAGTGTGAGCTGGACTTGCGCAACGCCAAACAAAAAATCTTTTTTCAGGTGATCTATTAATTTAATATTTGAAAACTTTTTTGTTCAAAGCATTTATTTTATAAATTTCCACACTTAAACTATTAGAGATTATATGTCTATAAAAGCTGAAATCGAGAACACAGTGCCATACCCACCAGAACCTGGCATATTTTGGTAAATATATATATATATATATATATATATATATATATTATATGGTAGTACGGACCCTCGATGCGCGAGTCCGACTCACACTAGCCCAATTTATTTTATATGCAAATGAACAGTAGCCTATATTGCTTGCAGAATATAAGTTTTGAACACCATTGATGCCCCACTTTCATTTCTTTACCCTTCAACCTGTACGGTTGACACCCGTCATGCGACGGGTGGAATTTCTAGTCAGAACTAATACTCTGACCCGTTTCTCAAACTGCTTGGCGACACTCGATCTTTTCAAGCGTAATGCTCTTTCAACCTTTTGATAATATTTCGAGAGCTTTGCCCAACATAGTGTTTTCATATGAATCAGAGTTAAGTAGATAGATTCTCGATTTTTCCAGAGGTGAGATGGAATATTTAGGGTTTCCTTTAAATGCTTTTAAAGTATTCCCACTTTTAAATTACAAGTGCTAAAAATCTTTTTAAAACCTTTCATAAGTTCTGGAATATAAGTTAAACTAATGTAATTAGGGGCAGTTGAATCTTTTCCACTGTTAAGAAACCTAAGACTACGGAGAAAATTGTCGATGATTGTATCGGAAGAGCCATTCCACTTTGTTATGGATTCAATGGTACTCAATTAAACTTTATACCTTTGGTCGGAAAAGGGAATATTGAGAAAGTCTGTGAAAATTAAGAAAAATAACATATGCAGGATAAGGCAAAAATCTGGTAATAGAGCGTGTAACTCGAAAGCTATTTGATGTAGGTTAAAAATATTATTATTAAGCAGGATACGGGCTACTTGGTAGTGACATTTTCAAGTTTATGCAAGAAAGTGTTCGTGAATTTTGGAAATTTATCTGCTAAACTATGACAGATAGAGGCATAGTGTCAATTGCAAAGTTGTAGAGCACCTTTCAGTTACTTTAAATCGAATGTTAAAATCAGTAATTTATTGGGGAAAAATTAAAGAAAAAATTGAATAAAGTTGGTAAGGTACTATCCGATCAAGAAATATTCCCCATCTCAATCTTGCGCTATCGGAACTGTTGATTGACTGATTACTCCTAGAATTTGTTCAGTTGTCCGCATTGTAAGATTTGGAAACAAAAGCTTCTGTATCCAAGAGAAAGGATAACGGTTTTAAAGTCAAGTCTTTAAGAATCCCCCCCCCCCAATAAAGCAATGATTTTAATATTCGTTGAAAGTAATTGAAGGGTGCTCTACAACTTTGCAATTGACACTATGCCTCTATCTGTCATAGTTTAGGAGATAAGTTTCCAAAATTCATGAACACTTTCTTGCATAAATTTGAAAATGTCACTACCAAGTAGCCCCAATGTCACTGCTAAGTAATAATATTTTTAATTTTATAAACCTACATCAAATAGTTTTCGAGCTATATGCTCTATTAACTAGACTTTTGCCTCAGCCTGTATTTGTGGCTTACTGTATAAAGTGAACAGAATTGTTTATTATATAGCGGTGTTTGTTAGTGAATTTCCGATAAATGTCGAATTCTAACCTATCATTCGCCCTCTATTTTATTTATAAAGTATTACACCTTCACATATAATATTTTTTTTTTAAATTGAAAGCAATAACAGTCTTCCTTTCTAGATTTATCTACAGAGCTACTACAAATGATTTATTCGATTTCAAAATACTTTATTTTCCAACGTATTACACACAGACGAGAAGAGCAACCGAAAAAAAAAGAAAGAGAAAGAAAGAAAGAAAGAAAGAAAGAAAGAAAGAAAGAAAACAGGACAATTGCAAAGTTTGTCAGAAAAATATTTCCGTGGATACACCTGTTGCCACCAAAATGCTCCTGGCCGCACATGTCTTTTGCATCTCCAATATTAAATTACACTAGTGATGAATAAATAAATAGTTTCTTGGCAGATGTTCGAAACTCCTTTCACTACTGCACCTAGGCGCCAAACATTGAAGTTATGTTTCATCAAGCATTATTTAATGTTTTTGATTTATTGAAATAGCTTTCAATGAAGTCTTTACTGAAGGCCATAGGACGGTTTCTTATTCTTCAATCTGTACTGTATCTCTTGCAATGTAGTAAGGATACAAACGAAGCTACACATACAGCATAGATTTGAATTGTCTTAATGCTTGTCGAATTGTTTTCTTCGAGCTTCACTTGAAAAACAAATCGATCAAATTTCTTCCACTTTCTCTTCAAGAAAAACTATGACAATCTCCCCCAGTTTGTTTTAGAATACTTCCAGTCGCGAAACACATTTTCATCAGGCTCATCTTTTGGATAGGCTGAACGGTAATGTTTGTTTGCTATGGAATTACTGATTTTACTTTTTCTGCAAAGCCCGCTGCTGTTTGTGCAATTTTGTAGGCCAATTTCAAAGTCATGGAAAAAAATTCTTTCAGTTTTTCTTTTTTCTAACGTTAATGACAATTCATAATTCAAATAAAATGTGGCAAGAATGGAACATGCTGAATTATTTTTTTCTTGATAGAAAACAAGGTGGAATAAAAGTCCCCCCCCCCCCACCCGCTTTTTTGAACGAATGAGTATTTCAGAAAAGTAACTGCAATTTGATGATATAATATCTTTCTAATGATCCTAAAGGCATTCTTTTTTTTTATTCTTTTTTTTTTTAATTTCTAACGTTTTTATTATTGGAAACAGACCCGTAATTCCAATTAGGCTGTTTTAGCTTTGTTCATTTCATGAAAAATAAAGAATTTTTATTTTTTTTTCTTTGAAATCGGCCTAATATTAAAAACTTGCGATATTTAACAATACATCCCACCCCAATCTACTCCAGAGTTTTCCATCAGTGGGTTCATGGTGGATGCTCCTCAGGAAAGCTTCTTTCTCATCAATAGGTCGATTCTTAACTTTTTGTTTGTCTTTTTAAAACAAAATTTTAACCATGTTTTGTGTTGTTCCGTCTATTGCTTATATTTTAATTTGGATTTGTAATTAGTGAACGCAATATAAAACATTTAGAATCGAACCTCAGTTCACCAAAAATATCACATCTCCCATTGATGAGAAGTTTTCCTGCGGAGCATCTGTCATGAATGTATGGATGAAAAACGCTGAAGCAGATTGGAGTGGGGTGTATTGTTAATATCACAAGTCTTTAACTACTGGGCCAATTTCAAATACATCTTTCTTTATTTTTCATGAGATGAATAGAGATAAAACTGCCTAAATGGGATCACGGGTTTATCTCCAATAATAAAAACGATTAAAAAAAATAACCAAACTTGAAGAATGTCCTTAGAATCATTAGAAAGGTACATATTAAGTTCTATCACCAAACCACAATTATTTTTCTAAAACATCCAAATCCTTTCAAAAAAGGTGGAGGGTGGGGGGGGGGAAGACTTTTGGCCACCGTGTATATAAGATGTTTACTAAACAAACATAGGGCAAAAAAAATTAATAGGTGATTCTTTGGGTTATTTTAAGAATCTTTTGTCCTTGATTTTTCGAAACAAAGCGGCATTCCAAAAATCATCAAAGGATAAAAGATTGTTAAAATAGCCCAAAGTATCACTCCTAAAATTTTTGCTGTATGTTTAATAAATACCCTGTATAAGGATTCTAAATATATATAAAAATTTTCGTTAATTAAATGCAATTTCAATATAACATTTTATTAAATTGACATACAGAATATGTAGTACCTTACTTTTCTACTTAATCACGAGGATGTTGTATGTTAAGCTAACTACTCTGTAATATCATTCAGAGAAACATCGGTTTCGTAACCACTATACCGAAATTGCATTTTCGCAATGACTTTCCGTCGCGCATTTTCTCGCTGGAAGGTTATAATGTTATTTTATCTTTCGTTTTTATAATTACGTTCCAGTTATTATCGACATTTGTCATCACTTTGTGATATGTTTCTTGGACTAACAAGGGGACCACACGGACATGTCATCATGGATTTCGTTGAAATTTTAGGAGGTCAAACTACAGCATTAATGTACCTTCTGTGTAAAAAGATTTGAATGAATGGCCTTTCGTTTCGGAGAAAAAACAAATTTTTTTACGTTTACTTTTGTAGTGCCGGATAAGCCAAATAGGAAGAAAGGTATTCAACTTAACAGCGGTGGCGCAGTGGCTTATGTCAGGCCTCTGTGATTTCCTGGCCCGGGTTCGATTCCTGTCATTAAATTTTTTTTTTTTTTTTTTTTTTGTATTTCGCCATTATTATTTGTTTGCACTTTGCATAGACCCTCGATTCACATTTGCAATTCACATACATAAGCAACGATTGCGCATAGACCCTCGATCGTGTGAGTAGATCTTTATCGTTTCTTTTTCATTCACACGCCAAATTAACATCCGTTTTCGGTTACTATGGAAACGGGTTTGGGGGGAGGGGAGGGGTGGAGAACGGATCCGTCAACGCACCGTCATCATCGCCACGTCGTTGCCAATCACGAATCGGCAATGACCGTCTATGAAAATATTGTACAACGCAGTTTGCATATTTTTTGACCTGTGACGTTGTTTATGTATGTGAATGTTACTATGCAAAGTGCAAACAAATAATAATGGCGAAAAACACAAAAAAAAAGAAAAAAAAATGAAAAAAAAGACAGGAATCGAACCAGGGCCAGGAAATCACAGAGGCCTGACGTTAGACACTGCGCCACCGCTCTTAATTTGAATACTTTTTCCCACTTGGCTTATCTGACACTATAATAGCAAACGTAAAAAAAAAATTGTGTGTATTTTTCTCCGAAGCGAAAGGCCATTGGTTAAAATCCTTTTACACAGAAGGTATATTAATGCTGTAGATTTACCTCTAAAATTTCAACTAAATCCGTGATGAAATGTCCGTGCGGTCCCCTTATAAGTCTAGCTTTACACGCTTCTTTCAAGTTTTTTCTCTAAAGTTACGAATGTAAAACAACAGGTTGTTCAGTTGAGTAGTCATAATAAAAAATGTTGTCAGACATTTCGAAAAATTAGTTTTTCCTTTTGCTCAGATATTTATTCTTTCCCATTAAGATTCACTGGTAATGTTAATAGAACCCTTGTGGGATATTCATCTGGTTATATCAGTTAAGTCGCATCTCGAAATAAAGAATTAGGAACTTGGTGGACTGGCCAATGATGTTTTGTTGTACTGATGAAATATTTGATGGGTTAATGCAACATTGTTTTGTACTTCAAGATTATTTCTTAGTTAATTTCAGTCCATTTTTTGTTCCAAAGATAAGATCGTTTCAAAACATTGCATGCATTATTCAAACAAATAAAAAAAATAAGAAACGTTTTCGAGTGTTTCACTTAGCATCAGTTATCAGTGATGATATTTTTGAAAATAAATGGTTAAACAGATTTTACAGTAATGCTTTATTTAAATAAGCTTTCAAATTAAATTGTTAAAACAATGAAGTTAGAATTATTTTTAGATTTAAAATAAATTAAAATACATGTAACTATAATTTCCAATTAATATACAGGGTGTTGAAAAAGTCTGTTAGCAGTCTGTATATCTCAGTAACTAATGGGAATTTTCAAGTTTCGAAAAAATTATCTCCTATCAAATCAGGGGTGGGCTTTTTAACAGTGATCTTAATTTTGACCTTCACATTTAATTTCAAGGTCGATTTAATGCATAATGAAAACCATAAGAGATAGAAAAGAAAGTCAATTGGAAAGTTGTGCAGCACCCTAAAAGTCTAAATCATTTATCCGATTTGATTTTGCAACAATGGTTACCTAATAAAAAATAATTTTGGGACAATAGGAATGTAAAATCACAGAAAACACCAATAGATAATTACGAAAGTAAATGTTCAGTACGTTGACTGTCAGATACTACAGTACACACAATTCTGCACGATGTTTGATGGATTGATGCACAGGTGTCATTGTTGTAATGGTTATTGCTGCACATGAAATTGTAATTCTCTGCTGAAATTCAACTAAACATACTGGTGGTGTTTCATAAACTGTATTTTTTTATTTGGCCCCATAAGAAGAAGTCCAGAGGTGTTAAGTCTGGTGAGCGGGGTAGCTATGTGACTGGTTCACCTCTTCCAATCCATTTATCTGGAAACATTAAGTTTAAACATTCATGTGCTGCTATTCAAAACTGTGGAGGTGCACCATCCTGCTGAAACCAAATTTCACAACGTTCTCTTAATGGCATCTATTCAATAAACTCTTGCACAACATTGTTTAGAATAAGCTCTCGATAACGCTGACCAGTGAGATTTCCTTCGTAAAACACTGGACCAATAACTTGATTATTTACATGCCACACCAAACATTTGTCCTCCAATTCACTTGGTGAGCAGTTTGTCTTAACTAATGAGAATTTCCTTTGGCCCAGTAATGGAGGTTATGTTTATTAACAATACCATTACGTGAAAATTGTGACTCATCTGGACACACAAATCTTCTTTGTGAACTGTGGATCATCATCAATTTGACAAAGAAGCCAGTTACAGTACTCTGAATGTATTTCATAGTCACGTGCATTAAGGCTTTGATGATAGTGCACATGAAAGGGATAAAATTTATGATCATGAAGCACATTCCCACACGAATCCTACACTGCAACCAATATCATCAGCAATGGAACGTATGCCAGTATGTGGATTAGCACCAACTCTAGCAAGAACCACTGTGGCAGTGTCTTCATTTGTTGCTGTTTTTGGTCATCCCTGTCTTGCATGTGTTCGGAAAACGTGCAGTAATTTTTCCGAAGGCGATTTGGGTATCTTTCAGCATATATCTGGGTTGTAAGTACAACATCTTGTTGACATCCACTATAATAAAATACTTCATTTTGAGGGTACTCTGCCGTTTTTTGAATGTAACCTTCAAACACTGATCAGGATCAATGCTGCTTAACCTGAAATCAAATGAAATACGTATTAATATCAGCAAAGCTGATGATTGAAAATTATCATCACAAAATTATTTTTATTAGGTAACCATCAAACCGGATGAGTCAGACTAATTTAGGGTGCTGTACAACTTTCCAATTGACTTTTTTCTATCTCTTACGGTTTTCATTATGCATTAAATTTGACCGTGAAATTAAATGTGAAGATCAAAATTAAGATCATTGTTAAAAAGCCCACACCTGATTTGATAAGAGATAATTTTTTCGAAATCTGGAAATTCCCATTAGTTATTGAGAATGGTTACAGACTTTTTGAACACCCTGTATACATACAAATAAACATTTCATACAATAAGAAATTATATGCTTTTTATTTATTTTGGGTCTCCAGAACGTATTAATCAAATTCCCATTATAATCTATGGTAAATGGATGATCGGTTAACGAACAATTCGGGTAGCGAAGATCGTCTTGGAACGGATTAAGTTCGTTAGCCGATCCCCCACTGTACGAGAAAGCATTGCTGCTACATTATAAAATGGCTTCAAAACCTTCTTGGAAACGCACAGGTCGGCCTCTGTACATTGAACATGAAAACATCGACCGTGTTCGTCAGAGTCCTTCACGTGTACATTGAACATCTGTAAATCACCATTTCGAAACTTGATGATACGAGGAATATTTTGTACTTTACCTCGCCTCTGTATGTTTATTTTAACAATATATATAGCATTTTGAAATCGGATACAGACTTTTGAATCACCCTGTATGGTAAAGAATTCATATTTACCGATTTCAAGAGATAAGATCATTGCTTACGAAAGAATGTCTGTTCTTGTTTTTATGACGTAGATATTCGGTACGTTATTGGTAAATGTAAAGTATCCTATCTTTTAAAAAAGAACTTGAATCACCTTTTGTCTTTGGTCTTCTTTACGTTGGTTAGATTGACAAAAACTTTCTTCTCTCAGTCGTCAAAGATGAACTTAAATTTCGCACAAACGAAAAACATTTTATATATTTAGCAGATAATGCGCATTCAGGTGTATTTTTCACCGGGCGTAATGAAAAGAAAATAGACGTTAACCAAACCTCCCTCTTCTAGTCTCCAGTCTGGTCTTCAATACTTCTTTCTTTCGCTTCATCTTTTTTTCTCTGCTGTATCTGTAAATGGATGCGCCAGTGTTCTATGGGACCATTTGAACCTCGTTGTCGATGCCATTCATCGATTTCGATGCCTCTCATTTCTTGGGATCAAATGACGTTGACTTAGGAGGAAGAGGGGAGAAAAGGATCCCGATCGACTTACAACAACAGACACACACACACACACACACACACACACACACACACACACACACACA
>JAHWFO010068719.1:2462026-2477280 GCA_023313115.1 Rhysida immarginata | reverse complement strand
CACACACACACACATACACACACACACAGACAATCGAAGTTCGTTCGGCCGTTTGTAGATGTGTGTTTTTGGCACGCGTTCATCCTACCTCAGAAAAGAAGTCGTTCCTCTTCCCGGTGCCCAAGATAAATGGACGACGATGGGAGAGCGCGAGGAAGAAAGAGGGAATGGTGATGGGGCGTGGGTGGATGGGGGGGGGTGGGGGTTTGTCTAGCGATAGTTTGTCCCTTCGTCGACGCGCTTTCCGATGACACTCGATTGATGCACGACCCTCGGATGACGCCGACGCCGTTTAACAATTAATGAGCCCCTGAAACTGACGCCCTCCGCTGTAGTGATCACGTGACTTGTTTTCAGCTGTCGCCTGCCTGTTTTCGCTGCTGCGTCGCTCATCGCCTGCTTTATCCCTTTGATCTCGACGAACAGGATGTTTCTTTCTTTTTGGTTTTTTATAGTCTGTGCATGTTTACATTCAATTTCGCTTCTCGTGAAAAAGGATTAGTAACAATCTAGCATGTTTTATGTTCGCCATAACCTGTGAAAGGATTAAAGAGCATTTTAGAACCATTTAAATCTGCGTTTTGTTTTAAACAACGTTAATCATAAATAAATTCATTTTATCTGTAAGCTTATTAAATTTAAATGAACAACATAAAATGTCACGATTTTTTTTTTTCTTTTTAATTGTTTTGCGAAAATTTCATTTCGATGTTCTTAAAGGTTGCGACTACACGTTGTTAGGCTATGTTCAAATAACATTCAGAACTTTGGTGAGTTGAATGCTATCAGGTTCGCAATGCAGATATTTTTTGATAAGAGCAGTGTTTACGGCGGTTTAAAAAATACTGGGTTTTTTTTTGTTAATTTTTATAAAAAAAATTGAAAGGCTTGAAGAATTGGTTAATGTCTTTATGAGTTCGAGCTTTTGTGCTTATTGTTTGAGCTAGCTCTAACGAACTTCATAGGAACAAATCCCATTATTAATTTTAACAATTAAATATCCTGCAGTATTTTTAGATTAACAAATCAGATGGAGAAC
Source organism: Rhysida immarginata (assembly GCA_023313115.1). NCBI lineage: Eukaryota > Metazoa > Arthropoda > Chilopoda > Scolopendromorpha > Scolopendridae > Rhysida > Rhysida immarginata. The sequence goes on along the minus strand of JAHWFO010068719.1, from coordinate 2,476,241 downwards.
AAGGTGAAGTGAAGTGATTCGTGTCAGAAATAGTAAACAAACGAAATAATAATTTTTTTTCGCGACAACAACAGTTTGTTTAGCGTGGTTAACGGTTTCCAGAGGTTATGTTTGTTCGATACATATGACGTTGATTATTGAACAATTTTTTTTTTATTTTCACCTTCAGAATACAAACAACTCTCGAGCAGACTTGTCGTCGGAAACACACCTTTTTCTTTTATAACCTATAGTTCCTCACGAAATAGTTATTGACCACCATTGCTTTTCCACCATATTTCCCCCAAAACTGTCCAATTCTTCTCAGGCAACGAAATGTCCCAGGACGACTGGTAGTTCTTCTTTATCATGTCTGGCAGAGTCATTTTCTTATTTTAATTCGGAAAGGATTTTAAATGCACTTAATGAAGTTTTCAAAGCTCCTCCAAGATTTACCGTAAAGGTGGCACCATCATCACTAGTAGATATATTTCGATTATAAGGAAAAGCGAATTTTTTTTGAAATCAGCTGTATTGTACCGCAGTGCATAAGGTTGCTGCAGTGAGGTCAGTTCGACCTTTCTCCCCCGAAATAAGTCGAGATATCTTTTAACGTGTAACTGATTTACTTTAGTTGTTCCAAACGAAACAAGACATTTTGATTAAAATACTCTCTTACACGATTCTTTACACGATTTTTCCGTAATGAACTTAATATATAGCGTGAATATTTTTGCTGGGGCTTGAGATCGATATGCCTTCTCCTTTTACATGCTCTACACACCATTGCGGCAATGACATAATCCATGCCAGGTGTAGATTTCGAGTGGGGGTGGAAGTTGGTTGAATTTTTCTTTTTCAATGATCATTGGATCTTTTCAAAAGAACTTGAATAACGGTATTGTTTTGTTCTGCGTCAATGAAGCAACTGGATAGTAATGCAGGCATTGGAATTCGTCTAGCGATTCGATTGCTGATCGATCGTAAAGAGAGGCGTATGTGGCGGAATACTTATTGTTAGGCAAGGAGCCATGGAGAAGTATCGGTGGCGACGTTTCATTTAGCTTATGATTTTGGGCGGTTTCCAGCCAAATTTCTTGCACGGATGATAACAATCAGCCAAAATGAATGCATGGGCTCTACGATTCGGGAATCATTGCTCTGTCTATATTGCGTCAACCTGAGAAAAGTCGGTGGCTACGATTCTGTGAGAAAAGTCTGGATGCCTGTTTTCTTGGCGGAGCATTCTATAATCCTCATTTGTTTCTGTGAATCGCTCTTCAAGTATTTCTTCATTATGTTAAAAGGGAGAAGTACTAAATAAACTTAAAACCATAATGTAATAAATCATAATCATAGTTATAAATCATAATCTTTATATTGATTATGATTTTAAGTTTTCCCTTAAAGTTTATTCTTTTAATTTAACTGTGATTATTTATTTTGGAAGTAAATATTGATCGAGTAGCATGCCGTAAATCATTTCTGCAATGCTGTGAAAATAAACTGCGTTTCAAGTCTTCAAATATGAAACGCCATGTCACATGGTCAATGTGCCAGTATTATTATTTGAGATGACTGCAATTCAAGCTTAGATTATATAAATTCAAGCTTGACAGCGAGTGTGCGCTTCGTGGTTGTCTTTGTGATACGTGGTTTCGCGCGAAATTAAGTCTGTTTGGTCAAAATGCCGCTCTAATTCAAGTTCTTAATCGTCATTTCTGTCTCCGTTTGAAGAATGGGTTCAATTATGTGATGTGACAGAGAACCCAATTAAATTTCCACGGACGTTGATGGCGACGAAGAAGAAGAAGAGACCGGCGAATCTGGTCGAGAGTATGGCCACGCTTACGTGCGAGCTAATCGGACGAGTAACCTGACCACGATGGGCAATCAATTTTCAGCAAAAGGATGACGGATCATCATCGAAGTGAAAGAGATGGAATTTCTCTCCATTAAACTTCTGAAAAGGAAATATCACTGGCGGTGCTTCTTCCTTTTACGCTTTTCCTCCAACGGTGACAACTTCACCGTTTAATAGCACATACAGAGTGAAAATTCAAAAGCTGACTCGTAAAATAAATTCGAGAGATTTATATTAAAGTAAAACGTTGATATCCTAGCTTAAATTTAAATCTCGTCATCTAGAGAGCTTTGCAAAATTTCATAGTATGCAGGCGGTTTTCATTATTAAGATAAAAGAAATTGAGAAGTTGCCCATGGCATATAAGAATGAATTAAAGGAATGATCGTCGAGGGAGTCATTAAGAAGGAAAGAAACCGGAAATAGTAATTTCCGCATCTTTTGCAGAAGTCTAGGAACAAATGTACGATAGTCCGTAGGCGATGTTTAAATAAGATGAGCAAAAAAAGAAAAGAAATTTAATGTAGATGAACCTTTTACAGAAGATTCAATATTTCTGGCTGTATGACTTAAAGTAATTCTATATTTAAAGTCAATTTCTGTTAGAAGTCATTCACTCTTTTAAGGATGAACATTTTGATCGTTAATTTTTACAATTTAGTAATCTATGCATCATGCTAGTAAGTAATGTTACTGGCAACCATTCAGAAACATAATATTTCTAAGTTCTAGAATTTAGGTGCTAGAATGGCAGCCTCAAATCAATGTTATCTCCGAAATTTTATCGCAATTCCCAACTTTCAAAAAATTTGCTTCCTCATTTTGTGATATGCTCGTGGGCACAGAAGTAATCTTAAATTCTACGCCGCAAATGGTTTGCTGTTAAAGCAGCCTGCTCAAAGTGTATACTGTATACGATTTTGAAATTGCTTGACGCTTTACATAGGCACATATTAATTTCGTATAATTAAAAAGTTTCCTACTACGTAAGTGGAAATTAATTGAAGAAAAGTGTTGTTAATGAAATGCAAGTGAAGAAATGAGGATGGGGTTTTTCCTTGCATTACTTTGTTCGCAGTATTGGTATCGAATGGAACAGATGGAACGTAAAGGGGTTTTGTTCCTTTTTGTATGCATGTATGTGTGTGTCTGATAGAAAGGCAAAAGGAGTTATTTATTTCTTAAAGAGATCTCGCTTCGAAACGTCGGAGCTAGTGGGAAGGGGGAAAAAGGAAGGCGGGAAAAGCTTTGTGCTCACGAGCCATGGCGCCTTTTTTACGTTTTTTATTGCATTCAAGGAGGAATAACACAGGATGTTATTTACTATGTGAAAAGGAAAATAGCCCAACTTTCTTATTCAGTTGCTAAGTTACTTCAGTGCAGATAAAAGAATCTCCAGACGTCCAGCAGTTTCAAGCTAAGACTAAGTTGGCCCATTTTTTCCTAACACTGAAAGGGGGAAAAAAGCCATATCCGATCTACAAGCACCGCTTCTAATTCGCAAAATCATAGCACATAGCTAGTTTTGATCGGATTTCTCGCTTGCTTGCACCAATAAATATGCAAGAAAATTAAGGTTTACTTAAAAAAATTAATAAATGGGTTTCACTTCATTTTATAGCATTAAGAATGAAGGTTTGATTTAGAGGTCGTCAATTCTTGTATAGTAATAGGCTTGAATTTTGACAACATATTTCTCTAAATAGAAAAAGCACTACGTGCAAATTCTCAGTAATTGAATACAGATAGGTTGTCACTTTCTCTCTAGATAGAAATTTTAATCGTTGTTTACACCGGCGATATACATGTATGATCATTAGATTTTTATAATTTGCTGGAAGTATCAGGAAATTGGAGATTTGACTTCTTAAGAATATCTGGAGTGAAAGGATTCAGGAAGGAGAGACGCTTCTCTGATACTTATCAATTCAGATCAAAATTCATAAGTAAAGAACCCTAAAAATCTGAAAATAAACGAACTCTAGCATAAGTGATTTTTTTTACTTTGCAGAATATAAACATAGCTAACAAAAGAAGATAAGATGGCATGAATAAAAGTGGCGGATGAAACCATAATACCTCAAAGGGCATCCACACTATATTTCACTATCAAATAAATGGCTCTCAAGTTCATGCAGTATCGAAAATATAGATGCAAATATCTGTGTCTACTACTAGCCCTCACTTAAGGAGCAGAAACAGCAAGGCCACCCAACCGCTACAAAGCACCCAACGAAGCATGGAACGATGTATGCTAGGTATAAGAAAGAGGGACAAAAACCGGACCACTTGGATCCGAGACAAACAAAAGTGTTCGTTATCATAGAGCGAGTACGATCTCAATTTGCCAGAAGACAGGACAACAGATGGACTACAGCTACCCTTTTCTGGTCACACAAAGTATTAAAAGCCAAGACGACGTTCCCAATTGCCAGATGGAGCGACGACATCAGAAAAAATAGTGGGCATTAATTGGAAAAACAAAGACCAGTTTAGAGCATATTGGAAAAGTCTAGAGGAGACCTATTGTATATCCAGCAGTAGTTTGATAAGGGTTGAAATTGATGATGATGATGATGATATCTGTGGTATTCTGTAAAAGAAAAGATCTTCCTTTAACCGAATACCTGAGGATCTGAAGTTTCTTTTATATAACAACCCAAGTGATCTATACAAGTTGTATGATTATAAACACAGTTCAAAGTAGAATTGAGAAAGAGCTTAACTGTGACCCAAAAGAAATGAGCCAATACTGCCGTGACCCAACAATTTATTAGCTACAACCCACTCATTTATGATAAAGCCGATCATATCGATGGCAGACATTTTACATTTGAAAATATATATACTTATTTAAGAACCTTTTGGTAAATTCCTAGCTTTCAGGTGAGATTATCCAAATAATCTTCGGCATTAAGTCTATATAACAGCAAATATACAACAAAAAGTAGAATAAACTACATTCTGTACAAAGCAAGGAAATGCAGCAAAACTTTTATTATTAGTAAAGCAAAATGACAGACGAATTAACCAAGACATTCGAAATGAATATTTAAAAGCGGTAAAGCAAATGAACAAGAATCAATACCAAGAAAAATTGACAAAACATCCTATAGCTTTCGTGCGAAACGTTATTTCCCAAAGCAGGATAGTTATCTGAAGAAACAGTACAACTCACAAATCAGTTCACTACTGTTTTGATACAGATTGATTTTTATAGCATTTGTGAAGAATGGAGCTTTACGCGATGTGCATTGTGTACAAGCGCATAATGTTTATTACATGCATAAACTTCATAAGTATCAGTGATTGATGCATTGAGTTTTTGGTTATGTCCTGAAATAAGCTAAACACTTTGAAAGCAGATACGATGACAAAATATTATTTCAAACCTTTGTTTCAAAATCTTTGTATACGTATATTGTGCTTTTCTGTAGTATACAAATGCTGGAGAATTCCATAAGTTGGGACGCATCATAAGTTGGACAAACCGATTTTAAATTTTTTTAACAATTCTTGATGATGTCTGTTAGTTTTCAGTCAAAAGAGATACCCGTTGTGTTATCGTCGAGGCCAAAGCTGCATCCAATTTACGACAAAAAAATCCGTTATAATTTACTAACTCATTCCCAATTAAAAATGAATTATTTGTTTATTTGAATTTGACCTTAATAGTACTTTCAATATTGTTTTTGGTATTGTCACCAATTTCAAGTAAACAAGAAATTAATCCTCCCTAGGAAGCTATAGGAAAGGTAGCGGAAACCCGGAGTTCATCTATTTATACCCTTTCATCTGCACTTTTTAACCCTCAAAATTTTTTTTTTATTTATCAAAAAATTGATTTTCTCGAATATAGTATTTAGAAAATATGAAAGAACCCTATCTTCTTTCCTTTCTCGTCATTTTCGATTGTCATTTTCTACCCCCCACAACTCTAACCCCACTAGGACAATTTGGCCCAAACTTCATAATAATGCAGATTTTGCCTAGAGGAATCTGCATATCGAATTTCACTCCTTTACATATTTAAATACCACATAGAACACTCGGTCCCCTCTAAATAGCAATTCCGAACCAAACTAAATAGTAAACCAAGCTTACACATGCCCATTCTTCCACTACTTAAAAATTAGATAATTATTGTTGAGCCCTATCATTGTTGAGTCGGGTCATTGTTGGCATACGCGGAGAGAGTTACAAAATTATCTTTTATGATAATATATGATACAGTAAAATGTGTCACCAATGTCTCGTGCTAACTGCCGAAGGTAGAAAGATCGTAGATAGCCTGTTTTGTTATATCGATGAGTTGTTTTCATAACGCCATATGCATCATGCACCATTAGATTTTCTGTGGTGCTAGATGATATTCAAAGTTACCATTTTTCTAAGTCGGGAACAGTTTCAGTTTCCTATTGTGTATCCAGTGCAAACAATGGGCACATGAGACTTGGATAACTTTTTTTCCATTAATATCTTTCCGTTTTTCTCGTTTTGCATGTAGTAAACTACTAGTTGTTACCAGAGACAAATGTTACTTTCATTTGTCTCCGGTTGTTACCCGCGGCTTCGCCCGCCCGCGCCATCTGTTGAGGGGAATTACAAAGAAAACCGCAGAAAGTGGGGAAGGGGGGGGGGGGTCGTAGGGGGCTGTTTTTGGCGAGAGAGCAGGTCCTTTATTGATAAGCCTGCCCTGAAAATTTCAAGTCGCTAGCTCAAACCGTCTAGGAGGAGATAGAATTACAGATAAATAAATAAATAAATAAATAAATAAATAAATAAATAAATAAATAAATAAATAAATGCACGCAAGAGTTTTAGTATATAAGAAAAGCCAAAAGTTGATATCAAAAATTGTCTCATTTTATGCTGTAGTTTGCTATGCCCCATCTTGGGCTCCTGCCTTCATAAGATGTGACATTCTTACCCTTACCATTATAAAAACCTATAACTGACTTACGATTCTTTTGATATTTAGTGCCCATAATTTTTCCTGTCTTATATTGATAGTTTCTGTTAATGATTCATAAATTAACAGTGTGTTTTGTTAATACAGTGTGGTTCCAAAAAATATTTTCTTGAAAACGTCTTAACTTATTCAACTCTTCCCTATAGCTATATATGTGTCTATATATTTGACCCGTATGACCTTGGCAGCCGAAATGGGAGTGTGGATGCCCTATAAGACGTACTAGTTTACATCCACCAATTTAATCCATCTTCCCTTATAAGTACATTTTCGCATGAACATAGTGACATACGCAGCTCAACAAAGTTAATAATAAACAATTAATTATTAACGTAACATATTTGCTGAAATATGGATTTTACAAATTTGGAAATACACTATATGATCAAAAATATCCGGACACCCCTCACAGATCATCGATTGGCCCAATGTCACATGATAATGACTTGCACATCATTTAAATAGCTTCCCACACCTTCAGACACAACTCTGCTTGGACATTGGCAAGAATGGGTCGTTCGGCAGAGCTCAGTGAGTTCCAACGTGGAACCATCGTTGGATGTCACCTATGCGGCAAGTCCGTGCGTGACATTTCCAGCCTTCTTCAGATACCCAAGTCAACAGTAGGCGATGTCATTATGAAATGGAAGACCCGGGGATCAACAACAGTTCAACAACGAACCGGTAGACCCAAGAAACTAACGGACAGAGACCGTCGAGTGCTTCGTGGTGTCACCCGCAGCAACCGGAAGTCCTCGGCGGAAAAAATTGCCACAGAGTTTCGAAACACCTCTGCAAATGATGCCAGTACCATGACAATTCATCGGGAACTGCACACGATGGGATTCCATGGCCAACTTGCTGCCCACAAGCCCCACATCAGCAGGGTCAACGCCAAGCGACGTCTGGAGTGGTGCAAAGCCCACAGAAACTGGACAATGGACCAATGGAAACGTGTAATGTGGACAGACGAATCTCGCTACACACTCTGGCAATCCGATGGACGAGTTTGGGTTTGGCGCATACCTGGAGAACGCTTCTTACCTGAGTGCACAGAGCCCACAGTCAAGTTCGGAGGAGGAGGAGTCATGGTGTGGGGCTCATTTTCATGGTACGGACTGGGCCAGCTCGTTCCTGTGCAAGGAATCATGAACTCCGACCGTTATCTGAAAGTTTTGGACAACTGTGCACTTCCAACGTTGTGGCAATTTTTCGGAAACGGGCCATTTCTCTACCAACACGACAATGCTCCGTGCCACAAAGCGAGGCGTGTACAGCAGTGGTTTGCGGACTCAGGGGTCGAAGAAATGGGTTGGCCGGCACAAACTCCCGACCTCAATCCTATAGAGAGTCTGTGGGATGAATTGGAAAGACGCTTGCGGGCCAGATCACATCGGCCAACTTCTGTACCTGAACTGATTCTCGCTCTTCGGGAGGAATGGAGGAACATTCCGGAAATTACCTACCAACATTTGGTGGAAAGTCTTCCCCGAAGGGTGGAAGCTGTGATTCGGGCAAAGGGATGTGCAACGCCCTATTGATTTTCATGAAATCGTGGCTAGAGCGCAAACGTGCATGTGTCCGGATATTTGTGATCATACAGTGTATTTCAAGGGTCTCGGTTGTATTTCGTTACATTTCATCCAATAAAAATATCAAAAAGAATGAAAGGAAAAAATAAGTTGCTCAAAGGGATCTGAGGAAATGAACAGTCTTGCCCGTATGTCGTAGTGCTACCGAGGGATTCATAATTTGTGTTGGCCAGGCTCATAATTTTGGATTATCCTTCTACAATAACATTAAATTGTCTATATCGCTTAGGCCCCTAACAAATGGTACTTCACTGTGCAACTGCCATGTTGTTTGTGAAGCATTATTTTGTAAATGCAGTGCAAATATTTTTTGAGTTACATGTGTTTGAAGAATTCCCCTCCATCCAGGACACGGGCTTTTATTTATCAAAGTCATTTAAAGGCAATAATTTTTATTCTCTCTTTTTTGTTAATGAACAAATTGCTGCAAATTTTGCAACATTTATATAATTGCTTATCAATAAATTTTAAACGACAATTGCGTGAAAATTTTCCTGCAGCTATTTCGAACGCTCTTCAGTGACGAAGTGGATGTCGTCAGGTAACAGGCAAGTGTTTGATATTCGGCACTCTTTTTGTTAACAATCCACGTATTAATGTAATTTTGCCTTTTAATTATAGAGAAAATTCCTGGAATGGTTGTGTAGCAAAATCTAATAGAGAATGTTAGCGTCTGTTTAATGAGGAATTTATTACTTCAACCATCGAGGAAATTTAAATATCTTCTCTTCGTCGGCAGAGTGACATCACAACGCAAGGTCACTACCATAATTTAAAAAAGAAAAAAGTAACGCGTCATGTTGATGTCTTTTTCGAGAGGAGTTTCACTCGATTCCGTCACGTGATCATCTCGAGTTTCATCTTTTTTTTTTTTTTTTTTTTTTTTTTTTTTAGTGTTCCAACCGACCGCCACTCAGCATTCCCTCGTTGATAAATTTGATGGAAGGCATTTCGTTTGCTGTCATCGTTGAAGGGTGGTGTTAGTAGAAGGCGATCGCCAATCCTCTACGAAAAAAAAAAATGATAAAACGGAGGAGACACGGTGAAATCTACGAGAACAGGCTGTCTTGCACTATCGTTTAAACATTTAAAAAACAGGATTTTACTTTCTAAATTTCATTCATAATTAATTGAACTCATATAATAGATGGGATTAGAAAAATAATCGCTATACATGTCCAAGAGATTAAATCTAATCTTTCGGTGATAAAATTAGCAAGTTGAAGTTTTATTACTAAATAATTATATATATAATCCGGGGAATGGCTCGTTGCCAATTGATTGAATGATTCATTCTTCATTGAACCACAATGAAAAGAAGAATTACAAGCCCGCTCTGTAAGACTATATTTTGATCTTTTCTATTGTGGCTTTTAAAAATGTAAACATAACAATTTGCTCCTAAAATGTCTTGACATGTTTAGATCTTGGTGTAATAGAAGAACACACGTGTCAGTTTGATTTAAGAATTTTTGTTCGGGCAATTTTGTTTTTATAGAAGAAAGTGACCAAAAGCGGGCCCCTCTTTTGTTTTTCACATGTACAGGTAAAACTACGAAGTAAAAAACATTAAAAAATGTGGAACACATACCTAGTTAAGTTACTTTATTTATAGGTCGCACTATTAAAACACCAAAAAATAAATCATTATTTAAAATCCCCCCCCCCAAAACATTACTCTTTTACCAAAAAATAGGCTTATTTTTCCTTATAAACTTTTTCTAGTGTAAACCTTGGATCCTATAACAGAAGTCTAAGAAGTTGAGAATAAGTAATCGTAAAAATGTGAGGACTCGCTTTAGGAATAGCGTAGGGGGCCCGGATTAGGACCATCTCATGCATTTTTTTGAATTAATATTTAATAACTATGCATGTTAACTACTACAAACTTACACTAATACATAGCTATTGTAATAAGGAATAAGTAAGTATAACAATTAAATCACTTAATTTCAAAATCCTGGCACAAAACTCGTGAAACTGAGGAGTATAAAATGTTCCAAAAAAAAAAAAAAATTTCGCCATTGAAAAATAACAGACTGAGTAAACAGCTTGGGCGCTAGTACTCCCGTAGGCAGTTGCATAAACGATTACCTCAACGTTTCACTGCTATGCTGCAGCATAGTACAGATCAGAAATTGAGGGGGTCCCACTTTAGGAGCGGGGCGCGCCTTTGGTCACTGTCCTCTACATCTCACTCTTAGGACCAAATATGGACGAAATTATTTGAAAGAAATGGCGATTTGAAATCATTTCGACACTTATTAGAATTGTATAACAAAAAAAATGTAAATATAGATCTTAAAGTTTTTTTCTATTTCTTTTGCTAATGCCAGGCCATTTATCTAATTTTAATGATAATTTGCTTAATGACAACCAAAAGATTATACAAAGAAATTTGTTTTTTAATCATTTTACTTGAATATGATTAAGCAAAGCTTTTAACATTAATTCAAGATGACGGAAACCTAAGGTTTGTCTTCACCTATTTAGAGAAAGAAAATACTGAAAAAATATTTAGGAGGGTTATGTCGTATAATGGCGTTATCACGAATGACAGTCGTACAGAGAAATTTATTTTCTTTTATTATATAATTGCACAATTTTTTCTTCATATTTACTTTCTATTAAACTTTCCTGCCAATTTAATAGAACATTCATTAATGTCCAAACAGAGCCTTCGTTCATTATTTATATCGCAGCAGTTATGTAAACGTGATTGAGTCGTTAGACCTATCTACATTTGAGATGTCTGTTTATCACTCCTCTTTCTCTGACCATCCCCTTTCCATTATGTATCATTCACCAGGCTATTCCGAAATGTTTGCTACTGCTTTTTTTTTCTTTTTACTCTCCAGAATAAGAATTTTGTCTGTCTGAGAAGGAAGTCATAAAGCTTTCCATTTGGATTGGAACAGTTCTGTAATGTGGTTTTAACTTGGCAAGAATGGATGTTGGCAACGGCGACTGGGAAAGTGGTTGGAACATCTGTTGCGAAAAGAGTTACGAAGGGGAAAAGAGAAATGAAGGTGGGTGGATGAGTGGGAGAGTATTTTGCCATTTGTCAACAAGTAGAGAGAGAGAGGAAGAATCCGATCCAGAATGAAGGAAAGAAGAGGAAGGAAAAAATTGTGTGACCCTGATTGGAGTTAGCGAACGTCTCCATTAACTGTGTAAAGAAGGAATCCGTATGTCGTCGAACTCAAATTGAACGATCGCGTTCGGTGACTAAGAGTACTCGTATTACATCCTAAATTGAAAAGTTATCTGTGCCGTTTTCAAAAAAACGTGTTTGCGTCAAGAAGATCAACAGAAGTGTTCGTTATGATTGGTACTGCTTTCGTTGACTGGTGGTTTTAAACTTTAGATCATCTCGTTTATCTTAAGCAGAAAATATAAAAAAAGAAAATCAATTAAAATGTTGGCATTGCAGCATTATTTTACAGCAGAATCATGCAAAAACTTTATATTCACGTATGAACAAACACAACTGTTATCAATTAACCTAAAACTTTTCCACATGCACTTTTCTGATTGAAGTAAAAGATTCACATGGAGTGTTCTCATAAATTCATTTTAGTGATAATAGGCTAAAACAGTGATTCGATTAAAAATTGATTTTTTTTTATTTCAAATAGAAATGAGAATTCACATTCTCTTAATCACTACCCTAGACACATCTTAAAAAAACAAACATCAACAACACTTAGTTTTCCTATATAACTTTGACATTTTCCAAAGAGGATTCACAGGAAGAGGGCAAGCTACAAAAATGGAACCATAAAATCCGACATAAAAAGAGAAACTTATTACTTTGATGGGATATTTTGCAGGAGTAGGCACTCTTTTATCGTGTTGCTCTCTGTATCCTCTTTGCAGAACAGGGAGCAAAAACACTAGGGATTTGGATAGCAACAAGGCCTTTGAATTGTTTGAAAGGAGAATAGGATCAAAATATAATAAAAGGAGGGTATGTGCACTTGGGAATAATCGCTTATCGTATAAATATTATAAAACTCGAAAAAAAATATATAACCAGCATCAGCAAATTTCAGAATTCTTCAGCGTCAAGTTCGGAATTGCACAGTCCACAAACATACAGATAGGCAAAAACAAGCATACAGATAGGCAAAAAAAAAAAAATGTTTAGGCAGAATTTTAATTCGCCATTTGCCAATGCTCCTACTCAATTTCATTAGAACTTATTTGAACTTTATTATTTATTCATTAGGTTTAAATTTTGAACTTGAACAGGTATACAGAATGTTTTTCACCATTTGTTAAATTTACTGTCAATTGAAATGAGTTTTGATATACATGTATAAAAGAATTTTAAGGTATCCTTTATTTTTTAAAGAACTTTTAAGAATTTTAATTTTTAATGAACTTTTATTTAATTGTTTATACAATTTTCCTCTTAATAACAATATATACTCATATTAAGAAGATAATGTTATTGTAGTTTATGAAATATTAACCAATGTTTTTGTTACGAAAGACGGGCTATATGTTTAGCTGACAAGTAAAAGTGTCCCCGTGCTCCTGCGATTTCGCAGCGCCTGCTTAATAGCACTACTCTAAATGGAAAACGGGGAAAGTGAAGGGAATTTCTCGTATTTTTTCGTCTTCAGGTGAAACCAGCTTCAACCGCATGTTGGTCTGTGTAAATCCACTGGTAGGCGCTGTTTAAACGTTGCTCGATGCGGTTGGAACACGATATGAAGCGAGATCCGGGCAAAAAGGAAAATGACACGAAACATCAACTTGATGGGTTCTGCAGATAAAAGGAGAAAAAGGAAAGAAAAAGAAGAAGAGCGAGATAAATGGCAAAATGTACTCAACGGAAGCGAGCTTCATGAAAGTGAAGAGATTAATGTGGTCTATTCAGAGAATTATGAATACTGTACAACAGTACCCATTTCATATTTCTAATGAAGTGTTATCTTTTTTCATTGTCGTGCTACTTATATTTATAAAATATTCACTAAGTTTATATACGATGTTTGATCAAAAATACCTGCACATCTCAGTATGTAATAAATGGACATTCGGAATTAAGAAACAGTGAAAAGTGGTGTTTTTAGTAGCCTTTCGTCTGATAATTTTAATAAATTTTAAATTATATTAAATTCACGCGAATCAGTAGATAGGTTAGTTTACATCTACTCATTGTTTGTACTTATTTATCCATTGTTTTTTTAGTAAAATAAGCTACTCAAAGATACAGTTCTGTGTCGTTAATGAAAGTGCCACAAAATAAATTTTGACCATTTTTCCATCCCTGGATGGTCTTTATCCCCCCCCTCCCCCGAGCGAGTTGGATATAGCTGACCCTTTGAACAAGGTGTTATAGCCACCTGTGTCACCTTGTAACCCTTAAAGGCTAACCTGTGTGTATCCTAAAACGACGCATCAGATTGAAATTAGAAGTTTAGCCCCAGAATTGAATGCCATAGCATAAATGCGAATGTATCAAGGCATAATAAGAAGGCGTAAGATCAAACAAGGTAAAAAATAAAGACGGGAAATACGACCTTAGAGTGCAAGAAAGCTCATTAACATGCGTGTTCCAGGAAAGGTCAGGAGCTTGGTGTAAGCCCAAGTATTTAAATGTATTGGTTAATCATTGTAATATAAGAATAATTCAGATGGGACAAAATGCTTATTGTTTTAATGAAAGATCATGTATTTAGTATTGTTAAGATTTAAAAATAAATATTAATTAAAAATACAAATTAGATAAAAAAAAAATAAGGTATAATAAACAAAAATAATTAATCTAAATCAAAATAAAAATAAAAAGCTGAC